>JASDQU010735971.1:237920-267530 GCA_032191745.1 Picea mariana | reverse complement strand
ATATTACCACCTAGCCTCAAATTCGAATTTCATCTTCAAGCTTTGAAGATTTGAAGAATATTTGGGACAATCATTCAAGCATATTCAAAGGAGAAGATCATGGAGATTTTGATAGGATATCTTATCCAAGATATGAGTGGAAGATTTGAAGGAATAAGTTGAGAGAATAGTGGATCTGTAATTATGACACTCTTCAAGACTTTCATGTATATAAGAGAGTGCTCTCTCTTCATGAGGAGACATGTAATTCATAATTTAGTCTTGTAATTAGGAGAAGGGGATTCTTAGCTTGATTCTTTCATTGTTATTCTTTCATGCTTTGTCATTTGATTTTTGTAATATAATTTGAGATTGATTTATTGTGTGAGCTCACATATGTCTTTTGTCATTCAACTCTTCACATGTTGTATTGCTTTCCTAGATTAATTTCTTGCTTTCCTAGTTAGTCTTTCAATGCTTTCCTAGATTAATTTCATTTCAGCAATTTAGATTAGATTACTTCTACTTCAGTCCTGCATATATAGTGTGTGTGATTCGTAAGCCTACGAACCTCGGATTGACAAATTAAATAGTTGGGCAAGTACTACAACGAAATTAAATGACAATATTTTCGCCTAACATTTTGGCGTTGTTGTCAGGGAATCACGATGGATTGAAGTTTAGTTTGAATTTTCAATTAGTCATGCTCCTAAATCTGAGGTGACATATGGGTAAGGGCATGTAGAGAGTGTTTCACTTTCTACAAGCGTAAGTGTAGATTTCAATTCCAACAATTTCAATTTCTGCAATTTTAATTCTAGCAATTTCAATTTTTGCAACTGTGAAGAGGTTTTCATGTGTTTCAGCAAGTGTGATTTTCAGGTTTTTTTTTTTTTTATTTGGGTGTTGTAAGAACCCCTTTTGCAATATGTCTTAACTATGAGTTTCATCTTGGAAAAATTCACTCAGATACTTGTGAAAGCTGGGATTTCTTCTTCTCAGGAAGAGGAGATCTTGACAGCATCCCAAAGCTTAAATACTCCTCCAGAAACGAACGAGAAATAAACATCTGAGGAACTTGAGGAGGACAATGAGGAGCTGCAGCATGATCTGAGCGAGGGAAACTATGCCTACGAAAGCTATATTGAACGATGGTTTCAAGTGACTACCAGGTTAGATTCTTTTAATTTTTCTTTTTATTTTGTTAATTTAGAGTTACAGCAACTAGATTCATTCATTCTTGTAAAATTCTATTTTCCATTCGAAAAATTGCCACTGAACATATTGTTGTTACTGTTGCATGCTTGTCTCCATTGGGTATTTGACTACACGTAACTAATTTCTAAGATGTAATTAGCACAGAGTAGGTAGGCTTTCATTTTCAGTTTTTGTTTTCATTATCAGATTTTGCTTTTACCTAGAATAAGTATGCTCTCCTCCGCGCTTCGTGCGACCGCGAGGATCAGAAAATAGGGATGATTTTGATTTCATAAATGAATGTTTTTGTGTCCATCCTTTGCCCTAAAAATAAAATAAACAAATTTTTTAGACGAATAAAAACAAAACCAAATTTTACATGATGTTACAGCGAAAATTTTCGTTGTTACAGCATGTTGATACAACGAAAATTTTACATGTTGTTACAACATGCTGAAACAGTGAAATTTCTACATGCTGATACAGTAAGATTTTACATGTTGATACAATGATGTTTTTCCATGCTGAAACTTTTGTTGAAACTGTGTCGCGGCCTGAATCGATTGAAATATGTTTTTGAAATTTCGATTTGGTTCATTTCTGGTTTTGAATTACATCTGGCCATGATAAAATTTTGGTTTGGTTTCTTTCTGATTTTGAGTCGCATCAACGCCATCTTTTGTCTTCATCCTGCATCCTTGAACTAAAACTGCACACACACAAATTAAAAATCAATAAAAATATGAGCAAGGTTTCTTTTCGTATAATACTCTGTTGTCGTTATTGGAACTGCAATAAGAGTCGAGGTTAATAAACAATGATTCCATTGTTAAAACTTAACAAATAGTTTACCATATTCACCTCAGGAGGCTGAATTGTTTTAATATATATATATAGATATATATTTGCTTCTGGATCTCAATCTTGAAATCAAAATAAAAAGAATGAGTACATGCAGCAGTTATTAGAAATGGATTTTAAAAGTTGCAGAGACAGACAATGAAGGTGTATTGGATGAAGAGAAATTGCAGGTAATTGGAATAAGGGTGTTTGATCTGAACTTATCTGTGAGAGACAATCTCTGGAAATTTTACCACAACAAGCATCATCCAGTTTTCAATTTCTTCAGAGGTAATTGCCAGAAAACGTAATTGCCAGAAATGTTTAACTGTTAAAGCACATGATTTTAAAACGCATTTTCTGAGAAAACCGAGGCGAATTAAAAAAAATTAAAACATGGGTTTTCTCGGGAACTAAGGCAATTAGGTGACGACAAAGCGATTTTCTAGATTTCATAACCATTTGGGAGAAATTCAGGGTTCTTAGGAGCTTCGTTTTGCAAACTAAGTGAGGGAAAAACGATTTGTTTTGAATTGTTTGAATACGACACCCTCCAAGAAGAAGAATTCAAGTTAATAACAAACTCTTCTCCACATGACACATGATCTAAGAGTCCTATTTGATTTACTAATCAGCGCTCTTTGTGAAGAAGGGGAGATTGAAGGCTGTGGATACAACGGGTGCAGGAGATGCATTTGTTGGTGGAATTCTAAGCAAGTTGTCTCTGACCTTTCTCGATTTGCAAACGCCTAGAACACCTCCATTTGCAGCAAAAGAAACATGCAATGTTGGATAACTTTGTATTAGTATAATTTGCCCACAATAATTGGTATTATTGTATTTTTGTTTGGGGTTGATCAAAACAGAAATTATTGTTATTTTTATTTTGGTTTGTAATATAACAACAAAAATAATTAATAAAAATAACATTTATTTTTATTTTGTTTGTTGTGAAAATAAATCATATTTTATATATGTTTTTGTTTTGTTTTATTATAAAACAAAAACAATAAAAACAAACAAAGAAAAATAATAACTATTTTTGTTTTGCTTTATTATAAAACCAAGACAACAAAACAAACGAAGAAAAACAATAAAAAAAATTAAAAAACATTATAAAAATAAAAATATAAAAACACATCAAAACTAAAATAAAAATTTGCAAATGGACGTTTTATTTATTCTTGAAAACCATAATCCGAAAATGTTACGCCGATGTGTTTTTCTCAAGTCCCTTCACACAGTAATTAACAACGAAACAAGCGCAATGGAAAAAGGTATAAAACGTTTATTTTTCTTTGATTTGCCACATTTGCACTTATTTCTGAATGATATGTTTTTCGCAAATCTCACAGCTTTCCTGCGGGATTTGTACTAGCTTTTTCAGGTTCAGAGACGCTCACATTTTGTTGCCGAAGTGATTTTCAAGAATCACAAAATTCTTCAAAGAACACATGCTTTGCTAGACAACTTGAAGGAGTTGTTACTCAACAGAATCATTTTGCTGATACACATAAACTTTTTGTGCATCCTAATGTTTGTTGTTACACAAAAACATTTTGCTGATACACAGCAACATTTTGCCAAATTTCATGATGTGACACTATCCCATTTCTCCTTCAAAGCTGATTAATCATCCTGGTGTTGAAGCCCATCTTCCATTGAATTATCCCTCATGATTTCACACGCCTATTTTTCTGAGTTGCATACATCATTTCCTTTATCTTTTTCAGTTCATTTTTGCCTTTCCACTTTTCCTTCTGAATAAAAAAAATTACATTTCCATGATTACATTTCCTTGCCATACACATTGTTGCTACTGAGATCTATCTATAGTCCTACCAATCATTTTATAAACTCGCGTTGACTGATGTGGGATTCCTTAAGGCCCACCTTTCAACAGTCTTGCCCCATCGACCTCAACACCTTATCTAGGATATAGACTAGAGTTCCTTTTGAGTACCTAGAGGCTTGCATGCCTTAATGGAGAGTTCTCTCGCTAGCAATCATGGGAATACATCAATGTCCCTTGATCGTTAGATCTTGCAGGTGGTTCGACTTCAGCACATCTATTCGCACTTCGCAAGATGTACTCAGGTACCTTGACACTCATTGGAATCACTGGTGAGTTTGTCTCACTTTGGTTAACAACATTCATCAATGGATGGTAATCCAATGATCTCTCTTCACGCTCGACATCGACACATTCATTCGCATGATGAGAATTGTACCATCGGTTTTGTAGCGGGTGAAGACTATACACTTTTTCATGATCCCCTAAGCAGTTTGATTTCAGATCTATGAGAGTACCACAGTTCCATATTATCTGCCTTCCACATTTCTCATGATTCAGCAGTAGCAGTTCAGATTCCTTCACTTCCCATGATCCAGTTACAGCATCAGCAGTTCCATTGTCATGATCCTGAAGCAGTGACATCTTCCATGCTCCAGCACCAACCATATTTCTATTGCATTGTGTTGGGTAAGTGGAGGTATGTTCTTTTCTAATCTTTAATCATGTAATTCCTTATTTGCTAGTAATGAATAACTTTGGAAAATTCCCTCACCGTGCTCTATTCCTTTTTCACTTTCATAACCTATGCCAAGTTGCATAAGGATATGCAACCACTTCAGTTGGGGGGGGGAGGGAACCTATATTCACTACATATTCATTACCATTATTCCATTTTACCATCTCATCATTCCATTTGCGATTCACTAACATTTCTTCTCCAACAACACTTTGTTGCATTTCAATTGATATACATATCGGCATGATTCATAAAGATAAAGTAAAGGCTTTCTTATACACAGTGATACTTTCTTATACACATTGATAACTTATTATTTCCAGTGAGTATATGGCTAAATATTGCAGTAAGAAAATAAATAAGTGAAATGAATATTGTTAACACAAGAACCAACATTCTTTGTATTCATGGTTGTCACACAAGAACCAACCATAAAAAAATGTAAGATGTTACTCATGTATTTCACATGTTACTCTTGTATTTCATACCCTAGAAACATTCATTGTTAAAAGGACATCATCAATCAAAGCCATAGTTTAAATGTCAAAATTTCTTAAGAAGATCCATGCATAGTTGCATGAGGACATGCAACAAGTTCAGTTGGGGGGCATGTTGGGCCTCAGAAATCTCATATTTCAATCCACCTTTTCCTTCACTATTCCTTACATTTCATTGTCTCATTAACCTTCCATCATAGCATTTTCATAAATACATTTGGGTTTCACATTATTATTTTCCATGGTATTCATTTTAGTATTATAAGTGAATTTATGATTAAATATTAGAAATTAACCTATTTTCATTCTATATCAAGGTTGGATGAGTTTGATGATGTGTGCAGGCATATTTGAAGATTTCAACAAAGTCATCTATTACCACCTAGCCTCAATTCGAATTTCATCTTCAAGCTTTGAAGATTTGAAGAATATTTGGGACAATCATTCAAGCATATTCAAAGGAGAAGATCATGGAGATTTTGATAGGATATCTTATCCAAGATATGAGTGGAGGATTTGAAGGAATAAGTTGAGAGAATAGTGGATCTGTAATTATGACACTCTTCAAGACTTTCATGTATATAAGAGAGTGCTCTCTTTTCATGAGGAGGCATGTAATTCATAATTTAGTCTTGTAATTAGGAGAAGGGGATTCTTAGCTTGATTCTTTCATTGTTATTCTTTCATGCTTTGTCATCTGATTATTGCAATATAATTTGAGATTGATTTATTGTGTGAGCTCACATATGTCTTTTGTCATTCAACTCTTCACATGTTGTATTGGTTTCCTAGATTAATTTCCTGCTTTCCTAGTTAGTCTTTCAATGCTTTCCTAGATTAATTTTATTTCAGCAATTTAGATTAGATTACTTCTACTTCAGTCCTGCATATATGTGTGTGTGCTTCGTAAACCTACGAACCTCAAATTGACAAATTAAATAGTTGGGCAAGTACTACAACAAAATTAAACGAAAATATTTTCGCCTAACAACCGCTAGGCCCCCCCTCGAGGGGTTGCAGGGGGGTGAAAAATTTCCTCAGTTTTAGTGTCCATTTTTGGGCGGTCCTCGGTTTTGTGTCCATTTATGGGCAGTTTTTTGGCACATGGTTTTTCGTCGATGGTTTTCTATTTTCGGTTAAGGAATTAGGGTTGTTGACTAATCCAAGTCATTGGATTAGGGTTTTGGATGTCACTGGATCCTATATGTATATTGTATTGTAAACAATGTATGGTGTGAATTAATATAGAATATGTTTGTTTTCTCGGTTTGGGTTTCCAGGGGAAAAATCTATGGGTAATGTGTGTATTTTCCATTTAATATTTTCTATTCTTTTATTGAAAATCTATTTTCAATAAAATATTGTACAAGGTTGAAATCTACAAGCCCCACATTCTACCATTTCCTTGATCTTTGCCACTCAATGTAGGAAGGTTATCTCTCAGTTGGAGAATTTTGTCTTCTTCGTGATTCACTCTCAAAGTGAACGGAAGGGTGCAGCCACATCCATGGCCTTCGCGACCGATATCTACATGTAGTAGAAGCAAGTGGATAAGGTTGTGGAAGAATACAAATATATCTTCTCCTCACCCAATGGGGTACCTCTACACTGCCAAGTCAAGCATTCAATCGATTTTACCCCGGACGCACCACTACCCAATGGGCCAGTCTATCTCCGCTCTCTGTTAGAAAATGAGGAGATCAAGCATCAGATCTAAGAACTGCTCCAAAAGGGGAACATATGACCCAGCTCATCACAGTGTGGAAGACCAATCGTGCTTGTGCAGAAGAAAGATGAGGCATGGCGGCTCTGCATCAATTACTAGGTCCTAAATAAAATCACATTCGGGAACTGGTACCCGATTCCCCAAATCGATGATCTCGTTGAACATCTCAAGGGGGGGGAATACTTTAGTAAGATTGATCTAAATTATGGCTACAATCAGGTCCCAATAGAGCAGACAGATGTATGGAAAACTCCCTTGAAGTTCAAAGAAGGTCTTTTTGAATGGTTGGTCATGCTCTTTAGTTTGACGAATGCCCCAACAACTTTCATTAGGATGATCGAAGATATCTTGCAACATTTCACCAATTATTTTTCGGTGGTGTATCTAGATGACATCGTCATCTACAACAAGAATTGGGCAGAACACTTGCAACATATTCAACAGGTTCTGCACACTCTACGGCAGTACAAGCTATATGCAAATTTGGAAAAATGATCCTTTAGCATGGACATGGTCCAGTACCTAGGCTACATTTTTTATGAGCATGGGGTGCATGTGGATACAACCAAGATCCAGGTCATTCGCGACTGGCCAACCCCAACCACACTCACCAAGCTTCGGAGATTTTTAGGCCTTGCCAATTTCTATCACAAGTTCGTGTTGGGATTCTCCCATATCGCATGGGACCTCATCCTGGTGGTAAGGCAAAGTTTGTGAGGGTGTTTTCACAACAACAAGTGTTCGATGATTTGAAGCAGTGCTTGTGCTTAGCCCCAGTGCTCTCATTACCCGACCTACAACAACCCTTTGAGATCAATATAGATGCTTCAGACTATGTTGTGGGAACAGTTCTCACTCAGCACGGACACCTCATGGCCTATCATAGTGAGACACTATCAAATGTCATATGTAATTACCCTACTTACAAAAAAGAAATGTACTCCATTGTGTAATATTTTCGCCAGTGGAGGAATTACATTCTCGGAAAGAAGATAGTCATCCACACTGATCATAAGTTGTTGCAATTCATGCAGACACAAGGAAAATTATAGAATGATAGCCATCAAAAGTGGTTCCATACTTGCATCAGTTCCATCTCAACATAAATTATAAGACAGGAAGCACCAAATGCATCATTGATGTCCTTAGTCACCCTCCAGTTGCAGCGCTCACCACAGTGTTAAACTCCTGCGGCCACGAGACCTTCGGATGGCCCCAACTCTATGAGAGAGGTCCTGACTTCATTGTCACCTACCAGATGTTGGGAGAAAACACAAGTGTCACTAATTCCATCTTCAAGACGGGTTGTTGTTTCATCTGGGCCATCTTTGTGTTCCATCAAGTGATCGAATGAAGTTGATTTAGAAATCCCACTACAATTAGGTGGTAGGACACTTCGACGTAGAAAAGATAGTGGCAATGATGTAACAACATTTATATTGGCCGAAACTTCAAAAGGATGTCAGCAAGTAAATTAGGTCCTACACTGCCTGCGCCATTGCCAAACCGGCCATTAAGAAACAAGGCATGTACACCCCTCTACCTGCTTCTGAAAGGCCCTGGGAATCCATCTCGATGGACTACATGTCAGGCCTTACGTCAACCAAGCAGGGAAATGAATGTGTTTTTGTGGTGGTTGATCGCTTTTCTAAAATGGAGATTCTAGCCTCCTGTAAGAAGAGCATCACAATAGAGGCCACTGCCAAGATCTTCTTCGAACGAGTGTGGGTACATTTTGGGATACCACAAACCATCGTCTTAAATCAGGACATTCATTACCTCAACACATTCTGATCAAGCCTCTGGTCACTATTGGAGACCAAGCTCACCAAATCCACTGCCTTCCACCCCAAAATGGAAGGCCAAACCGAATGATCGTGCATATCCTGCCCACGTACAATTCCAAGCATCCTCGCACATGGGATGAGATTCTTCCCTGTGTTCATCACAACTACAAAAGAGACATACAAAGCTCAATCGGCCACAACCCCTTTCAGGTGGGGTTGGGATTTCAACCATTGGGTCCCATGGATGTTTCACTACCCCTTACGGCCACCCAAGAGGACTCATCCCATGCTCAAACTAAAGTCGACAAAGCTACCTGGTTCATTGAGCAGATCCAACACATCCGCCAACAATTTCAAAATATTTTACAGAAGTCTAATGCCAAGTACAAGCAATGCCATGATCAACATTGGGTGCCACACAAGTTTCGGGTGGGAGACAAAGTTTGGTTACACTTGCAGAAAGAACACCTTACGAGGCCCTATCGGAAGCTTCTTCCACTCCACTATGGACCTTACACCATCACCAAGGTTGTGGGTGACAATGATTTTGAGCTCAAAATTCCCCCCTTCCTTCGCTTGCACCCAGTGTTTAATGTGGACCTCCTTCGGCCATACTTTCCACCATTATTGGACACCTTAGATGTAGCAGAACAGTTGACACTGATAGAGCTCAACCGTGACTGTATGAAATAGGAATCCACTGATCAGATTGTATACACACAGGTCAAGGGCACTCGCCAAAAAAAAATTCAGCTTTATCGTGTTGTCAAAGCAGGGCAACTCTTGCACCAAGGCAAGTGGTTCACCCGAGGCCAAATTCAACATACATTTTCTCATCTGATGGAGGAACTCAACACAATGGAGACTATTGCTTCCTAAGTGTGGAGGATTAATCCAGGTGGATATTGGTGGCCACCCACCTATTCCAACTGACTCACATACAGTTTTCATCTTGGCAGTTTCAGTTTTCATCTTGGCAGTTTTTTTCTAGCCTTTCGGGTCCTAAAATTTTGAGGTTGTTTTGAGACCCTCAACAACGTTTTTTGGGCTTGCCACAATCAGAGTGTGACAACATAATGTGTAGTCCTTGGATAGACCTTTCCAATGGGATATCGTGCGCCTAAAACAAATATCGTATGAAAAAGTTACGACCCCGGGAAGTTGATGTACCAACTTACCCCAACGGTGATCTAGGTGGATATTGGTGGCCAACCACCTATTCCAACTGTCTCCTCTTGACAGTTTTAGTTCCACACATTCTTCTGTACTTCTTTGTAATTGTGGGTTCTACACTTCTGGGGTTGTTTGAAGCCCTACACATATTCTAGGTGGAGATTGGTGGCCGCCCACCTAATCCAATTGGCTTATTTTGGAAGTTTTCATCTCGGTACATCTTTTTGTACTTCCAAGGTTGTTTTGGGGCCATAAACAGTGTTTGTTTTTCTTGCCACAATAAAACTATAGACAACATCAAATTTTAATGACATAATGTGTAGTTCTTGAAAATACCTTTCCAACGGGCTATCACACGCCTAAAATGGAGGTCGTATGCAAAAGTTACAACCCAGGGAAGTTGAGGTACCAAGTTACCCATCAGGGCCCACATAACTTTGGGTGTTTCATCTCCTAGGGTTAGGTTTTTGGATGTCTATGGTTTTAAAATTCATGAGTAATGTTAAAAATGCCTTTGGAGCCTCAATGTAATCATTTTGCTGAGACAGATGCACGTAGCAGCCACATCTCTTCTTAGAGATATCTACCACCATTCGAACAAGTTGTTTCAGTTCTACAATTTTACAGTTTCAACCTATTTTATTTATTCAATAGAAGTAATTGTTCACTGGATATATGTTGTTGCTCTCTGTATCTCTGTGTTATTGTATTTAGCCTATTATTCATTTTGTTCATCTCATAAATCTAGATCAGTGGTATCAGAGAGGTCTGCTCTTCATTTATTTTTCTTCGTGCATGTCCCCAACAAGATCTAGGTACAAGAAGTTGGGACTCAAACCAGTCGAGCCTTTGCCAGATCGGTCACATCGATCCCGACAACAACCCATGGGGGACGAAAAGAAATATGATGGAGCATGAGATCCTTTTAAAATATTGCTCGAGGAATCCCTTGCACGACAAAGGAACGAAATGATGGACAACTTTGCACAAATACTTCGGCGATTGCCCACAAGAGACGCATCTTCATCAAGCGGCCATACAACCCCCTTAAAGGTACAAGTAAATTTTGATATTCTATTATTTGAAGGAATGATAGATGTGGATGTTGTAGATAAATGGTTGAATATGCTCGAAGGGTTTTTTCGGTCCACAATTTTTCCAATAGGGAAAAGATTACTTTTGCACTCCTCAAGGTCGTCCCCCATGTTAAGGACTGGTGGGATACTTACTCTGAGCAAAGGGCCATAGAGGAATCTGCAATATTTGTGGTCGCCCCCACTTGGGAGTCCTTCAGTAATGCCATAAAATAACAATACTATCATGTTGGAAGCTACGAGGACCAATACACAAGATGGACCACCCTGCATCAAGAAAGGGACCAGACAGTACCAGATTTCACCAATATTTTCCATACCCCGTGCACCAAGTTGGGTATCAAAGACTCTAAACAACATCTGGTGCTCAAATACCGGGGCTATCTGCATAGATACATTCAAACAAAAATAGAGTTTCTGGACATCACATCATTGGGTACAGCTTATACATATGTTTTCAAGATCGAGCAGAAATTTAAGTAGAAGAGGTGAGAGTTTGGATCTACAAACTCTTCATAGCTGAACCAAAGCAAAGGCAGCCCCAACCCAAAAAACAAGGGATAGAGCAAAGATGGCCACTCTTAGGACAACCATTCCAAGCCGCAACACAAGAAGGGTAATGATAAATCAAAGAAGGACACTGGAAAATGGTGTGAATACCATAAAATCCCTTGGCACAACACCGAAGAATGTCGCTCCAAGCAGTCACTGGTGGTCGAGCTGAAAGCTTTCGAGTCAGAGGCAAATTCTGACTCTGAATCAAATCCAGAAGGAGGGAAGTAGATTATCGATGTCGAACTTAGTGCCACGGCCACTACCACCAAAGTCCAGCCAAGTGAACCAGAAGAACTAGAGGAATGGGAACGCCTCTTTCACTCACAGATGTGGGTAAAGGGGGCTCTGCTTTATTTCATTGTCGATAGATGCAATCAGAAGAAACTGATCTAAGAAGAGATCATCAAGCAGTTGGACCTTCCAACGACACCGCACCCGCATCCCTACACCATCGACTGGTTTCGCCAAGGAAGAGATCTTCACGTCATCCAACAATGTTGTCTGCTCTACGACATCGGGCCCTTCAAAGATTAGGTATTGTGTGATATTTCTCCCCTTGAATTTTGTGATATTCTTTTAGGACAACCATATTTGTGGAAGCAACATGTTGTGTATGAGTCTATACCCCGCAGTGTTATTATTACTTTGGGTAGACATTTGTACAAGATACCAGAGGTAGTGCCACCTACCGCTATTTCTTTAATCTCTTCTAAGCAATGCAGTAAGGTCATTTCAATGACCGGGAAGTTCATCTTATTTATGATCCATGCTCACAGTAAACAAAAGGTCGTCGCCACATCTTTGGCCTCTACACAGAGCCTCTCTTTGCAGCAGAAGGAAGTGGACGAGATTGTGGAAGAGTACAGAGACATCTTCTCCTCACACACCAGGGTATCGATGCACTGCCAAGTCAAGCATCCAATTGATCTAACCCTCAGTGCACCTCTGCCTAATGAACCAGTCTATCATCGCTCACTAATGGATGATGACAAAATCAAGCGTCAAATCCAAGAGTTGCTTCAAAAGGGGCACAATGGACCCAACTCCTCCCCTTACGTAAGCCCGATTTTACTAGTGCAGAAGAAAGACAGGACCTGGCGGCTCTGCATTGATTAAAGAGCATTAAACAAAATCACAGTCAGGAGTTGGTACCTAATTTCTTGAATTGATGACCTTCTTGACCAACTCAAGGGGGAAAAGTTCTTCAGAAAGATTGAACTAAAGTCTAGCTACCACCAGGATCCCATCGAACCAACTTGTGTATGGAAGACAACTTTCAAATCTAAAGAAGGTCTCTTTGAATGGCTAGTCATGCCCTTTGTCTTAACAAATGCACCAACCACTTTCATGAGGTTGATGGATGATGTACTGAGACCCTTCACCAACTCTTTTGTTGTGGTATATTTGGATAACATCCTCATCTTCAGCAGAACTTGGGAGGAGCACCTACAACATATTCATCAGGTTTTGAGCACTCTGCAGCAGCACAAGCTATATGCCAACTTGGAAAAATGCTCCTTTGGCATGACAAAGGTCTAATACTTGGGCTACATTGTTGATGAACATGGGGTACATGTGGATCTAGTTGAGATCCAAGTCATATGTGACTAGCCAGACCTGACCATGCTAATCGAGCTACAGAGCTTCTTGGGACTTGCCAACTTCTATCGACGGTTGATGTTGGGATTCTCCCATATTGCATGGGCCCTTAGCCAAGTGACCAAGGGAAGTGGCAGGGAAAAATTCACGTAGGGGAAGGCACAACAACAAGCATTTGATGATCTGAAGCATCGCTTGTGCTCAGCTCTAGTACTCTCCTTGCCCGATCTCCAACAACCGTTCGAGATTGAGACATATGCATTCGACTATGTTGTAGGCATAGTTCTCACTCATCATGGTCATCCAGTAGCATACCATAGTGAGACACTCTCAGATATTGTCCGGAAATACCCCACCTATGACAAGGAAATGTATTCCATTGTGCAAGCCTGTCGTCAATGGAAACATTACATTCTAGGAAAGAAGACAATCATCCACACTGATCACAAGACTTTGCAGTTCATACAGACATAAGGGAAGTTGCAGAATGAACACCATCAGAAGTGGTCCACCTACCTACAGCAGTTCCATCTCAACATCAAGTATAATACAAGGAGCAAAAATCATGGCGTTGGCTACCTCAACCGACCTCCTGTGGCGGCACTCACCACCGTGCTCCATTTATGTGGGCATGAGGCATCCGAGTGGCCCCATTGCAACCAGTGTTCAATGTGGACCTCTTTTGGCCATATTTTCCACCATTATTGGACACCTCAGAGATCGCATAACATTTGACACCAATAGAGCTCAACCCTGACTGCATGGAACAGGCATCCACTGATCAGATAGTGGACATAGAGGTCAAGGGAACTCGCCATCAAATGATCCAGATTTATCGGTTTGTTAAGGCAGGGAAACTCCTACACCAAGGAAAGTGGCTCACCCGGGGCCAAATTCAGCAGAAGTTTCCTCACCTGATGGGGGCACTCAATGCAATAGATACCATTGCTTTCTAAGGGGGGAGGACTAATCCATGTGGACATTGGTGGCCACCCACCTATTCCAACTGGCTCCTCTTGACAATTTTAGTTCAGCGCATTCTTTTGTACTTCTTTGCAATTGTGGGTTATACACTTATGGGGTTGTCTTAAGCCCTACACATCTTCCAGGTGGAGATTGGTGGCTGCCCACCTATTATCCAATTGGCTTATTTTGGAATTTTTCATGTCGGTACATCTTTTTGTACTTCCAGGGCCGTTTTGGGGCCCTAAACAATTTATTTTGGGCTTGCCACAATCAAATTGTAGATAGATGATCCAGGTGGATATTGGTGGCCACACACTTGTTCCAACTGGCTCCTCTTGTCAGTTTTTAGTTCAACACATTATTTTGTACTTCTTTGTAATTGTGGGTTCTACACTTCTGAGGATGTATGAAGCTCGACACATCTTCCAGGTGGATATTGGTGGCCTCCCACCTAATCCAACTGCCTTATTTTGTATGTCTTCATGTCAGCACATCTTGTTGTACTTCCAGGACCGTTTTGGGTCCCTAAACAATGTTTTTTTATCTTGCCACAGTCAAACTGTAGACAAAGTCAGAGTTTGACGGCGTAATGTGTAGTTCTCGAAAATACATTTTCAACGGGCTATCACGTGCCTAAAACAGAGATCATATGTCATATGCAAAAGTTACGGCCCTGGGAAGTAAATCTACTAACTTACCCAAATAGGGCCCACATGAATTTTGACGTTTCATCTCCTAGGGTTAGGTTTTGAATGTCGAGGGTTTTGGCATTCATGTTTATCATAAAAAGGCCTTCTGAGCCTCATTGTAATCATCTTATGGCAAACGAGCGTAGTCGTCACATCTCCTCTCATGGATAAAGATGCCACCATTCTAGCGAGTCTTGCACTCTGTATTTTTACAGTCTCTTTACAATTCTTTCATTCATAGAAATCAAGTATTGTTGTATTTCTCTATTTCTGGCATTTTTCATGAGTACTTTATTGTAATTTATCTTCTTTCATTTCGTTCTGAAAATAATCTGAATCAACAGAGTCGGATTTTGACTGCATAATGTGTAGTTCTTGAAAAGACCTTTCCAACAAGCTATCACGCACCTAAAACGGAGGTCGTATGCAAAAGTTACGACCCCGGGAAGTTGAGGTACCAACTTACCCATTGGGGCCCACAAAATTTTTAGTGTTTCATCTCCTAGGGTTAGGTTTTTGGATGTCTAGGGTTTTGGAATTCATGAGTAATGTTAAAAAGGCCTCTGGAGCCTCATTGTTATCATTCTGCTCAGACGAATGTGCATAGTAGCCACATCTCTTCTCAGAGATAGCTACCACCATTCGAGCAAGTTGTTTCAGTTCTGCAGTTTCAACCTATTTTATTTATTCAATAGAAGTTTTTTTTCACTGGATATATGTTGTTTCTCTCTATATATCTGTGTTATTGTATTCAGTTTGTTATTCATTTCGTTCCGCTCATAAATCCGAATCAAACAAGGCCCACATGACTTTTGGTGCTTCATCTCCCAGGGTTAGGCTTTTGGATGTCTATGGTTTTGGCATTCATGTTTGATGTAAAAAGGCCTTTGGAGCCTCATTGTAATCATCTTCTTGTGAATGAGCGCAGTCGTCACATCTCTTCTCAAAGATAAGCCACCACCATTCTAGCAAGCTTGTTTTAGTTTGCATTTTACAGTTTCAGCGTATTTCTTTATTGAATAGAAGCTAAGATTTATTGTATCTCTATTATTGTTCATTGTATCTTTGTGTTAATAATATAGATCTGTATTCATTTCATTCTACCCATAAAATCTGAATCAATGTCCCACTCAGTGAGGGACCTCTAAAGACAACTTAACATCTTAGCTTCATTTTGTGACACCCATCAATGAGTTAATCTAAGGAAACAAAAGATATGGCCTTCAACATCCCTAAAAGGGTGGCAAACAATGTGAATTTTACTTACATAGGAGAAAGTGTTAAGGTAATCTCTCCATATGTATATTTGGGGTCCTCTTCCATGGACTATGCTTTGGCTTGGATCCAACAGTAGAGGCTACACTAAGTATGGAATATGTGGTTCTTACCACTCTTGAAAGTAATGTTTTCAATTTTAGTTCAAGACAGTTGATCAAATATTTGACTTTTTCATTCATTAGTCACCCCTACTATCTTGTATGTGAGTGAGGTTTAGGGGCCACACCTTCAAGGAGTACACTAAAACAAGATAGAGAGAATGTTCATCACAATGCTATCCAGACATCTTCATGTCAAAATATCAGTGCCTCATGATATCATTCATGTAGAATTTTGCACAACCCAAGTCATTGCTTTGATGATGTTTCATGTGGTGACAATAATGCACATGCTCAAACTAATGGGCAACTCACAAAGTGGTTTTCATAGATATCCATATCTTTCTCTCAAGTGCTTTATGAAGAAGACAGAGCGTGGGACTAATTGATGTTGTTATGTGAGAGCCTCATCATTTCTTCACCTCATTGACCTTGATATCGACATACCACCCCGCATAACTTTTCAATGAATGCTCTTGATCTCTTAAGGGTGAGATGAACAAGAATATTCATACGTATTTGCATAGCCTCCCTTTAGTCCACATGGTATGAGCCTAAAGACCCTCTTTCTTCCAAACTTCAACATTACTTCGACTTATATATATAGTGTAGTGATGGGCTCATCCACTACCTAGAGTAAACCAGAATCTAGTTATTTTATAACCATAGGGTCCCTCTCACCCAACTTACATCGAGACAAAGCACACTATTTCCTTGGGAGCACCATATCTCTATTTCTACTCCTTGGGGCCTAATGATTATAAGCCCGCTTATTCTGGCGAGAGGAGGCATGGACACAGATTTAGGAAATAAGTTTAAAAATTCAGAGAAATTGATAATAAAATGTGAACGTAGTATCCGAGGCTGCCTGTATTTGAAGCATTTGTAGAGGCTTTACCTGCTCCTGTCAGTCTGCTTTGTCTATTATGGCGCCAGCGCCAGTCTAGCGAGGCTAAAGTCCAAGCGCCAGTCTAGCGAGGCTAAAGTCTATTATAGATATATACGATGGGATTCTATAGTATTTAAGAGATTTTAAGCCAAGAGAGATTTATTTTTAAATATATATTAATTATTGATATTATGCAGGTTGCAGTGCGAGTTCATGAAAAATAAACAGCCAGAAATAATGTAGATTTAACCATTTTTTAGATACCTGGCTTTAAAAAGCACGCGTTCTCTCATGAATCATGCAGCTATTCATTTATTTTGTCGAGCAACTCATGTGATGCGGAACTTTTCCCTAATTTTGCGTATTCACTCCGAGTTTTGCTGTAAATTATTATTATTTATCACATGAAATACTCGGAGAATTGGTTTAGAACTCCCAAGCGATGGCGATGGCTGCAAATTGGATCTTCGCGTGGTCCGGCTTTGGAGAATTTCAGTCAGAGACGCAGACGGTACATTGCAGGCTTAAATTTAACATAAACATTTGTTTAAATATTTCGACGCTGATAATTTTTTCCATGCTGAATTGACAATAACGATAAAGCTGAACATAAAATAAAATATGGCGTCGTCTACTTTGTTCTAGGTCAAATTCGATCAGAGACCAGCAAGCACCAAAAATGCATCATGATAGACCATTAGGGCATATTTTGCATGGCGTTAGAGTGCTCTTGGGGGTGTTCAAATGCATCTTTCTAGGCTAGGAGTCTACTCACAAAAATACTCTCCAAAATTCTTCGGAACTGTTCTCATCCATTATGGGAGGTGCTCTCATCCAATTTCCAAGAACGGCATCAAGGGCCCTCGAGTGCTCCCATGCAACACTAG
This sequence comes from Picea mariana, assembly GCA_032191745.1. Taxonomy (NCBI): domain Eukaryota; kingdom Viridiplantae; phylum Streptophyta; class Pinopsida; order Pinales; family Pinaceae; genus Picea; species Picea mariana. The sequence goes on along the minus strand of JASDQU010735971.1, from coordinate 249,745 downwards.
TTTGTACCCTATGCATGTTAATTATTTTTTTGCATATATGAAATTATTGGTTTCACATATGTTCCACATCTCGCATATAATGGGAAGAAAAATTCAATCTCAATTTCATTTATGCAATCATTCTTTTGCAATCATGCCCTAATGCATTATTATAAGCCTAAAATAAATGTTGTCTTTGCAATTGATTCAATAATGGGAGAGAGACATTCATCTACACACATATGCAATAATGTGACATGTATCTCCCAAAATCTTGTGACCTTTGATGTCTTCACATATATACTTAGGGCATTACCAATCCCCTTAAAAACATACTAGTCATAGGGGCTAGTGATGTGACCTTGGGGGATACCTTACCTAATGACCTAACCTTAGCTACTTTTGAGTACAATTAAAGGCATTTTATAGCTATGTTTAGGGGGTTGGACCTCTTCTAGGGGATATTTAGTAATTGTGCTAGCAAATGTTAGACTATCACTGTAATAGGGATTACTTTGGGAATTGTGTACTTAGCCAACCCTAGTTCCTTTGGAGAGCCATTGGAAAGGGGAGGATCTCTATGATCTACTATGATAGTTTATGATAGTTTGTGTACTATCCATTGTTTCTAATTGGTGGGTAGACGAGGTATGGAAGTATCATACCCTTCGGGCAGAAGGTACCATTCCATGTTCCTATTGTATGTGGGAGCACCACTAACGAAGGTGAGGAACACAATAGTAGTGAGTTGCAATGTTTTTTCACACCGTAGTCAAAGGGTCGAAAGTGTGAGTTCACACCATAGCTTTTGATCCAAAGATGATGATATTTTACCAGTGGCCTCTCCACCAATTTGAAGATTTTTGTAACACCTTGTTTTCCCCCAAGACTGTAATCATGTTTAGGAATTCATGTATCATGATTAATGAATCTTGTAATTATGTTGTGATTAATGAAAATCTGGACAATTGACTGAGAGGAAGCCTTGCAGTATTGGCCATGATACCACGAGTCAGACTGGTGAGGTGGAACTAGTAAGTTTTAATGAAGAAAATGGGAAGCTTACCCAACAATCTAGCCTGCACCTGCATGAATTGAATGCCTAACATATCCAATGTACCCTGGTTGTATTAACCACGAGGAACTAGTTAATGGCATTCATATTAGGTAATTGAGCAGTTATAACTGCCATCTAAATTGGTATTTGGAGGAGTGAAGGGTTGGTTGCAATGTCAGGCAGAAGTACACAGAGATTTGCCTCTTCGATTCAATAGCTTGACCCTGGAGATCACTTATGACAGAAGCCAGTGGGGATCCCGAGGAATAGGGAGAATGTTCCAACGGAGGAGAAGGAATAAGGAGTAAGAGGGCGAAAACAAAGAGACGTAGATACACAAGTGTGCAACACCCATTATTCACGCACACAGAGGAACAAACAACATTGACGTCGGAGATGAGTCGTGGACTCACAAACATATGGTAATGCATTCAAGCATATAGAGCTCTCGCACCCATATCTGAGAAACAGAAGAAACTGGGAAGTTTTTGTGACAAAAATAGGAAGCATGCCTAAGATTTGAATGATCACAATGGATCAGAGAAGACCCATATCCAAACTGGACAAAAAGAGGGCCACAACTTGGTACTTGCTGGAAAGAAACCTACACTGGTAAGGGCAGGTTGTTGAGGGATTGTGTTGCAGAGAAGGGACTCCCTTTTGTAGAGGAAATATCTAGCTGGGAAGGTGCTTGATAAACTCGTGGATATCTTAAGCTCAATGGAAAGAGGGAAACTTTTGTTGTTTCCATTTGAGTGAAGGAGAGTAACCTTCCTGGTCCATTTCTTGACTTGACAATCAACTAAGAGAGTCCCCTAGTGGTATCATGGCCTGGCACGTGGGTGGTTTGTTATAGAAAGGCAAAGTGAAAGATAGCCTACGGTTGGGTGGAAATGCATTTCCCCTCAGTTAGTTGGCTGGTTGGAAACATCATTGAACAAATAAGTGTTTAACTTGAATATCTAATGAATGTTTGTTAATGGTTATAAATTGTATTATGTTCATGTTATTGGCCTGAATATGATTAATGGATGTTAAATCCAAGTTTAAAATAAAGTAGTTGTGATGATTGAGCATGAGAGACCAATGCAGGCCAGTGAACCTGTGTTTTCCCCTGTCTTTTGAAATGGAAAGCTTGCAGGATATAAAATCTTCATTTGGGTACATGGGTAGAGTGTTTGTTGCTTGTTGGGAAGTGTCTTAAAAGCATGAAGGATTTGAGTTAAATCCTTGCAGAAAGACGTCTAGGAAGAACGTGGGATTGGTAATTCTATAAATAATGGCCTTAACCCTGTTGAAATCTTTGTTTAAACCTAGAGGAATGGCAGTCGTTTATTCGGCAAGAAGAGTAGATCCCGATTGTTCGTCAAAGATCTAGGATTTGGGAGAAGCCTATCAAAAGGTAAAGCCTTTAGGAAAAAAACCTGGAAGACGAAGTCACAGTGAACTTCCGATGGGGAAGTTCTGAGACGATGTGAGTCGTCGATCTAATGAAGGATGGACCGATGAGATCTAGACCGTATATATTCAAGTGTTGAGACAACAAGTATTTTGGAAGATTGGGGATTAGGAAGGTTTAGGAAGATATGTAGGAGGATTTTCTTATGAGGAAATCTCAATGCCGAAAGCCCGAGGACGAGGAGAATCATAGAACTATCGGTGTTGAAGTCGATAGGTTTTGATCCCTTGGATCTGGAATGATCCATCCCAAAGAAATAACCCTTTCGAAGTGTTGGTGTTGGTTAAATACTGAGTAGTGGTGAGATCCAGTTGATCTTTTTTCACTGGATAGGAGGATATGAGGATCGTAGAATCCATTAGAGTGACTCTCATCTGGAATAATTGTTCGAGAAGTCTCATGACCACATGGAGTGAATCACTTCCAATGCTGGAGGTCTGAGCGGATAGGAATTGTTGATCTATGAGAAAGGTATCCCGACAAGATCACAGTCGTATATTTTCTTGCAGGCCCCATAGGCTAAGTGTTAAGAGGAGAACGAGCGAGGCGTTAACCATCGCATAGTTTGAGGCACCAAGTAGATCAGGATCGTCGGTGTCCTATCCCCAAGACTCTTGGATCTGTCAGGAGTATAGTTATCGGAGGACATTGATCGAGAAAGGAATGTGGGTTGTATAACTTGCTTTCTCGATGGGAAACAAACACGATTCATCGTCGACCGTCGATTTGGTTGAGCTGAGTGAGTCAAAGGCATTCGATCGAGGATGTTTATTCCCTGGTCTGTGTAGCAACATTCCGCCAAGGATTTGCTGGCAAGAAAAGAGTGACGAGTCTGCGGATTGGTCACAACCATGTCACACACATGCAATTATGTGTTATGGTGCACATGGCGAAGAAGAATAAGTCCACATGTGCACCATGTAGGATGAAGGTCGAAAAAGGGTGTAAGCTCAAGACCACAAGCTTGGTGGAGAGAAAAAATTGATATCCCACCAACCTAAGAGGGTTTAGGGGTTGGGTGTGTTACAATTATGGCTTTGTACATGTTTTTTCTGGACCTTGATATTTTTGTTTGTATTGATGCGTTGATCTTGGTTGCCTATAGGTTTTGGGGTTTTGATACTTATGAGTATAAAGATCCCATCCTAGTTCTTGTGCTTGAGGTCTTTACGCAGGAGTTAATGTCAATGTTTCTAGTTATACATTAGTTGGGAGGATAAGAAACTAACGGTCCATATTTCTCAAACAGCTTCGTTAAGTTGGATTTGGAGGAGCTCTGGTTTGTGGATGAAGGACTTCATCGAGACAATTTGGACACAAATAAGTCATATTTTTATGTTTATGATTATATTGTTCATTTTGATTGTTATCTGTTATTCAATAGAAATATCGTAAAGATACTTAAACTTACTTGATTCTTATTACATAAAAAAGGGAACATTTTCTTTGTTATTGGAAATGTTATCAATTAGTTTTCGATAACAAACCCACAAAATTTTTGTTGGGCCAAGTCTCCTAGAAGTTGGTGTCAGACTGCCCTCGCTTACATATTCAATTCCTCTATGTTATTAGTTGGCATCGCTATAATAGGAAATGAATAACACTTTTCAAAATGTGTTGATCTTAAATAATCATTGCACATAAATCAATGGTACTTATTATGAAAAAGAAACTATAGGTTAAACTCAAATTTGGAATTGCATAAGGAAACTTTAGTATTGTTGGTAAAAGAAATATTTTAATCTAGTTAGAAATAGATTTTAGTTTCAACTATTTGTTATCATATTTTTATAATAAATGCACAGAGTAATATCACTAGAATTTCTTTTTGTTTAAAAACTTTAAATAGTTTAAAATTTTGAGCATGAATTGTATCTGAATCTTGTGTATTTGACTAAAAAGAATCCTATAAACCTAGTTGCATGGCGGATTTAAGCAAAGCTTATAGTAACCTTAATTTTTCATTCATGAATGAAACCATAACTCAAAATAAGTATAGTACAACTAAATAAACTAGAAATGGTTGGAAAAGAAAATTTGGCTAAAACTTCTTTATCATTAAGTGATTTTTAGGATAAATCATAAGATGATATATAAGCCCAAACTTGGAGAATATAGCAAAATTAGACAATTCTTGTATATTTTAAACTTGATTGTTCAACTTCATTAATAAAACCCAAAATTGGGTTTAGGATTACAATACAGAACTTCAATTTTAAAACTAAAATTATGATTCCAAACACCATTAGAATAGAGGGGAATAGAGGAAAAGTCATGCAATACCAAATCCTAAGGAGTCTTTTAAACAAAAGTTGAACCCTAAAGAAATGTGCCTAAAACTTTCACCAAAGAACCGAGCATAGTGTAGGTTGTTGATAACCATAAAGAGCTACAAAATTAACCACCGACCCAGACTAGGAAATATTGGTGAGTAGGAACCTCACACCTGCAATAGCCTTTTTGTCCCTTCCTTCCTTAGAACCCAAAGCTAAATTGGGATTAAAAGAAAGCACATTTTTACCTAGCTATGAAAATTACATATGGATGGAAAATTACACCTCTACTACATTCAAAGAGTAGCCACCCAAGGAGAAGATCGAGTCTTCTAAGTTTTCCCTCCCACCAGCTTCCAAGTTTTGAGTGCTCAGTGGAGAACTATGGGGTGTACTTAATTTTCTCCGTGGAAAATGAGTCCTATTTTTTAAGCCACTCCGCCCCCTCCTTCAACTTATCAAAGTTAACCTTAAATAACAAACACATAAGTCGTATAGTCAGAAACACGAACAATGGAAAAATTTGCAGATATTACACAAATTCAAGTTATTTTTAACTCATGGAATGAAGAAGTCGTTGGCACAATGATAGTATTGGAAAAATTGTTTCCATGGACGAGGAAATTAGAATTATTTGGTCTCTCTTCATTGCGATGATAAGATTTTTTAGAAAAACCGTTTCCATGGATCAGGAAATTGGAATTATTTTATCCCCCCTCATTTGACCAATAATCGGTATGATCATTTTCTCCAATGGGGCCTGCGATTTCTTCAGTGGATAAATTTAAGAGGTCATCAATATGGGAATATTTTCCAAGCGTTAGTTCCAAATCCTCCATACACTCTTCCGTGATCCAACAATGTTGACCTGAAAACATTTGGAGCTCCCCGTTGCATCTCCATAACATAAAATATAACCACAAAATAGTCCAGTATGGCTACTCTGTCGGCTTGAACACAATCCTACCTTATATGAAATACCAAAAAGATAGTGTAACAAAGGCTGCTTATAAAAACACAACTAAAAAAATGAAAATTATATCAAATGCAAACACTGAGAATTATGTTTGGCGAGATTTATTAAAAGGAGAATTGAGGAGGAAAACCTTGTCAATGCTTTGGAAAACCACTCGTGTGGCGATTCTCTTTGCAATGACTAGTGTTGTACCTTACATTTTTAAACACGAAAACAAAAATATGAGTGGGCAAAAGGTTAAGGCGCGTTTACAAATTCAAATTTTAACTTTAAATGCACGTGCCTTAACAGATGGGAGGAAACAAAATATAGAAACATGAGGTGAGGTCCATTCACCGATGTAACGAACATCACCGCAGATGGGATAGGGGCGATCGTTGGGAAAGCAAAAATGTAGAACAAGTAGACTATGTCATAAAATATTATATTTTCAAAGATAAGGTTAAAATAAATAAAGTTAAAAGTTAAAAAAGATTAAAAATAAAATAGAAAAAGGACGCTAATATAAAGTTAAACATAAATATCAACTTAAATCTATTTTAAATTCAGATTTATCATGCGTTCATAGGGATCAAATCTTTGGAGGTAGTTTTTTCAATCTTTTTCATTTTTTTTTTAATTCTCTTTATTGATGTCAACCTCATGCCATGTGTCAACTCCATGTTGAGGATGGAAGAAATTACACATCTCCCTCATAGTAAGCATCACACAATTGAAATGTTTTAACCACTAGTGTAGATCCATCTTAATAGACCTATTTTCTCATCATGGGACTAGAGGGATCAAATATGTGCAAACATTATATATAGGGGAAAAAAAGATTATATAAATAGAAATCAAGAGAAGCTTTTGCACCTATTTAAGATAGATCCTAAGAAATTTTGGAGGCAAATTCTAACTCGTAAAACTAAAGAAAACAATAGGATTCCCTTTAAGGATTAGAATTTATGCCTTAAAAAAATTTACGAATCCCCTAATGTCATGGAAAACATTCCAAACATTTCTACTAAGGATGAAGTGTTTTCTATATAAGACATTAAGTTTGGGGTTAAGCATCTCTCAAAAGGAAAAGCTAAGGACATCGAAGGTTACCAAGCTAAAATATTAAAAATTGGAGAACCTATCCTCATCCCTCACATACATAAGTTCTTCAACTTATCTATCCAACAAGGCTTCCCAAAACCTTGGAATCAAAGTCTTATTGTAGCTATTTTTAAAAGTGGGGATAAGAGCAATCCCTCTAATTATAGGGCCATTATGATTATCCCCATTTTAGAAAAGTTATATGAAAGTATTTTAGAAAAGAAGATCAGTACATGGCTAGAGGGTAATGGGAAAAGAGCTAAAGGCAAGGTTGTGTTTAGAGGCTACCATTCAACTCTGGACCACCTTGTTATGTTTATGATCATTATAGAGGAATGTTTTAATGATAAAATTGATCCCCTTTCGTTGATTTTAGAAAAGCTTTTGACACTGTGCCCGGGAGTAACCTATGGAATAGGTTAGAAAAGCTCAAAGTCCCTTTCGAGTTAAGAGTTGTTGCAGTAAGGCTATATGAGAAAGTTATTTCCAATATTAGGAATATTGAAGGTTGTTCGAAACAAATTAACTGTATTATGCGAGTCAAGCAAGGTTGTCCCCTATCCCCTACCCTTTTCAAAATCTATATTGATAAGTTAGAAGATTGTTTGGAGGATGCAGACTATGTTGGATGACTCTCACTAGTATAGTCATCATATAACATACCCTGGCCCAACTGAGGAACATTTCATGTGGAAAACACATTAAAGGATAAGACTTACTGCTTAATAACTTATTGTAGCTTACCAATGATAGATCACACATAGATTTAAATCATTTTATTGATAACATCATTCTAAATGCATCTAACAATATATATTAAAAACATAAATGCAAATGTTCAAGCAAACAATAAACACACAACATTCATATAAATGATTTGCATAATGAAATAAACATAATAACATAACAGAGAACTTATATGTATGCATAGTAATCAATTGGTTACATACGAAGGATGAACCTCCCAGCCATAGGCGTTTGTTCATTTCTTTCAACAATAGGTCACCCCCAAGTTGAGGTTATGATTCCCCGAGGATATTTGGCCCTGTTGGTTGTCCATTCTCCACACGCAGTAGCCCCAGAACCCAGGTTCCACTATATTCCCCACAACCTACAAAACCCAAGGAATGGGACCCCCCTTCACTGTACATAGTCCCTCGGGCCTTCCCACTTCCCTCCAGTGCTCTAGTTCACCTGGTTGACTGAAAATCCTCCTAGCTACTCCAGGAGTGCTCACAATAGCCTTCACAAGGCTTTTGAGCCATTTTTTCAACAAAAAACACTTTAAAGGTCTACAGCCTGATTTATAGGCACACAAGACTCTTTCTTAGCATAAAAGATAGCCAAACAATGGATTCCTTCAAGAAAAACATATTTGGTTGTATTTCCAACACTCAACTCCTCTCTTGCTCTCCAAAATCTACATGAAAAACTTCTCTCTATTCTGCATACGAATTTACCTTCTTCTCCCTTGCTTTCTTGACTCTCACACTTCTCAAAGATGATTGTACTTCAGCCCATGCTCTCAATAACTATGGGATGTGACTTCTCACACCCACCCTCTTACACGAGTTTAATTATTGACTTTGGGAACGCTCAACACCAATTTAGAAGGTTATACATAATGATAATAATTTCGGTAATGCGGGTTGGATTAATACCCATGAATAATTCCCCCTTGGACCCCCTCTCTCTTGTGGAATCATAGTCCCCCATTGTCCTTCATCCCTTTTGTATCGCAACCACCGATTACTATTTTTATCAATAATTTCAATGCACATAATATACCATTTGTCCTACGGCCACATTAAACCAATACGGGCTCTTCACCCCAACACGTCATCTCACCAGCCTAAATCACATTTATACAATTACATTATAATTCGTGAAGATTAAAACTGGGGATGTTACATTCCCCTCCCCTTCATTTTTGCACTGTCCTCGGTGCACAAGACCCTACAGGTGTACATCCATTTTACAATTCCGGCTCCCTGACCATTAATCAATTAACAATCTCCCCGACCCAAAACCACACAGGCATTCCAGCCTAAACAAAATTATATAGGCACTTTGGACCAAAATAATAGATACATAGGCACCCTTTCCCAAAACATATATATACATAGGCATCCCGACCTAAAAACCATAGATACTTAGGATCCCTGGACCAAACCATGTAAGATAATTTCACAATTCATAATTCTTGCAGCAATTTCGACCAACGACGTCTTGTCTTTCATGGCTTGCACTGCCTTTTCTGGCTCCAGCTGCAATATTCTTCATACTTTGTTGATTCCCACGGTAATTCCAACCAACAAACTCTCATTCCCCTCAACCTGCACAACCCAAGGAAGTGTACCCCCTTCTTTGCACCGTAGTCCTTCAAGATGTACCACTTCGCTTCTAGTGTTCCAACACAAGGTCAGACGAGAAGTATCTAAGTTGTGGCTCTAGGAACTCCAGCTGTGATAATGGAATCTCCAACTATCAAATAGTTGCAATTGTGCCTCATACACAACATCTTGACACAAATTTCATGGAAAGAAGATAAACAACATGGCATACAATCTCATGCAACTACCCATAACAATTAAAACATAACACAATCAACTTAAACATACGTAGCGATGATGAAGAAAACACACACGAAAGAATTCAGTCACATAAAACACAGATGCAGAAACGTCATTCAAGCACAACAAACAACAGTGAATAAGGAAAAACTCAAAATGAATTGAACAACAATTAACCCATCTTTCATCATAATCACACAGTGATTATAATCACTTATAATTATGGTTGTTGCTCTATTTCATGATCCGCCACATAAAGAATTTAGCTCATTGTTCTTTTTTGACACATCCTCATGATCCTAACCACCATGTCATATGAATTCTCGAGTTCCCTCTCCTTTACCATCCTTACACTTCAATCTCATACATCCCCTTCACTGCTACACAGTCCCTCGAGTGATCCATCATTTTCCAAGGTGTTCTTGCACAAGGGGAGCACCAACTCACTACCATATTTTTCACTGGGATTTGTAACTTGTGGCAATCATAGGGTTACGATGTCATAGAAGTAGCCTCATTTCCAAGCTTTCCAACTTTTAACAGCCATCCCCTCATTTGTATCACACACATACAGTCATAATGAGATATCATCATAGCAATTTATATGTTAATTTCCAAATCTGTTTTGTATAGGAAATCAAGTTTCTGAAGCATGAGTTTTCCTCTCAAGACGTTCGACTCTTGCAACGATAGGCATCGATCTTCCTTATGGGATTAAATAATTTCCATATCCAAGACCATTTATCCTGCAATTTGTTTCTCACTTTAATTCATCCAAACGATTGTTAGCGTATTATAACAATTTGCAATTATTAGTTTCTCAAATTTGTTTTATAGAGGGAAATAAAATTTCTTAGGCATGGGATTTATGATCATTATGTTTGGCTCTTGCAGTTGTAGATATCAGTCTTTCTTATGGGATTACAACATTTCCATATCCAAGACCACTTTACCTGCATTTTCCTTATCTTTCTTGCATCCAAACAAGATTGTTAGCATTCATGCACATTTTCAGCAGTTCTTGAAATGATCTTAGAATTGCAATTTACCAACAATTCAATCATTTACAAACATTATTCACATTAAATATGGAATTCAACCATTAATCATATTATCTATAATGAAATTGTCATTCACTGCACATGCATTATCATCACACCAAGATTTTCATAATGCAATTAAACTTTACCAATAAATAAAACCAATGTCCCAACAATCATAGCCACATCTACACAATGCATCCTTGCATTGACTCTGGAATACCATATGTTCATGTTATGTATTCCACCATGTGAGTTGGAAGGTATGGCTCATGCCTCAACAGGCCATCCAAATTAATACCCAATTACTTCCCTGATTATTTGGATACTGTCCTCTTCAACCCATACACAACACTAGGAACATCATCCCTTAGTGCTATTCAGTGTCGGCAAAGAGGTTGCAATCCAAATATAGGTTATATAGGGTAAAACCATTATGCACCTGGATGGAACTACATCCTTTCCATATCCAATCTCAGCATGGGCTCACACATGGACATCTATAATGGCATTCATTTCTAAAGTGGGAGTATTTCTCATGTCTTGACTTGGTTATGATCTCATAACCAACATAACACAATATGCAAATAAATTTCGGTTAAGGTCCTAACCCGCACATAGGTAGATCAATGTATTCAGATGTAATAAAGGTCAATATTAATAAGGCCTTTCAATAAAATAGAATAAGGCGGATGTAACAAGACCTAATAGAAGCTTCCGCTTCTAGAAGGATCTTCCTCTAGATGCTTCTCTTAATAGACATATTTAGTATAAATAAGGGTCGAGGGTATGAAAACCCTAGCTTGGAGATTATTGTAACAGAGCGCTGCTCTATTGGAGGTTGCCCCCTCTAAGAGGCCTGTGAACATTGCTTTCTGAATCTAAGTGTTATTTCTATTGCAGTTCTTATATCATTTCCATGTTATTGTGGAGATTATGCTGGATATTTTACTGTTATTCTGTCATTTCTAGCATTTTATTTCTGTTCTGCATATTTTGTATATCTGGTATCTTGCAAGTGGTATCAGAGCACTTTCCTTGGCAGAAATTGTGGGTATTTTTTTTTTCAGGGTAGAGACATATTCTGGCGTCTTTAAGCCACAGAGATCTGTCGTTACGCGCATAAACCCACGGTTGAGGGATTCATACACGCAGAAAATACAAGTGGTTCTTAAGCGCATGTTTGTTTGCCACCCTTGTAACCCCTGTTGGTACCCCTTCGAGTGGTAGCGCATCAGACAACACCTGCGTACGAATCGGCCTAGATTTCCTGAAGCCCTCTTTAGATAAACCTATCGGCCGCCGGACTGCTATAGTGTCACCGAGAACAACACTCGGGAAGATACTCTCTAGTACCTGGGTAGTCGGGTAGTACGGCTAAGCGT
>JASDQU010735971.1:203122-237720 GCA_032191745.1 Picea mariana | reverse complement strand
ATATACCAGGTCACTGTCACATTGAGACCAGCAGGGATGTGACCTTTGATGAAGATGCAGTGCTCAAGAAATCAAGAAGATGCCAACTTGAAGAAGTATATGAAGAGGAACCTGTAATCCCCAGAATTGCAGAGAGGGAGGTTCCCAGAGCTGCAGAACCAGTGAAGGAAGTCATAACTTCCCCTGATGAGGAAATTCTAGAAGACCATGATATATCAGAAGTCCAAGAACCTCCTCAGATGACAATCCTCCATAAAAGGAAGCCATCTTGGACTAGAGAGCTTATTCAAGATGGAGAGAAGTACGGTGTTCCCCAAGGAACTACAAGACAGGTGAAAATACCAAAGCCATTCTCCAGTTATACTGCTTTGATGTGTGATCTTCTAGAAGAGGAGCCTACCTGCTTTGAAGAAGCCATTCAGAGTAAATAATGGGTAGATTCCATGACAGAGGAATACCAATCCATAATAAAGAACGAAGTATGGGAAATAGTTCCCAGACCGAAGAGTAAAGATGTGGTATCCTCCAAATGGCTCTTCAAAATAAAACATGTTGTTGATGGAATTATTGAGAAGTATAAGGCAAGATTTGTCGCTCGTGGCTTTTCCCAGAAAGAAGGCATTAACTATGAAGAGACATTCGCTCCTGTAGCCAGATACACTTCGATCAGAACCATCATAGCTCTTGTAGCTAAGATGAAGTGGAAGCTCCACCAGATGGACGTAAAGGAAACTTTCCTAAATGGTGTCATCGAAGAGGAAGTGTATATAGAGAAACCTCAAGGATTTGAAGTTGAAGACAGGAAGTCTCATGTCTGCAGATTGAAGAAAGCCTTATACGGATTGAAGCAAGCTCCTAGAGCTTGGTATGGTCGTATTGACAGTTTTTTTACGAGCTTGGGCTTTACCAAGAGTAAATCAAACTCTAATCTCTACTTCAAAGTCATGAATGATAAACCGGTAATATTACTGCTATATGTGGATGACTTATTATTAACTGTAGAAGAAAAGATCATCACCGAATTTAAGAAGAGACTTGCCTCAGAATTTGAAATGAAAGACCTTGGCCTAATGCACTACTTCTTAGGCCTTGAGCTATGGCAGATTCCAGAGAGGATATTCCTTAACCAAGGGAAGTATACAGTCGAAATACTAAAGAGATTTGACATGTTGGAGTGCAAGTCCATGAATACACCCATGGAAGCGAAGCTGAAGTTGTTGGTCGACACCTCGTCAGAACCGATTGATGCCACGTTGTACAGACAGATTATTGGATCGTTGATGTACCTGACGAACACCAAACCAAACATTTGTTTTGTTGTGAACACCTTGATTCGGTTTCTAGTAGAGCCCGGACATGTTCACCTAGTGGCTGCAAAACATGTGTTGAGGTACCTTAAGGGTACATTAGATTATGGTCTCAGTTATGATAGAGATCATGATTTCACATTGAGTGGATATACTAATGCAGATTGGGTAGGAAGTGTTTCTGACAGGAAAAGCACTTCAAGATGTTGTTTCGGTTTGGGATCACCCATGATCTCATGGCAGACTAGAAAGCAATCCAGCATTGCTCTCAGCACATCAGAAGCATAATACATTACTGCATGTTCTGCCAGCTGCGAAGCTATATGGCTTCGAAATTTGTTGACCGATCTATTTGACCTAGAGATGGAAGAAACCACGATCCTATGTGACAACTAGAGTTACATAAAGATGACAAAGAATCATGTATTCCACGACAGGTTGAAGCATATAGAGATCCGATATCATTACATCCGTGACATGGTGCAGAGAGGAGCATTAAAGCTCCAGTACATTAGCACGGATGAATAGGTTGTTAATGTGTTGAACAAGCTTCTATCTCGTATAAAGTTTGAGAACTTTCGAGATAAGCTTGGCATAGTCCTAAAGGACCTTCCTCGAAAGGGGGAGTAGCTGTTGTGATGAGACATCTCTTGCTTCTGACCTGACGGTTGTGACGTAAAGAAGGATGATGTGATGTGACTAGTATTGAGCTTCTAACTGGATATCTATGATGTAAATCCAGTCTAGTATCTCTTGCTTTCGACCTGATGGTTGTGACGTAAAGCAAGACGATGAGATGAGACTAGCACTGAGATTTCGGCTGGATAGTTGTGACGTAAAGACAGTCTAGTATCCTGCTTCTGACCTGATGGTTGTGACGTAAAGCAAGACGAGTATCTTGCTTCCAGCTTTATTGCTGAGACGTAAAGCAAGACGATGAGATGAGACTAGCACTGAGCTTCTGGCTGGATAGTTGTGACGTAAAGCCAATCTAGTATCCTGCTTTCGACCTGATGGTTGTGATGTAAAGCAGGACGAGTATCTTGCATCCAGCCTTATCGCTGAGATGTAAAGCAAGACGAGCACTGTGCTTCCAACCTTACAGTTGTGATGTAAATCCAGTCTAGTATTATGATGATGAGCCAGCTTCGTGCTATGATGATGATGATGTATCAGTTTTATACTAATACATATTGATGCAGATGATGATTGCATTCCTTTGTGATGACGATGTTTCCGATGAAGAAAACTTCTGATGATTTATAGATATGTCGGTCAGTGCTCCAAGATGATATTGATGATGTTGTACTCTCACCCACTTGATGTTGTTGATGATGTTGTCCTCTCTCTCTCACCTGATGCTATTGAAGAATACCCTTCTTGCTAAGGGGGAGTGTTGAAATAATGTAACTGCAAAGTGTATTCTTATTATTATTTGATATATTATTCATTGGATCAATACCCATTATGGATTGATCATCTCAGCTATTGTAAAAGGACCAAAGCCCCTTTTACAGATTGGTCATAATGTAATTGTAAAAGGCAAAAGAAGAAGTTGGCCCCAGAATATATCAAGAGGCCCCGAAATATAATAAAGGTGGTTTTAACCACCCAGTTGGAGAAGTTGGCTCTGCCAGTGAAGAGACACTTCACACGTGCCAGTATTGTATAAATAAAGAGGCTAGCACCTCACTTAGACACACAACTCACTTGCTCATTGAGAGACAAGTTTTGGATCTGCATTTAGAGAAGAAGGAGAGAGAGTGGTGCATCTTTTGGAGAGGATCTTCTGTATTAGTTTGAGTTATCTCTTGGCATTGTATTAGCTATCTATAATAAGGAAGTTTTGTGGGGTTTTCTTCCCCTAGAGGGTTTCCCAAGATAAATGTTGTGTCTCTTGTGATTGTGTATTTCTCAGTGATCTTGTATTATGATGTTGTTATCTATTGAATGCAAAGAACTATAATAATGGCTTAAACATTAACATTGGGAAGATGAGTCTTTTATACAGAAGCATCCAGAGTTACTCAAGCGTTGCGGACAACACTTGTCTCAAGGGGAGGAGCATGTTAAGCCCTAATATTGGCTCATTACCCCTTAATTGGGTCATATTACATTAGTAATGTTATTTTATTTATGTCGGCTTTATTCCATTAGTTGTAATTATACCTCCTAGTCTCCTATATATAACAAGGAGACATTTNTAAAAGGAGGTTTCCCCCTTGAAGAGGCTTATTATCTGAAATTATCTCTTTTTCAAGGCGTTGAGTACTTTTTCTAAGGTTTTTCTATGCTATATTGATATTTGGTTCTTAACAAGGGCGAAAATAAAAAGAGACATAGATACACATGTGCACTACACCCATTATTCACGCACACAGAGGAACAAAGAACAATCACGTCAGAGATGAGTTGTGGACTCACAAACATATGGTAATGCATGCAAGAAGATAGAGCTCTCACACTCATATTTGAGAAACAGAAGAAACTGGGAAGCTTTTCTGACGAAAATAGGAAGCCTGCCTAAGATTTGAATGATCACCATGGAACAGAAAAGACCCATATCCAGACTGGACAAAAAGAGGGCCACAACTTGGTACTTGTTGGAAAGAAATTGACATTGGTAAGGGGAGGTTGTTGAGGGATTGTGTTGCAGAGAAGGGACTCCCTTGTGTAGAGGAAATATCCAGTTGGGAAGGTGCTTGATAAACTCATGGATATCCTAAGCTCAATGAAAAGAGGGAAACTTTTGTTGTTTCGAGTGGAGTGAAGGAGAGTAACCTTCCTAGTCCAGTTCTTGACTTGACAGTCAACTAAGAGATTCCCCTAGTGGTATCATGGCATGGCACGTGGGTGGTTTGATATAGAAAGGAAAAGTGAAATATAGCCTACGATTGGGTGGAAATGCATTTCCCCTCAGTTAGTTGGTTGGTTGGAAACATCATTGAACAAATAAGTGTTTTACTTGAATATCTAATGAATGTTTGTTAATGGTTATAAATTGTATTATGTTCATGTTATTGGCCTGAATATGATGAATGAATGTTAAATCCAAGTTTAAAATAAAGTAGTTGCGATGATTGAGCATGAGAGACCAGTGCAGGCCAATAACCCTGTGTTTTCCTCTGTCTTTGGAAATGGAAAGCTTGCAGGATATAAAATCTTCATTTGGGTACCTGGGTAGAGTGTTTATTGATTGTTGGGAAGTGTCTTAAAAGCATGAAGGAGTTGATTTAAACCCTTGCAAAAAGACATCTAGGAATACCGTAAGATTGGTAATTCTATAAATAATGGCCCTTAACCCTGTTGAAATCTTTGTTTAAAACCAGAGGAATGACAGTCGTTGATTCGGCAGGAAGAGTAAATCATGATTGTTCGTCGAAGATATAGGCTTTCGGAGAAGCCTATCGGAAGGTGAAGCCTTTAGGAAAAAACCTGGAAGACAAAGTCACAGTGAACTTTTGATGGGGAAGTTCTCAGACAATGTGAGTCGTCGATTTGATGAAGGATTGACCGATGAGATCTAGACCATAGATATTCAAGTGTTGAGATGATGAGTTTTTTGGAAGATTGGGGATTAAGAAGGTTTGGGAAGAGATGCAGGAGGATTTTCTGATGAGGAAATCCTAATGTTGAAAGCCCGAGGATGAGGAGAATCATAGATCTATCGGTGTTGAAGTCGATAGGTTCTAAGCCATTGGATCTAGAATGATCCGTCCCAAAGAAATAACCCTTTCGAAGTGTTGGTGTTGGTTAAATATCGAGTAGTGGTGGGATCCAATTGATCTCTGATCACTAGATAGGAGGATCTGAGGACCGTAGAATCCATTAGAGTGACTCTCATCGGGAAGAATTGTTCGAGAAGTCTCGTGACCGCATTGAGTGAAGCACTTCCAATGCTGGAGGTCCGAGCGGATAGGAATTGTTGATCTATGAGCAAGGTATCCCGACAAGATCACAGACGTAGATTTTCTTGCAGGCCCCATAGGCCAAGTGTTAAGAGGAGAATGAGTGAGGCATTATCCATCGCATAGTTTGAGGCACCAAGTAGATTAGGATCATCGGTGTCCTAGCCCGAAGACCCTTGGATCTGTCAGGAGTATAGTTATCGGAGGACATTGATCGAGAAAGGAATGTGGGTCGTATAACGTGCTTTCTCGATGGGAAACAAACCCGATTCCTTGTCGACCGTCGATTTGGTTGAGCTGAGCGAGTCAAAGGCATTCAATTGAGGATGTCTATTCCCTGGTCTGTGGAGCAACATTCCACCAAGGATTTGTTGGAAAGAAAAGAGTGATGAATCCACGGACTAGTCACAACCATGTCACGCACACACAATTATGTGTTATGGTGCATATGGAAAAGAAGAATAAGTCCACATGTGCACCATGTAGGACAAAGGTCGAAAAAGGGTGTAAGCCCGAGACCAGAATCTTGGTGGAGAGAAAATTTTGATATCCCACCAGCCTAAGAGGGTTTAGGGGGTCGAGTGTGTTACAATTATGGCTTTGTACATGTTTTTTCTAGACCTTGATCTTGTTGTTTGTATTGATGTGTTTATCTTTGTTGCCTATAGGTTTTTGGGTTTTGATACTTGTGAGTATAGAGATCCCATCCTAGTTCTTGTGCTTGAGATCTTTACGTAGGAGTTAATGTCAATGTCTCTAGTTATACATTAGTTGGGAGGATAAGCAACTAAGGGTCTATATTTCTCAAACAGATTCGTTGAGTTGGATTTGGAGGAGCTCTGGTTTGTGGAGGAAGGACTTCATCGAGACAATTTGGACACAAATAAGTCATATTTTTATGTTTATGATTATATTGTTCATTTTGATTGGTATCTGTTATTCAATGGAAATATTGTAAAGATACTTAAACTTAGTTGATTCTTATTACATAAAAAAGGGAACATTTTCTTTGTTATCGGAAATGTTATCAATTAGTTTTCAGTAACAAACCCACAAAAATTTTGTTGGGCCAAGTCTCCTAGAAGTCGGTGTCAGACTGCCCTCATTTACATATTCAATTCCTCTATGTTGTTAGTTGGCATTGTGTTGACGGGCGAAAATGATTTCTCGTCAATTGAAAGAGCAGGTCCGGTCCGGGGTTGTCCAATTAACCCAAGACGTTTGGATTGATTTACTTTGACGGGTTTAATGGCTCCGTTAGCCAATCTAAAATCATAAAAGAAACAAACAAATAAAACAAAAGAAACAAAATAACTCACTAATCACTAATTACTAATATATACATCTTATTTAAATAATATTTACACGATAGGTCCATTTATCTAATTTATATACAAGATATACAAATTATGAGTTTTAATCTGAACTCATAAAAATCAAATGTAAAAATGGTTCTTTTGATGAAAGTAGATAAAGAAAGCAAAAAGCATTATTTCTTTTTGGTTCATTTTTAATCTATATGCATCTGTAAGATCAAATATCAAACTATTATTGAAACAGAAAATGTAGACAGTGAAAACTATACTACATATAAGAATCTCTATAATAAACAAGCAAATAAAAGGAATAGACTAACCTATCAGTCACTTGAAGAGTACGCATCCAACTATTTGTATAATCATAAATCGTACATCAGTCCATCCACGAGATAAGTCTGTTGTGCACCTTCACGCTATTTGGAATAAATGCCAAACAGTACATTGACTGGTGTATTTAATTGATAAAACGATAGGATGCAAAATAATAACTGTGATATATGAGACTGCAAGTAATAACGCATAAGATAAATCCGACAGTTACAACTTTCATTTAATCAATCAACATGTTTAAGGTAAACCTTATAATACGAATTGAATGATCATTCACTATTTTCATATAACTGAAGCATAAAATCGTGAACTGTGAGAGAAAAACTATCCTGATGACATAATAATCTGTGAAGACGAAAGCTATCGACAGTCATCAAATGATCAAGATAAACAAATTATAGACAACAACAACATTTACAAACAGCTAAGGCAGAAATGTAAACATATGTTATGTCCAAATTCGAGTATAAGCTTGTTCACAACTAGCCCTAGGCCAAGATGTTGTAATTACAAAAATAATGGGTTTTTAAAGCCTTCAGAAAGGTAATTGTTTCCTCTTCTGAGATCAGATATTGATTACAAAAATAAAAGGGGGATATAACCACCCAGATCATACTAAATCCTCTAAAGCTAACAAAAGTTTATTTCTGTTTATACAAAAATGTATCAAAGATATAGCTATCAAGTCTCAAAGATGCTTCAAATCAATTGGTATCCATGAACTCCTGAATATCCTGAAAGGAAAAGGAAAAATAGAAAGATTTAGATACTTATTTAACCATTAATTTGCAAATTTTGAATTAACATAACTGGCTACAGAATCTGTTGATTCTATAGCTAGTTATTTTAGTAAATGAAATCCAATTTATTGTAAGAACAAAGCAATCTAGTTTCAACAAATAATCCTATTTTAAAAAAAAAAAGGATCATACCTCCAACTGTAAGATCAAATCGTATCAGACAATCTTGGAATTTACTATAGTTGTTGCAGCCTCAACATTTTTGAATATTACATTCCCTGTAGTCTTCATACGTTTCTCTTTTCCTTGAAAGACAAACTTGAGCCTATGGTTTTTATTTGTTAAGGCATCGATCTGATCAGTGAGGGCCTTAACCTATGACTGTAGGATAGGTATATCAGTGTAGTATTTATCAATCCAGAAAAGGCAGACTTCACACTTCGACCAAGCGACAGTCTCTTGGGAATAACCACGATTGTGAACCGGAGCATCTTCAACATGGACTGTAGATTCATTACCCAATTTAATACCCGGAAACTCCACATTATGTTTCAGACAGGGAGGTAGATTGTCCACAAAGTTGTAAGGCCGATGGAGGTGTGGTTGAAACGAAAGAGGGTCTTCTTCAGCGAGGAACCTATCGATTTCAGAGTCTGAACTCTCATGGATCTCGATCATCTTGATCGAGCTCACATGAGGGTTCGACTTGTTTCTGAGCTTCCTTGAAATTAACCTTCCAGCTCTCTTATTTTGAAAATTTAAATCAGCATGGCCTTTAGATATCTTGCCTGTAGGTTTCTTTAAATTTTTAACAGAGTCATTAGGGTATATAACTTGCTCACAAACCTGCTCAATAATCTTTGGATCGAGTAAGGGTTTGTTGTAGGAGGCCGAGACACAGGCCTGGGTAGGTGAGAGGGGCGTTGTAGGGTAGATTAAGGTTTCTTCAATCACAGACTTGTCAATCTCTTCAACATTGGGGTTAGAGAAACCATTTCTGATAAAGAAACGAATCCCAATTATTGTTCTGCAACTCTAATTGATGCGCAAGTAAAAATTTTATTAAACCGTGATGGAAGAGGCTCGAGTCTGATCGTTGCTTTCTATACCTTTTGCCCATTTTGTAAAGGCTCCTCAAGAAAAAATAAGGCATGTTTAAAGGAAACCCCATGAAAACCATGAGCAAACGCAGATGATAAAGAAACACAAGACCAAAACGTCCTTCACAGGTGACAAACTGTTTCAACATAGCAAGCAGACCGTGCCATCGAGCTTTCAGTAAGGAGATGGACATACCTTTGTCACATCCTTTTATCTTCCAATATGTAAAGAGAAGACTCCAAGGAACCTCTTCCACCTTTGCATTTTTGAACCACCTTTGACCGCTCGCAGGGAGTCCTGTAGCTTGGCTCAAGAAATCCTCTGTAAACTCGAGTTGAACATCACCCACCTTATCTCTACACCCATCGAAGGAGAGAGAGAATTCCTGAGCAGTTTGTAGATTGAAACCCTGGAATTTTCTAAGGAAAACGAGCGAACCATTACTCTCAAGATCCTCTCTGGCATCGTCATATAAGAGCAAAGTTTGAATGCCATTAGGTTCGACTCTAACAACAGGAGCCATACTGAATGAAAGGGAAATCAAACAAACAAAACGCGTAGGGAGGGTTTGTGAGAATAGACCAGAGCCATACCCTGAGCCCGAGAAACACCAACAGTCTATAGCGCGTGGGGAGAAAATACATAACAAAAATACAGGCATTCATTTGAAATGAGTGTGAGGGCTGTTGCAGAGCCCGAGACCAAGTCTTCAAATGATTATCTGACTGTAATCGTATTGCCACCTTTCATAAATTACAAGCCATGACCAGAGCATTTAAAAAGGAAATAAGTGTGCAACATAGTGGGTTCGATCATATGGTTTGGGAGGTTTGAAACTCGAAAATCAAAACCTAGTAATGAGGAAACATATAACCAAGAATCAAACAAAAAACCATAGCAATGCTCAAATCAAAAAGGTCCTTTGTTGGTATAACTAACAATCCCTAAGCATGCTTGGTATTCAAGGAATCGAAACAAAGAGAATAGTCTTCATAGCAAGGAACAAGGCTTCATTAATAAACTGTAGAAACAATTTGCCTTTAATAAATTTTTCAAACAGAATGGTAACACAGTCGTAAGTTTTCATGCTTCGTTTTCATGCTTTCAGTCATGAATGAAGCATGAAAAAACAATAGGGAAAAGCAACAACTTACAATTGTCATTTCGAAAATTTCTCATGAAGAATAATAAAAATAGATGACCCCAATTAGGCAGCTATATAGATCATTTAATTGATATAAAAAGTTAAAAAATATGTTGGGCTGCCAACACATTGCTATAATAGGAAATGAATAACACTTTTCAAAATGTGTTGATCTTAAATAATCATTGCACATAAATCAATGGTACTGCAAATGAAAAAGAAACTATAGGGTAAACTCAAATTTGGAATTGCATAAGGAAACTTTAGTATTGTTGGTAAAAAAAATATTTTAATCTAGTTAGAAATAGATTTTAGTTTCAACTATTTGTTATCATATTTTTATAGAGTAATATCACTAGAATTTCTTTTTGTTTTAAAACTTTAAACAGTTTAAAATTTTGAGCATGAATTGTATCTGAATCTTGTGTATTTGACTAAAAAGAATCCTATAAACCTAGTCGCATGGCGGATTTAAGCAAAGCTTGTAGTAACCTTAATTTTTCATTCATGAATGAAACCATAACTCAAAATAAGTATAGTACAACTAAATAAACTGGAAATGGTTGTAAAAGAAAATTTGGCTAAAACTTCTTTATCATTAAGTGATTTTTAGGATAAATCATAAGATGATCTGTAAACCCAAACTTGGAGAATATAGCAAAATTAGACAATTCTTGTATATTTTAAACTTGATTGTTCAACTTCATTAATAAAACCCAAAATTGGGTTTAGGACTACAATACAGAACTTCAATTTTAAAACTAAAATTATGATTCCAATCACCATTAGAATAGAGGGGAATAGAGAAAAAGTCATGCAATACCAAATCCTAAGGAGTCTTTTAAACAAAAGTTGAACCCTAAAGAAATGTGCCTAAAACTTTCAACAAAGAACCGGGCGTAGTGTAGGTTTTTGATAACCATAAAGAGCTACAAAATTAACCACCGACCCAGACTAGGAAATATTGGCGAGTAGGAACCTCACACCTGCAATAGCCTTTTTGTCCCTTCCTTCCTTAGAACCCAAAGCTAAATTGGGATTAAAAGAAAACACATTTTACCCTAGCTATGAAAATTACATATGGATGGAAAATTACATCTCTACTACATTCAAAGAGTAGCCACCCGAGGAAAAGATCGAGTCTTCTAAGTTTTCCCTCCCACCAGCTTCCAAGCTTTGAGTGCTCAGTGGGGAACTATGGGGTGTACTTAATTTTCTCCGTGGAAAATAAGTCCAATTTTTTAAGCCACTCCACCCCCTCCTTCAACTTATCAAAGTTAACCTTAAATAACAAACACATAAGTCGTATAGTCAGAAACATGAACAATGGAAAAATTTGTAGATACTACACAAATTCAAGTTATTTTTAACTCATGGAATGAAGAAGTCATTGGCACAATGATAGTATTGGAAAAATTGTTTCTATAGACCAGGAAATCAGAATTCTTTGGTCTCTCTTCATTGCGATGATAAGTTGTTTTAGAAAAACTGTTTCCATGGACCAGGAAATTGGAATTATTTTATCCCTCGTCATTTGACCAATAATCAGTATGATCATTTTCTCCAATGGGGCCTGTGATTTCTTCAGTGGATAAATTTAAGAGGTCATCAATATGGTACGATTTTCCAAGCGTTAGTTCCAAATCCTCCATACACTCTTCCGTGATCCAACAATGTTGACCTGAAAACATTTGGAGCTCCCCATTGCATCTCCATAACATAAAATATAACCACAAAATCATCCAGTATGGCTACTCTGCCGACTTGAACACAATACTACCTTATATGAAATACCAAAAAGATAGTGTAACAAAGGCTGCTTATAAAAACGCGTCTAAAAAATGAAAATTATATCAAATGCAAACACTGAGAATTATGTTTGGTGAGATTTATTAAAAGGAGAATTGAGGAGGAAAACATTGTCAATGCTTTGGAAAACCACTCGTGCGCCGATTCTCTTTGCAATGACCAGTGTTGTACCTTACATTTTTAAACACGAAAACAAAAATATGAGTGGGCAGAAGGTTAAGGCGCGTTTACAAATTCAAATTTTAACTTTAAACGCACGTGCCTTAACAGACGGGAGGAAACAAAATATAGAAACATGAGGTGAGGTCCAATCATCGATGTAATGACTATCACCACAGATGGGATAGGGGCGACCGCTGGGAAAGCAAAAACGTAGAACAAGTAGACTATGTCATAAAATATTATATTTTCAAAGATAAGGTTAAAATAAATAAATTTAAAAGTTAAAAAGATTAAAAATAAAATGAAAGGACGCTAATATAAAGTTAAACATAAATATCAACTTAAATCTATTTTAAATTCAGATTTATCATGCGTTCATAGGGATCAAATCTTTGGAGGTAGTTTTTTCAAGCTTTTTCATTTTTTTTTAATTCTCTTTATTGATGTCAACCTCATGCCATGTGTCAACTCCATGTTGAGGATGGAAGAAATTACACATCTCCCTCATAGTAAGCATCACACAATTGAAATGTTTTAACCACTAGTGTAGATCCATCTTAATAGACCTATTTGCTCATCATGGGACTAGAGGGATCAAATATGTGCAAACATTATATATATAAGGGAAAAAAAGATTATATAAATAGAAATCAAGAGAAGCTTTTGCACCTATTTAAGATAGATCCTAAGAAATTTTGGAGGCAAATTCTAACTCGTAAAACTAAAGAAAACAATAGGATTCCCTTTAAGGATTAGAATTTATGCCTTAAAAAAATTTACGAATCCCCTAATGTCATGGAAAACATTCCAAACATTTCTACTAAGGATGAAGTGTTTTCTATATAAGACATTAAGTTTGGGGTTAAGCATCTCTCAAAAGGAAAAGCTAAGGACATCGAAGGTTACCAAGCTAAAATATTAAAAATTGGAGAACCTATCCTCATCCCTCACATACATAAGTTCTTCAACTTATCTATCCAACAAGGCTTCCCAAAACCTTTGACTTAAAGTCTCATTGTAGCTATTTTTAGAAGTGGGGATAAGAGCAATCCCTCTAATTATAGGGCCATTATGATTATCCCCATTTTAGCAAAGTTATATGAAAGTATTTTAGAAAAGAAGATCAGTACATGGCTAGAGGGTAATGGAAAAAGAGCTAAAGGCAAGGTTGTGTTTAGAGGCTACCATTCAACTCTGGACCACCTTGTTATGTTTATGATCATTATAGAGGAATGTTTTGATGATAAAATTGATCCCCTTTGTTGTTTCGTTGATTTTAGAAAAGCTTTTGACACTGCTCTCGGGACTAACCTATGGAATAGGTTAAAAAAGCTCAAAGTCCCTTTCGAGTTAAGAGTTGTTGCAGTAAGGTTATATGAGAAAGTTATTTCCAATTTTAGGAATATTGAAAGTTGGTCGAAACAAATTAACTGTAATATACGAGTCAAGCAAGGTTGTCCCCTATCCCCTACCCTTTTCAAAATCTATATTGATAAGTTAGAAGATTGTTTGGAGGATGCAGACTATGTTGGACGACTCTCACTAGTATAGTCATCATATAACATACCCCGGCCCAACTGAGGAACATTTCATGCAGAAAACACATTAAATGATAAGACTTACTGCTTAATAACTTATTATAGCTTACCAGCTATAGATCACACATAGATTTAAATCATTTGATTGATACCATCATTCTAAATGCATCTAACAATATATATTAAAAACATAAATGCAAATGTTCAAGCAAACAATAAACACACAAAATTCATATAAATGATTTGCACAATGAAATAAACATAATAACACAATAGATAACTTATATGTATGCATAATAATCAATTGGTTACATACGAAGGATGAACCTCCCAGCCATGGGCGTTGTTGTTCATTTCTTTCAACAACAGGTCACCCCCAAGTTGAGGTTATGAGTCCCCAAGGCGATTTGGCCCTCTTGGTTGTCTATTCTCCACACGCAATAGCCCCAAAACCCAAGTTCCACTATATTCCCCACAACCTGCAAAACCCAAGGAATGTGATCCCCCTTCACTGTACATAGTCCCTCGGGCCTTCCCACTTCCCTCCAGTGCTCTAGTTCACCTAGTTGACCAAAAATCCTCCTAGCTACTCCAGGAATTCTCACAATAGCCTTCACAAGGCTTTTGAGCCATTTTTTCAACAAAAAAACACTTTAAAGGTCTACACCCTGATTTATAGAAACACAAGACTCTTTCTTAGCATAAAAGATAGCCAAACAATGGATTCCTTCAAGAACAACATATTTGGTTCTATTTCCAACACTCAACTCCTCTCTTGCTCTCCAAAATCTACATGAAAAAGTTCTATCTATTCTGCATACGAATTTACCTTCTTCTCCCTTGCTTTCTTGACTCTCACACTTCCCAAAGATGATTATACTTCATCTCATGCTCTCAATAACTAAGGGATGTGACTTCTCACACCCACCCTCTTACACAAGTTTAATTATTGGCTTTGGGAATGCTCGACAACAATTTAGAAGGTTATACATAATGATAATAATTTCGAAAATGTGGGTTGGATTAATACCCATGAATAATTCCCCCTTGGACCCCCTCTCTCTTGTGGAATCATAGTCCCCCATTGTCCTTCATCCCTTTTGTATCGCAACCACTGATTACTATTTTTATCAATAATTTCAATGCACATAATATACCATTCGTCCTACGGCCACATTAAACCAATATGGGCTCTTCACCCCAACACATCATCTCACCAGACTAAATCACATTTATACAATTACATTATAATTCGTGAAGATTAAAACTGGGGATGTTACATTCCCCTCCCCCTCGTTTTTGCACTGTCCTCGATGCACAAGACCCTACAGGTGTACATCCATTTTACAATTCCGGCTCCCCAACCATTAATCAACATACAAGCTCCACGACCCAAAACCACACAGGCATTCCAACCTAAACAAAATTATATAGGCATTTTGGACCAAAATAATAGATACATAGGCACCCTTTCCCAAAACATATACATACATAGGCATTCCGACCTAAAAACCATAGATACTTAGGATCCTTGGCCCAAACCATGTAAGATAATTTCACAATTCATCATTCTTGTAGCAATTTCAACCAATGGCCTCTTGTCTTTCATGGCTTTCACTGCCTTTCTCTGGCTCGAGCTGCAATATTCTTCATAATTTTTCTATTCCCACGGCAATTCCAACCAACAAACTCCCATTCCCCTCAACCTGCACAACCCAAGGAAGTGTACCCCCTTCTTTGCGCCATAGTCCTTCAGGATGTACCACTTCCCTTCTAGTGTTCCAACGCAAGGTCAGACGAGAAGTATCTGAGTTGTGGCTCCAGGAACTCCAACTGTGATAATGGAATCTCCAACTATCAAATAGTTGCAATTGTGCCTCCTGCACAACATATTGACACAAATTTTATGGAAAGAAGATACACAACATGGCATACAATCTCATGCAACTACCCATAACAATTAAAACATAACACAATCAACTTAAACATACATAGCGATGATGAAGAAAACACACAGGAAAGAATTCAGTCACATAAAACACAGATGCAGAAATGTCATTCAAGCACAACAAACAACAGTGAATAAGGAAAAACTCAAAATGAATTGAACAACAATTAACCCATCTTTCATCATAATCACACAATGATTACAGTCACTTATTCATATGGTTGTTGCTCTATTTCACGAGCCGCCACAAAAAGAATTTAGCTCATTATTCTTTTTTGACACATCCTCATGATCCTAACCACCATGTCATATGAATTCTCAAGTTCCCTCTCCTTTACCATCCTTACACTTCAAGCTCAGACATCCCCTTCACTGCTACACAGTCCCTCGAGTGATCCATCATTTTCCAAGGTGTTCTTGCGCAAGGGGAGCACCAACTCACTACCATATTTTTCACTGGGATTTGTAACTTGTGGCAATCATAGGGTTACGGTGTCATAGAAATAGCCTCATTTCCAAGCTTTCCAACTTTTAACAACCATTCCCTCATTTGTATCACACACATACAATCATAATGAGATATCATCATAGCAATTTATATGTTAATTTCCAAATCTGTTTTGTATAGGAAATCAAGTTTCTGAAGCATGAGTTTTCCTCTCAAGACATTCGACTCTTGCAACGACAGGCATCGGTCTTCCTTATGGTATTACATCATTTCCATATCCAAGACCATTTATCCTGCAATTTGTTTCTCACTTTAATTCATCCAAACGACTGTTAGCATATTATAACAATTTGCAATTATTAGTTTCTCAAATTTGTTTTATAAAGGAAAATAAAATTTCTTAGGCATGGGATTTCTGCTCATTATGTTTGGCTCTTGCAATTGTAGGTATCAGTCTTCCTTATGCGATTACAACATTTCCATATCCAAGACCACTTTACTTGCATTTTCCTTATCTTTCTTGCAGCCAAACAAGATTGTTAGCATTCATGCACATTTTCAGTAGTTTTTGAAATGATCTTAGAATTGCAATTTACCAGCAATTCAATCATTTACAAACATTATTCACATTAAAAATGGAATTCAACCATTAATCATATTATCTATAATAAAATTGTCATTCACTGCACATGCATTATCATCACACCAAGATTTTCATAATGCAATTAAACTTTACCAATAAATAAAACCAATGTCCCAACAATCATAGCCACATCTACACAATGCATCTTTGCATTGACTCTGGAATACCATATGTTCATGTTATGTATTCCACCATGTGAGTTGGAAGGTATGGCCCATGCCTCAACATACCATCCAAACTCTTACCTAATTACTTCCTTGATTATTTGGATACCATCCTCTTCAACCCATACACAACACTAGGAACATCATCCCTTAGTGTTATTCAGTGTCGGCAAAGAGGTTGCAATCCAAATATAGGTTATATAGGGTAAAACCATTATGCACCTGGATGGAACTACATCCTTTCCATATCCAACCTCAGCATGGGCTCACACATGGACATCTCTAATGGCATTCATTTCTACCATGGGAGTATTTCTCATGTCTTGACTTGGTTATGATCTCATAACCAACATAACACAATATGCAATTAAATTTCTCATGAATGGATTCAAGAGATAAACAATATTTACATACTCAAGGCCTCTTTCCTTGACATCAATTCAAATATTAAGAACTTTTTTGAGGGAATTCTTACCTCAATTCCTTTCCACGTGTACGCATCATAAGCAACCTCAAATGCATACCTGCATGGTTGTTATTACATTACTTGATACTACCTGATCAACTGGTACTTTGTGGAAGCTCACAAGCTCCCTTCACCAACCTCTTGATCAACATTCCCACCATCCTCATTTTTCTTTGTATGGTGGATACCATAAGCAATAGTATCATCATCCTTTTTAGTCATGCTATAATATTTTTTCCTGGATACATAATCCATCATTAGTTTTATTTAAATATTATAGCAGCATACTACTCTTAGTCTACAAGCATACCACCAACATGTTCAAGCATGTCCACATGCACAAATGCACATCAATATGCACCAATCATTTGGTCTTTCTTGTCTATTTCATGCACATTCATTCTATCTTTATTGTATGTCTCATGCATCAATTCTATCATGCACTCCAATGCATATTTATTTTAGTTTTATTTGTTTATTTATTTTTGTTGTTGTATATGGTTGTCCTTGAATTTATGTAGAATCTTTTTGCATGTGCACTGCCATTATGTTCAATTGTGCACTATTGGCCACTATTCTGAACCTTCTAACCAAGCTTCACTTGGTCATTATGCATTTCCAACCAGGAGATTAACTAGTGTTTCCATCTCACAATTGTTTTCGTTATGCAAAGAATCGTGTCCCAATATCTTTTGGCTAATGTTATCAATATTCATAGTGTTGTAACATGCACTAATCCAACTGAACATTAGCATTGCAATCCAATTAACCACTCTCCATTTCCTTGACCAAACTAGTCTTGAAATACCATTATCATTGATTGGAATTTCAACATTCTAAAATTTTTATTTTATGTCATCTTTCTAATACTCTTTTCCATCCATGGCTTTGTTCAATTTTAAATACCTCCCTTCACTCCATTGAGTGATTCACTATGAAGCACTACTTGGTCACTCAAGGCCATTCTACTCCAAATGGAATGCTACATTCCTCCATTAGCACTTGTACCTTGCTTTTGCTACGCACTCTAATAATAGAGACATGTTGGCACAGGGGCAGACCCAAAGTTCAATGCTTAACAACGCACCAACAAAACCTCGACTACCAGCCCTTTCGGCAACACCTGTGAAGCAGGCGAAGTCTCACCCGAGGTAGAAGCAAGGGGGGTTACAGGACGCAAGTGTTTGTAACCAGGTTGGGACACGATTATGTGATAATAGCACTTCACAGAATATTTTTTTAATGCTTAGGAAGTGAACATGAATTAGTTTATGAACCTCATTAACATCGTAGAGCATAATCAAAGATAGATAAGCGTAGTAACAACAAGTGACTATGCACCCTGATCACTTAGTACTTAGAACTGTGAGTTAATTCTAGCATTCATTTACCCTTTAACATAAGTAAAGTACTTAAGAAACAAAATATATATATTCATTACACATCATAATCAAAGCACCAAGCAAATGCATAACAGAAATGACATTGCACAAACCAAACCATGAGACACCAGATATAAGTGGTTCATCCCAGGGTGGGGCTACGTCCACAAACCACTTCGCCTTTTTATTATTCTACAAAATCTTACATCCATTCACTCTTGTGCACTAAGCCACAGAGTTGAACTTCGCACAAGACATGAGATATGTGCACTAAGCACTAGCTCCTCCTTATTTACCTTCCAAAAATAGGTCAAATTCATAGAGCCAAAATATTTTATCACGACACTTAGCACCTGCTCCACACTGATCATCACAAGCACTGAGCACAGTCTAAAAAATCACAATCGAGCATAAAGCCTCGACCACATACATTCTTTTGCACTCAGAACTATTGCTTCTACAATACATTCCTCTTTATTTATACTTTACAAAATCTTACAATAAGGCCTAAACATGGGGAAAACCCATGGGCCGACATCCCATAAACCTGTTACAAAGCCTAGAGGAACCCTTACTGGGTCCACATAACCCTCCAAATAGGTGATATCCATGATCTCAGCTCCGCCTGGGCGCTCCTACTTCGACCAATGTGTTGAAGTCCAAAAGTGGGCCAAAACCTCCAAAATTGACCAAAGTTTCCCCAAAACTTGGTCGAGGGCCAACAAGCCCCCAACACTCACATGTGACTCGTCCCGAGTCACTCAGGTACAGACAATGCTGCTTCAAAGGCCTCGAGCTTAACGGTTGGGGCACCTCCAACAATTATATAACTTCGCTAGGGTGAAGTCCAAATCTACGCGGACCTGTTGTTCTAGCGAGGTTCAAACCCTGCGAACCTGCCTCCTGCAAGGTTCTGGTCTGCGAAGTCTTCCATCTGGTTTCCTTAAATTCTTGTAGCTTTAGCCTTCTTTTTATTGAGCTTCCTTTCCTTCTTCCCTGTTATCTGGGTCTCTTTAATTCTTTCTAGAATCCTCTTTCCATTTTTATTCTTATATTCCCCTAGTGTAGTGGCTTCGCACTATTGAGGTACCCTCAAAGGTTCTGAAGTTAATATCCATTTTCTTAACACTTCCTATGTGGGCACACTTCTCTCTTGGATAGATAGGTCCTTCGATCCTTCTTGCATTCTTTCAACCTTGATAACTAATTCTTTTGTTTTATGTCCCTCCTGCGTTGTTACTTTGCTATGTTGCTTCGAATTATCCTCTCATTCTTCTCTTAGTTGGTCTATTTTCCTAGATATGAGATCCCTTAATTCTTGCTTTTTCTTTTCTGTAGTTTCTTCCTCTGGTTTCCTTCTGATCTAATCCTTCTCAATCCAAGTCTTACCTAACAAAAGTGGGAAAGGGGTGTTGTCCTCAACAAACCTAATGACTTCAAATTCTTCTTCAGTTGATGTTCCATGAATAATAATAGGTACAGTAGTTACTCTTCCACATAAAGTTATCATATTTCCCTTAAACAAGCCTATCCTTCTTAAAGAAGGTACCATAGTAGGCTTTCCAAAAACTTCCCAAGTTTCTTCTGTCATAATATTCACTTGTGTTTCTTCATCCAAGACTATACAGTCTATGTCGGAGTCTTCTATTCTTGCACTTATGTGTTGTTTTGCTTTCAGGCTTTCTGGTAAACTAACATCTTTATGAACATCCATCGTTTATTCCAACTGTAATAACATAGTCTGAACTTCCTCTGACCTTTTCTCTTTATGACTTTCTAACATACCCTTAGTCTCTTGACTCTTTTCATAATTTTTTTGTTTTATGTCCCTCCCTTCAACTTTAGCAATAATCCTTGGACAATCCTCAACCTTATGACCAACAACCTTACAACAAAGACAAATAGGGCCTACCTCAGGGCATTCCTTAGCAAGATGTCCCAACCTTATGCAATTATAACACAAAGTCAATCCTCTTTTTCTCTTAAAAGTTCCCCAATCTTTTATGTACTGCGCACTTCCCCTAGGATCATAGTGTTGGACCTACAATCTGCAAAAATTCTTTCTAGGTTCCTGCATCCACTTATCAGTCCAAAAACTCTTTCTATGCATAGGAATAAAATATCTTTCTTCATTTCCATTAAATTTACTCAAATCAACTCTTTCTTTCAACTGCGCCCTAGCCTTCAGACTAGGACATAATCTATTAAACATACTTAAAGTCATGCTTTCAAAACAAAAAAATTCACTTATCTTTCTCTTACCAAATCACAAAGCTTGCCTCTTTTAGAATCTTACCTCTTTTCTTCAAAACAACTTACTTTCTTGGCACAAAGCAAGTCAAGTAGAGTACTGCGCACTTCAGAAACAAACCTATGCACGAAGATTTTCTTTTTCTTTACTTCAGTTCCCAGCAATCACAGTTTCAGGTCCCGACAATCATAGTTTCAGGTCTCGGCAATCACAGTTTCAGGTCCCGGAAACGGAACCATTTGTTGGCACGGGGGTAGACACAGGGTTCAATGCTTAACAGTGCACCAATAAAACCCCGACTACTGGCCCTTTCGGCAACACCTGCGAAGAAGGCAAAGTATCACCCGAGGTAGAAGCAGGGGGGTTACAGGACGCAGGTGTTTGTAACCACGCTGTGACACGATTCTATGATAAGAGCACTTCGCAGAATATTTTTTTAACACTTAGGAAGTGAACATGCATTATTTTATACCGCAGAGCATAATCAAAGACAGATAAGCGTAGTAACAACAAGTGATTATGCACCCTGAGCACTTAGCACTTAGCACTGTGGGTTAAGTCTAGCATTCATTTATCCTTTAACATAAGTAAAGTACTTAAGAAATAATATATATATATATATATATATTCATTACACATCATAATCAAAGCACCAAGCAAATGCATAACAAAAATGACATTGCACAAAGCAAACCATGAGACACAAGATATATGTGGTTCACCCTTGGGTGGGGCTACGTCCACAAACCGCTTCGTGTTTTTATTATTCACCAAAATCTTACATCCAGTCACTCTTGTGCACTAAGCCACTGAGTCGAACTTCGCACAAGACAGGAGATATGTGTACTAAGAACTAGATCCTCCTTCTTTACCTTCCAAAAATAGGTCAAATGCACAGAGCCAAAATCTCTTATCATGATACTTAGCATCTGCTCCACACTGAGCATCACAAGAACTGAGAAGAGTCTACAAAATTACAATCGAGCATAAAGCCTCGACCACATACATTATTTCGCACTCAGAACTACTGCTTCTACAATACATTCCTCTTTATTTATACTTTACAAAATATTACAATAAGGCCTAAACATGGGGAAAACCCATGGGCCGACATCCCATAAACCCATTACAAAGCCCAGTGGACCCCTTACTAGGTCAACATAACCCTCAAAATAGGTGAGATCAACGATCTCAACTCCGCCTGGGCGCTCCTACTTCGACCAACGTGTCGAAGTCCAAAAGTGGGCCAAAACCTCCAAAACTGACCAAAGTTTCCCCAAAACTTGGTCGAGGGCCAACAAGACAACTTTTTTGTTTTATGTACTTTTAGACAAGAGTTGCTAGATCATATCTAACAATCCCTTCTTCTTGCATTCTTATGCTTGCACATGGAGATGACTCATCCACTCCATGAGTCATGCCTCATCTCACGCTATCATTTTTCCTTCTCTTGCAGCAAGATTTGTATGCTTCACTACATTTCTACCTTCACGACTATGGATTTATTCTTAACTCTCTATGCATGCTTATGCCATTCCTCACATGTTGGCTTCATACATGATATGAGAACCTCTTTGGATTCTCCTTTGCAAGCCATTTCTCACCTGTTGGATTCATACCTTATGTGAGAACCTCTTTATTCTCCTTTGCAATCCATTCCTACTCTACAACATCTAAATATTAATATTTCATTGCTCTTCCTTAGACCTTTGTCAATCCTTTCATCACCTTCTTTGCATCCCTGTAGTTCCTTTTGCACCTCCTTGATGCTTCAGCCAATTGTACAAGATTGAATTACGTCCCTATCCAATGGACCCTGGGATTAATCTAGAATAGGCCCACACAATACTCAATTGTGGAATATTATCTTATTTCTAGCAATCCTTCACACAACACTCTCTGCTAGAGTGCTCCTCTGCTTATTAATCAATGCTTTGTTAATAAGCTCAACCTCTTTTTACTTTTCCAAGCTACTGCACTTCAAATGTGCATCTACACTTATGCATATGTACTATAATGAGTTTCAATACTCCTCTTTACCCAACAATCACCTCTAGCATTCACCTCTATTGCCTAGGAATGTTTCTCCAGATTTTTTACATTATTTGGAAAAATATTTACATCAAGTAGTTACATGGTTCATGGAATCCAATTCCACTTCCTCCTGCAACTTTATGGAGAAACCCAGTGCTCCCCTAGAGAACTTAGACCTTATGTCATGATTTCATTTGGATTACCTTTCCAATGATCCAGATGGATATCGGTGGCCACCCACCTTTTCCAACTGGCTCAAAACAGTTTTCTGACAATTTTGGCAATTTACTATTTTTAGCAATTTTAACCTCCGGGGCCATTTTGGGGGCCTAAATGAAGGTTTTTCGGGATCGAGTTCCTCAATGATAGCCAAAGGCATGATTGAGCCCCCAAAATTAATCTCCTTGACGATACCTTTCCAACGGGCTATCACACGCCTAAAACGGAGATCGTATGCAAAAGTTACGATCCCGGGAAGTTGATGTACTAACTTACCCAAATGGGGCCCACATGACTTTTGGCGCTTCATCTCCTAGGGTTAGGTTTTTGGATGTCTAAGGTTTTGGGCATTCTTGTTTATTGTAAAAAAGGCCTTCATAGACTCATTGTAATCTTCTTCTTGCGAATGCGCGCAGCCGTCACATCTCTTCTCAGAGATAAGCCGCTACCATTCCAGCAAACTTGTTTCTGTTGCATTTTACAGTTTCAGCTTATTTCATTATTGAATAGAAAACCAGTTGTATCGTATCTTTGTTATTTTGCATTAAGCACATGTTAATAATCTATGTTCTCATAAAATCAGGATCATCCAATGACCATACATATGCTTCAATCTTATTTACAAGCCAAAATTTATGGCTTCCTGAAATTCCCATTCTACTCAATGGTGTCGTTCAAGTCCCACCAGAAACCTTCATTTTGATTCCTTGAGAATTATTTGGATCAAAACTAAATTTTGAGTGGATATATGGATTCTCTTATCCAATATCTTTCCAATGACTACTTTCTTACTCAATTATGAGGATTTAGCATAAATTTATAGGCAATTGAATATTGACAATTTACCTCTTTTGTACACCTTTCTCCCTGGTGTAAATAATCTCCACCAAATTTTTCCACTTACAGACTTAAATATATCTAGAACCAAGAAAAATTTTCTACATGACATAGATAACAATGCTAACATTTAATTCACAATAACTCTCATATTTTCCAACTAATGCTCCAGTCAAAAACTGCAGCAATCTAGAAATGACAACTTTGCCCCTTTGCACTCTCTCCTCGCTTAGCAATTTTATCCCTATCCATGCATCCCTACTCCAATTTCTTTAGGATTTTTACAAAATCTCAATTGGGTATGTTCGTGACTACCTTCTAAACGATTTGTCATAATTTCACCCTTAATCGAGCTCCAAACTGTTAGTTACGGCCCATAAATGTTTTTGATTGTTTTACATTTTTAGCCATGTATGCTACATGTGTCTTATTTCTCTTCCTGCACATTTTCACATACCAAGATTCCAAACCTAGCTCCATGGATTTCCTCTATGGTTCATAATATTTCCATAGATTTCTCTTGAGCCACCAACGGACTTCCGAGTAAGAAGTTGTGACCTCCGGAAGTAAGCTAGTGCCAAAATTTTACCTCAACTGTTTTAGCTATAACTTTCTCATATTAGCTCTATTTTGCGCCCAGAGTAGCTCGTTGGACAGCTCTCTTTGAGTTATTTTATTTAAGTTGCATATACCTTAATTTCTTGTGAGATTTTATTGCCCAAAAACATTGTTTACAGCCTCAAAATCACCCTGCGAATTCATGACTTTTAAAAACCCAAAAAATTCATAGAAATTTGAGTATTTTACTGTTGTAACAGCCTTTAAATTTGAGTCGTTGATCTCAAATCGGGTGAAATATGATCCATTGATCCGTTAATCCTTTCCAAACCCTGTGGCTCAATTTCTATCATCGCTCGACAACTTAAAACAATCTAGATTGTTGATTCAAGCTCCATCGACGATCATTGATCGAAGATTTATTTTTGTAAACTAGCTTACTCGTCGATCTCTCCAACGACCGATCATCAGCCATCGGTCATTTATCTTCACAAACAAAAATTTTCCCATGAACCTTGTTGATCCCCGATGCTCGACGATCATCCATCGACGAATTCCTTTGACGACTAACTTAGTTACAAAATCGTCGAATCTCGACCATCAGTTGTCGACCATCTCTTGTCCAACGTGGAACCTATGCTGGCATGGCATGCCACATGGATGTTGACGTGGCATGACACATCATCCTCCTCATTTCTTCATCGACAATCGACAACTTCTCTTGGAAGGATTTAAAACACCTCGCTAAATCTATCGACATGCGATCATTAGCCATCAACGATCGGAGATTTCCTTTAGGCACATGAAAACCTCTCACCAACTCTGTCGATCCCTAATCATAGATCATCAATGATTGAATATTTCTCTTGGACTAACCAGACATTTTTCTTGTTTTTCCTATCTAACCATCGACGATCAATGATTTTTGTTGGCAAACTCCAACACTTAAATTTTTTGACCCAATTCCCTAACGAATCTGGGTCATCGATCTTCCGTTCAAAATGATCTAGACCATTGATTTTCTTTAACCTCCCAATGACCGAAAATGAATCCAAATCATCGATCTATCCCATTTTCCAATTGGCGAAAAGGAATCTTGGTTGTCGATTTGGTAACCTTGCCAAACTTCGAAAACATTAGAAGTTTTTAAACTTATTAAAATGAATCTAGGTCGTTGATCTCGAGATCAAGAACGATCTCGGTCGTCGATTCACTAAACTCTGCCCAACGCTACAACAACCATTAAAACATGAATCTTGACCTTGCAGGTCGAATCTAACTTTGCAATCTGATCAATTCACGCCATAAAAACCTCTCAGACAGTTTTGGCTGATCACACATAGATTTAAATTGTTTAACTAATACCATCATTTTAAATGCATCTAACGGTGTATATTAAAAACATGAATGCAATTGTTTAAGAAAACAACAAACACACAACATTCATATAAACAATTTGCACAGTGAAATAAACAAAATAACATAATAGAGAACTTATTTGTATGTGTAATAATCAACTGGTTGCATACGAAGGATGAACCTCCCAACCATATGCATTCTTGTTCATCTATTTCAACAATAGGCCACCCCCGAGGTGAGCATATGATTCCACAAGGAGATTTGTCCCTCTTGGTTGTCCATTCTCCACTCACAACAACCCCAAAATCCATGTTCCACTCTATTCCCCACAACCTGCACAACCCAAGGAATGAGATCCCCCTTCACTGCACACAGTCCCTCGGGCCTTCCCACTTCCCACCAGGGATCCAGTACACCTGGTTGACCATAAATACTCCCAGCTACTCCAAGAGTGCTCACAACAACCACCACAAGGCTCTTGAGCCATTTCCTCAACAAAAAAATAATGTATAGGCCTACAACCCGATTTACAGGCACACAAACCTCTTTTTCAACATAAAACACAACCAAACAATGGTTTTCTTCAAGCACAATATGGATGGTATTATTTCCAGCACTCAACTCCTCTCTTCCTCTCCAAAATCTGCACGAAAAACTTGTCTCTATTCTATGAATTTCCCTTCTTCTCCCTTTCTTTCTTGACTCTCACACTTCTCAAAGATGATTGTACTTCATCCCATGCTCTCAATAACTATGAAATGTGACTTCTCACACCCACCCTCTTACATGATTTTAATGATTGGATTTGGGAACACTCAACAACAATTTAGAAGGTTATACATAATGATAATAATTTCAAGAATGCAAGTTGGATTAATACCCATGAATAATTCCCCCTTGGACCCCCTCACTCTTGTGGAATCATATCCTTCCATCATCCTTCATCCCTTTCGTATCGCAACTAGCGATTACTATTTTTATTAATAATTGCAATGCACATAATATACCATTCGGCCTCATGCCACACTAAACCAATACGGGCTCTTCACTGCCAAGCATCAACTAAACAACCTAAATCACATTTATACAATTACATTATAATTCGTGGGGATTAAAATTCGGGATCCTACACATCACCCTTCTTATTTATGTTGATAATATTGTTCTTATGGTGAATATTCCGTATGACCTAGGTAAGCAACTAATAATCCTCAAGGACTTTTGCGCTAATATGGGCATGACTGTGAACACTGAAAAAATAAAGATTATGATAATTAAATCCAAAAGGATCACCTACGATACTTTTGTCTATGACAACAATAGCTTGGAGGAAGTGCCTTCATACAAATATCTTGGAATCTATATTTACCATAAGCTCAATTGAAACTATAGCATTGAGAAAAAGGATAAATGAAGGGTGGAAAGCTTATCATGGACTTGAAAACAATTATAAATCAACGGACCTCTTTGGGATAAAAAAGAAAACTCCTCTTTCACACTCTCGTCACTATGGTTATCTTATATGGATGTGAAGTTTGAGGTTGCAGTATCTCTAGAGAATCCTGGAGAAAGATAGAACATATCCAAAAGAATTTTAGAACTTATAATCTCAAAATTAAGGGCAACACACCCTATAGCTTGAAACTTGTCTTTTTGGAAAGGTTATATGTCTCCTCTATTTGATTTTCACACTTCATTAATCTGTCATGTCCTTGATATTGGGAGAGGAGAAGATATCCCCATATTAGTACATGCCTAGTATGCCTTTGACCAATTCAAAAATCATCTCCTTGCAACAAAAAAGGATGATGCAATTGCAGTGGTTGTCCACCTTGTGAAACTCCCTCATTAGCTCCTTTGTGCATCTATCGAAAATCAATTGATTGATTATCCAAATTGACTAATGAATATTAGTAGAAATTAAATATGCAAGTCACCTTTCCTTATATGTCATGTTGTGTCAATTATCAAGGTAAAGTAGCTAGACAACTTTATGAACACATTTTTTGATCTAGGATAATGTATTTGCTCAAAAACCTATCATGGAAGGGATTGGCCCATCAATAAGTCAACAACAATATCATAATTTTTTTAGTATTGTATATTAAATTTAAATTTAATATTGTATATTTTTTGTTTACTTAATATTTTATGATTTTTGTAAAGTATTACATGTCAATTTCACCTTGAGTGTCAAGTGCCTTAGTTCAATTTCCACAAGTAAAACGTTGAACTTTTAATAAAAAAATTCTAAGATCTTTTTACACAATGAAAATAATTGAAAAAAAATATTTAGTAAATTTCCCTAAAAATATTTAGAAAATAATAGTGTCCATTGCAAGGTTGAGGTAACTCACTTGGCAACCTCTTGATGTTCATCTATATTATGGTTCATCTATAGATTATGGTTCATCTATATTTAGGGGCGAACGTCAATTTGTGAATTGCCTCAACGCTCTCTTAGATGCATGCAACAATCCTTGTGCCCCAAGATTATGGTGCACAACGTCCATTGCAAGGTTGCGTCTTCGCAAACCCTACATAATTTAGCATCTAAATAATGTTTGAGCGGGTTGTGCCTTTGCAAACCCTACATAATTTAGCATCTACAACACCATGCATGCATAGTTTTAGACCTTGTGTGCTATATTCCAACTCTACTTGTGCACCCTTTAGCATTTTGTACACATGTCTATAACCAAGAATATTGATAGTGGGCCAAGACTATGATGGAAACACAACCACTTACATAATCAAATCCAGTGGTTTTAATTGAGTCAAGGTACAACTTGAGATGGGACTAACGGTTATGAACATGTGTTGCCTCCTTAGAGGTATTGGGTTCAAATTCAGAGGGGGTAGGGTATGTACACCTTCATAGATTGAACAATCAAATCGTTGTGTTTAGAGGATCCCTTTTGTGTTTGGCTAGGTTGTGACCTTAAATAAAATGATGATGATGATAATGATGATTATTATTATTATTATTATAAACACTTGTAGATATATTTTGTTAGCTCTCTTTAGCACGCATTGAATATGTTTTTGCATTATAATTATCTTCAAAACTTCAACGTAAAAGATTTCTTTATCCTCATTTATTGTAGTTCAATTATGTGTCAAGTATGTATGCACTATAATATGACAACATAGCTAGTTTTATACAAGTTGATACTTGTTTTTACAACTCTGAATTTTCTGAATTTAGAGTTTTCCTCTACATTGCACATCCTAGGTTCTTTCTTTCCTATACCCCATTTTACTTTTTCTTGAGCTTCTTTCCTATTCCCCATATCATTTGAGCTTATTTTCTATTCCCCATATCATTGTATTGATGCCTTGCTATGTATTTTAGCTTTCCTATTCCCCATATCATTTGAGCTTATTTCCTATTCCCCATATCATTGTATTGATGCCTTGCTATGTATTTTAGCTTTCCTCTCATCATCTAATTTACATATTTTACTCTTTGTAATTTTAAAAGACAATTTTAACATTTAAAAAACATTATTATTTAATTAAATTAAATATTAAAAATAACATAATTTTCTTAACATTTAAAGTAAAATAAAATAAACATTATTATTTAATTAAATTAAATTAAATATTAAAAATAACATAATTTTCTTAACATTTAAAGTAAAATAAAATAAACATTATTAGTTAATTAAATTAAATTAAATATTAAAAATAACATAATTTTCTTAACATTTAAAGTAAAATAAAATAAACAATAGTATTTAATTAAATTAAATTAAATATTAAAAATAACATAATTTTCTTAACATTTAAAATAAAATTAAATAAACATTATTATTTAATTAAATTAAATTAAATATTAAAAATAACATAATTTTCTTCACATTTAAAGTAAAATAAAATAAACATTATTATTTAATTAAATTAAATTAAATTAAATATTAAAAATAACATAATTTTCTTAACATTTAAAGTAAAATAAAATATTGCTATTTTCCCATAAAAATTCAAAATTCCTGCCCTATAGAATCATTTCACGGCCCTACATAATGATTATTAACTTGTTTTTGGAAATTTCTATTGCAAAGTTAAAAGCAAAAAGGTTCCAATTCCACGAAAAGCGAAAAAGCATCTCCAACATTATTATCACATACTCCTCGTCCACTAAACTCCAAATTTCCCATTCCTCGTAAAAGGAGGAAACTCAAATCTGTCAGGTGTGATATTTTTTCTATTCAGCAAGGCTGCGGTATATTTTAAAGTTTTGAAATACAGTGTTGTTTAATTGTTTTATGTTTTAGTTTTTTTAATTTAAATTTAGTGATATAAATTTGTATGAAATTATAATTTTTTATTATTTAAATTATATTTTTTTTATAAAAAATAGATTCAATCTATTGAAAAATTTATAAAATATTTTAATTATACAAAATTAACCACTAAAATTTACAAATACAACAATTTTTATTAAATTTCAAACAAAATTAAACAGAAAAGAAGAGAGAGAAAAAAAAAAAAAAATCAAACCATAAAACCTTTAAACTACACATGACAAACCCAAATGCTCCAATTTTTCAGTTTTTAATTGTAAACTTAGGTGTGAATAAAGGTAAGAGCAAGGTTACAGGGTTTATGATTTTCCAGTAGATTTATGGCGCGGATTGTTGGGGTGTTTGACGGTAAAAGTGAAAAAAACATTGTAAGCCCGCTTATTCTGGCGAGAGGAAGCATGGACACAGATTTAGGAAATAAGTTTAAAAAATCAGAGAAATTGATAATAAAATGTGAACGTAGTATCCGAGGCTCCGGCTACGCGTGCCATGGCTGAGAGCATGCCTGTATTTGAAGCATTTGTACAGGCTTCACCTGCTCCTGTCAGTCTGCTTTGTCTATTATGGCGCCAGGCTAAAGCCCAAGCGAATACAGAGGAATCGGAAGTAGTTACAGAATGGTTAGGCAGGCAGCGGAGCATATATGTATAGGAAGCTGCCTTCCTCGTTCCAGGGTTCTCTTGCAGAATCTGCGGCGTGCGACAATTATTTTGCACCTAAAAGTAATAATTGCCACCCAAAAGTAATGATCACCCTTGAATTTCCCATCAATTGCAAATTTGTTAAATTAAGATATTTTGCTAGAGTAAGTGTTGTCCACAACCCCATGAGCTAGGCTTTTGTATTTGTCCCCCCATAGTTGATTAACCATCTATATTCAGTTGAGTCTTTATAAATTATAGATCCTCCTGCACCATTATTATGTCCCCCTGCTATCGCTGCTCCATCAAAAAATAATATGGTGTTCTCCTCCAATAGAGCGATCGGTCTTTGCTTAATACTCTGAACTTTTTGAGTAATTGAGGAAAATATAGGTGACCCAAGTGTTTTAAAAACAACAGCCCATATCGATGGAGTTTTCTCCTCGAAGATCGCTTTGTTTCTTTCATTCCATACATACCAACACGTGTATGCAATCAACACATTTGATATTGTCTTATTCCTTATCCAGGAATCAAGACACTCCATCAATGTGTTTCCATTCTAGGTATTTATGATATGAAGCTTTTCCGAAATCCTGGACCATACAGCTTTTGTAAAGGAGCAATTAACAAAGAGATGATCAATATCTTCATTATCATTTTTGCAAAGTGTACAATGACCAGGACCCTCCCATCCTTTCTTTTTCAATACCTCTCGGGTAAGGATCCAATTGCTTGCTGTCAACCATAGGAAAATCTTAATCTTTCACTGTAACTTCCATTTCCAAATTTTAACTTTCCAGCCATGCCAAGTCAGGAGTTGTTGAGTAGAGATAATAGCTGCGTAAAAGTTTTTGACCGATATATTACCAGAGGAATTACCTCCAGTCTAGATTAAGGCATCCTTCTTGTTATCCAGGGAGATCCTAGCCATTTTAAGTTCTTTTATATACTTCTCCCATTCTATAGCCTGTACCCATGTGAATCCCAATTTTTTGCTGCTCAACCATAGCTCAGCTTTTGTTAACGGATCACTTCCGCCAGAGGCTTGTGAAAGTACTGTGATTCTCCTTTGTTTTAAGCAAGATAGAGTCTCTGT
Source organism: Picea mariana (assembly GCA_032191745.1). Lineage (NCBI taxonomy): Eukaryota > Viridiplantae > Streptophyta > Pinopsida > Pinales > Pinaceae > Picea > Picea mariana. Next base: position 206,003 of record JASDQU010735971.1, on the reverse strand, counting down.
GCTCAGAAGAGAAGTATCATTGATGCCTAGAATATGGTCTCTCCCAATAGAGATAAGGTGTCTCGAACATGGTTGCCAAGCCAGCCAATGGGTAATTAAGTGTACAAAGCGAAGCAAACTCGACCAAATCCTTGATGTCGCGTTGCTCTTTTGTGTTGCAATTCTAAACCAGTTTATAATCATACAATTCGAGAAATATTTGTCCATAACCACTCTATGTCAGATGCCTCCCTGCATTATTACCCTCCAAAGAGTGTTTTCCATCAAGCGCCATGTTGAAATGTGTAAGGTTGTGAAGTCACCAACCTCCATTTTTCTTTGGTCTGGACAAAGTCTCCCAATTGCACAGGTGGTAATGCTTCAAACCAAATTGCCCACTCCATAGAAAGTGAAACATCATCTTCCTGATCTTTATTAAAACAGATCGTGGAATAAACTCCAATGACATCCAATAGAGAGTTTGTCCCTCAAACACTCATTTGATTAGGATGTATCTGCCGCAAATGGATAGCCATCTATAGCACCATAAGCTAATTTTCTTTGCAATCTTTGACACCAACCAATCCCAATCACCTACCTTCTGATTCCCTGTCTTAAGATGATAACCCAAATAATTAAAGCCAGCTGCCAGCTCACTAAAAGTGTAAGGGAGAAGTGTTTTGAAAGGTTCTAAATCACACTCTGTGAGTCCTTCAAAGTGGATAGTAGTCTTATATTGATTGACTACCAGTCCCGAAGCATTACAAAATACAGTTATAATAGTGATAATTTCTTTCCACTCTATCACACAAGCCTTTGACATGATAATTACATGTAATTCTTTTCGAAATTGACAATTACTACCTTCTCTATAAACAAAATATTTCAATATCCATCTTAAATAAAATAATTTTATCTCAACTATAATTTTATGGAGAGAGTGTGAGAGAGTCAAATATAAAGTAATTGAAAATATAAAAAAAAGTATGTTTTCACTAATATGTGTTTTCTACTTCCCAATATGAGAAATCTATAATTCTTTAGATATTTCATATGGAGTTTACTTTTGGCATTTAGAAAAATATTAATAGCAAAAGATATATCTCAATGTAGATTTCTTATACCATTAAGAGGTGCTTTCTACATCCCATTATGAATCATTCATTTAGTGCTTAAGTGGTAGAGTTGACACATAGTATTTAAAAAACATTAATAACAAAAAAAAATATTATAATATTAAGTAAAATTAATTATTTCAATGTTTACTTTAAACAAAATATTTCAATATATATATATATATATATATATATATATATATATATGTCAATTTAATTAAAATATTTCACTATGAAATTTATATATATATATATATAACATTCTCTCTTAAATACTAGAATATCATGTCATATATATATAATTTAAGAGAGATTTATTTTTAATTATTGATATCAGGCAGATTGCACTGCCAATTGATGAAAAATAAACAGCGAGAAATATTGTAGATTTAACAAAAAAAATTAGCTACCTGGTTTTAAAAAGCACAAGTTCTCTTCTAAATCATGTAGCTATTGATTTATTTTGTCCGGCAATTCGTGTGATGCGGAACTTTTCCTAATTTTTCGTACCTAAAACGGATTCACTCCGACTTTTGCTGTAAATTATTTATTCTTTATCACATGAAATACCCATAGAATTGGTTTAGAACTCCCAAGCGATGGCAATGTCTACAATGGAGAATTTCTTTAAAAACACAGTCTCTTCAGTCAGAGACGCAGACGGTACATTGTAAGCTTAAATTTTTAGTATTTTTATTCACGCCGTAGTTGAAGGGTCGAAGGTGTGAATTCACACCATATCTTGTGATCCAAAGATGATGATATTTTACCAATGGCTTCTCCACCATTTTGAAGATTGTTGTAACACCATGTTTTCCCCCAAGACCGTAATCATGTTTAGGACTTCATGTATTGTGATTAATGAAGCTTGTAATTATGTTGTGATTAATGAAGCTTGTAATTATGTTGTGATTAATGAAAACTCTAGACAGTTGATTGAGAGGAAGCCTTACAGTATTGGCCATGATACCACGAGTCAAACTAGTGAGGTGGAATTGGGAAGTTTTAATGAAGAAAATGGGAAGCTTACCCAACAATCCAGCCTGCATCTACATGACTTCAATTCCTAACCTATCCAGCGTACCTTGATTGTCTTGACCACAAGGAACATGCTAATGGCATTCAAATCAAGGAGTTGAACAGTTATAACTGCTATATGGATTGGTACTTGGAGGAGTGAGGGGTTGGTTGTAGTGTCGGCCAAAATACGTAGATATTTTCCCCTTTGATTCAACATCTTGACCCTGGAGATTACTTCTGACAAAAGCTAGTGGGGATCTCGAGGAATAAGGAGAATGTTCCAATGGAGGAGAAGGAATAAGGAGGAAGAGGGAGAAAAGAAAAAGAGACACGAACACGCAAGCGCGCAACACCCAATATTCACGCACATAGAGGATAAAAGAGCATTCACACCAGAGATGAGTCACAGACTCACAAATAGATGGTAATGCATGCGAGATCTAAGAAACAGAAGCAACTAGGAAGTTTTTATGAGGAAAAGAGGAAGCTTTCCCAAGATTTGAATGGTCACCATGGAATAGAGAATACACATATCCAGACTGGACCAAAAGAGGGTAGCGACTTGGTACTTGCTGGAAAGAAACCAACACTGGTAAGGGGAGGTTGTCGAGGGACTCTGTAGCAGAGAAGGGACTCCCTTGTGTAGAGAAAATCCAGTTGGGAAGGTGCTTGATAAACTCGTGGATATCCTGAGCTTAGTGGCAAGAGGGAAAAAATTGTTGTTTCCAGTGGAGTGAAGGAGAGTAACCTTCCTGTTCCATTTATTG
>JASDQU010735971.1:180170-190287 GCA_032191745.1 Picea mariana | reverse complement strand
GTTTCCAGTGGAGTGAAGGAGAGTAACCTTCCTGTTCCATTTATTGACTTGACAATCAACTAAGAAAGTACCCTAGTGGTACCATGGCATGGCACGTGGGTGAGAACCGGAAGGAAGCATGGAAGACGAAAACCATGAAGGAACTATGATCCAGATATTAAAATATATGGTCAAGGGTCAGGATGAAGCATCCAAAAGATAAGCAGATACATCAAGGTTACAGTAGAAGACGCTTGAGGTGATCGCACATATGATAGGCCAGTGTGGGAGTATGAGTGGTATAGGTTAAGGTGGACCAAATGGATCACATTGTGGTGAAAAAATACACATTGATGGTAGCAGGACCCTAAAGATCCCTAGGCCTTTATTACCACAGTTCCTGACAAGGCATCCTATAGAATTGCGGGAGCAACCGAATCAGGGGTTTGATATTAACACCTCATACAGGGAGTATGAGATGATAGATGAAGATATCCATGAGAAATTTTCCTATAGAGAATTTTCCAACCTCAAACATAAATACAATCCGAAGGAGGGGAACAAAGGAGCACAGAGCCCACAGAATTTTGATCTCATGTGCAAGGTGGGAAGGTTGACTATACCACCCTTCGATGGATTTGTAAAGAGCACGACCAGGGCCTAAGTACATAAGTTGGACACTTACCTCCAACTTAACCCAATGATCGAAGCTGAAGCAATCAAGTATGCACCCTTCACTTGGAAGGAGAAGCTCACAAATGGTGATACCATGGGATAGTAACATTAGGACACGTCAAAATCACTTCATATGTGGACTTCACTCAGAGTTTGATGGAAAGGTTTGACAAGAAGGACCGTAAGATAGACTTCAAGGAGTTGGCACAGTTGAGACAGATAGGTACACCATAAGAATACATCACATATTTTCAAAGGATGGTAGTTATGGTGACAAATATCTCTCAGCAAAGATTGGTGATGCTATTCACAAAAGGTCTAGTTGAATCCCTGAGAGGATGGGTGAAGGCCTTTAGGCTAACCACATTGCATGAGGCCATCATGAGATCCCGGGACATGAAGGACACAGTCAACAAGAATGCACCAACAAAATCCTTCATCTCTCAAGGAGGTAAGGAGATGAAGTTTCCCCAGAAGTCATAGACAAGGAAGGACATGACGGATGAGGAGACTCAGAGAGAACTAAGAAGGAAGAAACTTTTCTTCAGTTGCAAATATTTGTGGGAACCAGGTCATAGATGTATTGGCAAAAGTAAATTACATTACATTGAGGTAGTTTCTGACGAGGAGGATGACGATGATGACGAAGGTATTGGATAGGATAGTGGTGATTCGTCGTGGACAATAGAGCAGGCACCATTGCAAGATATCCCTAAGGGAGTGACCATTTCCACCCTTTCAGGAATCCTTAAATATTATAACTTCAGGTTCAATGCATTGTGTAGGGGTAGAGGGTTACGAGATTGGTGGATGGTGGAGCCACCCATGACTTCATTGATGTTGCACTTGTCACCAGAAGAAATATCCATGTGGATTATTTCAAGGGATTCAATGTGGTAGTAGCAGATGGGTACAATATGATGTGTACCTAGAGGATCAGGGGAGTGGAAGTAACCTTGGGAAACTACACATTGACTAATAAGTTCTACATCATGGATTTAGCAAATATTCATGTGGTGCTAGGAGGTCATTGGCTATACTCTCTAGGATATATCTACATGAATTATAAGTACATGAGGATGGAGTTACAGGAAAAAGGTGGACGACGAGTCGTCCTTATAGGTATGTCAACATGTGCCCCAAGGATCGTTTCTAACTAGCGCATGGAGGCCCTTTTCAAACACGAGGACATGGCTTGCACAACAGAGTGCTTGATCACCATGGAGAAGCCATCACAAGAACATCAGCATTACCCTGCGGATATCCAGACATTTTCTGGAAAGCATGAGAGAGTGTTTGAACCATTTTCGGTAGGGAGACCACTTGACAGAGGATTTGAGCATGTCATTGAGCTTGAAGAGGGGTTGAAGCCTATGATCACCACTCCTTACAAGCATCCCAAAAGATTCAAGGATGAAATAGAGAAGGCCATAAAGGAGTTGCTAGACATGGGACACATTATTCCTAGATCTAGTCCTTTCTCTTCGTCAGTTGTAATGGTGAAGAAGAAAGATGGTACTATAAGGATGTGCATAGACTACAGGGCACTAAACAAGAATACCATCAAAAATCGATACCCAATACCCAGGATTAATGAGTTGATTGACTAGTTGCATGGGACAGTGTACTTCTCAAAGGTTGATCTATGATCAGGATACCACAAGATTCGGGTCAGGGAGGAGGATATCCATAAAATGACATTTAGTTGTCACTATGGGCACTATGAGTTTCTATTCATGCCCTTCTGGTTGACTAACACACTAGCTACCTTTCAGTCATGCATGAACCATATCTTCAACAAACAGTTGAGCAATTTTTTACTGGTGTTCTTTGACAATATTCTCATATACAGCAGGAGGTGAGAGGAACACCTGAAGCATGTGGATGAGATCCTCACCTTTATGGAGGAACAATCACTTTTTTCCAAGGAGGGAGTAAAGGTGCACGTTATTGGTGTTGAGGGAGTAAAGGTGCATCAAGAGATCTCTAGAAACTTAATGGTTCCCTTATGTATTTAAACACGAGCCCTTTCGACGCCTTGGTGCAGGTCTGATAGCACCCGCGACCTTCCCTTTCTCTCTTCTGTGAAATCTCAGAGTATTGGGCACTATCTCTTTTTCTGATAAGCCCCCTCTCGATATGACCTTGGGTGGTGGCCTCTCGTGACCACGCGATTGCAGGCGCGACCAATAGCGGTTTGGGATCAAACTACTTTTCGACCCGCAATTCTCCTCGAACCTCCTCGCGTCCTCTTGTCGAAACCACGGTATGGATTGCGGCCCACCCTCAATGTTTTAAAGTCCGCGCACTTCCTATCCCTGCAACGTTACGGGACCATCGATCTCCCGATATTGATGGTACTATCTGAACTGACGGTTCAGATCTGCGCTTTTCAAATCTACGGACAAGATCTGTCCCTCTTAAATCAACGGTTGCGATCTCCTTCACAATTCTAAACTTCAGACTTTTGAAATCTCAAACCTCACTTTCCTCCATACATCAATCTTTCAGAGTTAACGATCTACGGACACCTGCCCTCCAATCAACGCTCTTGCCTTCACTTCGGGTGTTTGACCTTTCAACTCGGATCAACGGTCCTGTGGCCTTGTTCTCAATCAACGATCGAAATCTCCTCCGGGTCTTCGGACTTCGGAGATCTCAAATCTCAAACTTCACCCTTTTTCCCAATGCCTTTTTATCCAAAAGCTATAATCCACTAATGTGTGTCTTTTTTATATGACAATCGAGGATTACTTCGAGTCTTTACCCATAGTGCATGGATTTATGCCACGTCTCTCTTAGATCCGATAGCTATGAATCACTTCAGTAGTTTACCTGGAGTCCACAGATTCATGCCACGTCTCCTCTAGATCTTGCGGTCCATATTTACTTCAGATCTTCGGGATTTGGCAATCTCAGATCTCAACTGAAACCCCACTACACTTTACCTGGAGCTCGTGATCTGTTGACAAGTGTCCCCTTGCAGATCGACGACTCTCGGCTCTTCGGATGTTTCAACTTTTCACCTTTGCCTTCCTCTGAATCTCAAGACTCGTCGACACGTACCCTTCTGGATCTAACGGTCTAGATTTGCTTCATCTCTCCGACTCTTCGCACTTCGGGAATCTCAAGTTTCAAACCTTGATAGGTTCTCTCTCCTATGTGTGCGAAGTGTTAAGGCTCGTGCACCTTACATAGATTAGACGACTGTTGATCCTTTTCTCTATGATTCAATGGTCACTGTCACTCCTCCACCTGAGCTTTTGATTTCTTCTGACTTAGAAGATTTATCAGTCTTCAAAGGTTTCGAACGTTTTCTCCTCCTACGAATCCGACTCTTGGATCTTGTCAACACTTTTGAAAAGTGTTATCCCTTCTGAGCTTGATCCTTAAAGGATTCTGAATTCCCATGCACTCCTTGCGTTCTCTAGATTTCCATAACTCAGATCGAAGGATTTCTTGAAAAGAAATTCTTCTCATCCACCTGATGTTACTCCGTTCTAGTTCTTCGACGCTTGGTCGCTTCTTGACGTTGTTCACTCCTTGCACTTGGTCTAAGTTTCCTTTGTTCTCTCTGAACTCCTCTGAGTCAATCTAAGACTCAATCGACGCACTCCTTGCGTTCGATATGCACACCTTGTATATGAGTTTCAGAAGAGGAACAATTGAAACTTATCCAGTTTCGTCACGAACTCATACAATCACGCATGAACGAAATGAAATAAATGACATACACAGAATACAACATTCATTCATTCACACATCAAATGAACACAGTCCAAGGATTTGGGACAATTTTGTCTATTCTATTCATTCATGAAAACAAATTACTTAATATTGTAGTTCTTTCCTGCATCTTTCTTCTACTCTACTATGTTCTACTGGTCTCTATATCTATCTCATGATCTCCTAATCTAATAAAAAAACTCATCTCTATACAAAAAGATCTCTCTTTTTTACAAAAGACGGCTGTATGAGCTTATCCTCACCACCACCTTAGTGCCATTGACATTTTCGTTAAGACGCCATAACCCTATGACTCATTACATTGAACAGAGATCCAAACCTGACACGGATCTAGACCTACTTACAGTCGATTATTTCGATGAACCCATCCACACCTGTCCAAAAGCATGGCTTTGGAATTTATCAACCTTACACATAAATTAACTTAATTTTATAATTCAAATTTTGAAAACGAGAGGGGCGGTGCCTCTCCCTATCTCCAAATGCATGCTAATGTGTTGATTTGTTAACACAATTGTTGAGTCGAAAAGATGCTCCTGCATCATACTCCACTGCTGTGAAAAAATCATGAGCTCCTTCTCATGAGCTCTCTAGCTCTATTGAAATCCTCCTGGATCCCAAACTCTTACTTGGAGTTGTCTACCTGCTCCTCTGCTTTGTTGTTGTTTCTGTTGTTGCTTCCCTATTGCTATGGCAGGATCTCTTCTGCTTAGCTTCTCCTTGCTAACAGTCTCCTCTGTTGACCTCAACATCAGCTTTATGATCTCTTCTATCACCCTGTCCAGCTGCTCCAGTGGTTGCCTCTTCTTATGCAGTCTTCTATGTTGCACTTCCTTCTCTTTGTACCTATCAATGGGCAGATCTACTTGATCTCTCATGTTGTCTTTATCTCCTCTTGTGGCACTAGTTTTTCACTCTCCTGCAGACTTCAATTCTACAGTCTCCTTACTGAATTGTTGCTTAGCTTCTTCCTCTGACATATTGGTTTATGTCAGCTCCTCTTGTGCTGGCATATCTCCATCTTCTATCAGTGGTTCCTCTGGCTGGAATTTTGCTCCCTCTTCTGCTGCATGCTTCAGTGTTGCAGTCATCATCTGTTCAGCTTCCTGGCTAAAATTTCTGAGCAATTTTTTCAAATGCTCTTCTCTTGCAATCTTCATGACTGTCTTCTGGAAGCCATCTTCTGGTTTTGGATTGTCCAACCAATCCTCCAACATCTTCATATCTAGCTCCCATTGAGTGAGAAATTCATATGAATTCTCCTCTTTTTCTACTGGGGTAGACATCAATGTCTGCTCTTTCTCCTCTTTGATAGTCTCTGTTGGTTGTCCTTTTGTTGCTTCTCCTGCAACACATTCTCTTCCCCCAACTAGGATACTTGGTAGGAATATCTCAATTCCTCCAATGATCAAAATACTCCTATGATCCACCTCCACCAGCTCTCCTTGTTGATATGAACTCTCAGCTAAGTTCATGAGACTTTCAAACAGTCTCCTCTCACTTCCCTTGCCCACCTGGAAACTTTTGATTTTTCTTCTACTCTCATGGAAGTCTATGAGATCCTCCAATGATCCCATGTCATTGCCCACCTGACAATCTGAACTTTCATTACTTCTCCTCTGGCAGTATATGAGACCTCCCACTGATCTCTTTCCATTTCCCACCTGGCAACTTGAAAGTCCATTTCTGCCCTCTTGGCAATTTATGAAATTCTTTGCTAATCTCATATCATTTCCCACATAGCTCACTGTTGCCCTTCTGGCAGTCTTTGAGATCATCCACTAATCCCTTATCCTCATTATCACTAAGACTCTTCCTAGTTTCTAGCTCACAGATGTGAACCACTTCCTCTTCTGTATCACTAAGGTTTTTAGCATGCCTCGGCCACCTTTTCAACATTTTTTGTTGCCTTCTAGACATCAACTTCTGGATAAGCCATTTTACCTTCCTCTTCAAAGGCCATTCATATGTCTAGTGTACCTTTGCATCCTGCTGCATATTCAATGCTAGCCTCTCCATCTTTTCTCTTATTTCTGTGATCTCTTTATCTATCTCAAATTTGTTTTTCTACTGGTGGTCCTTTCCTTGACCACCCATATGGCCTTCAGTATCCATTTTCCACCCTCTATTTTCATCTCATCTAGATTTCTACCATTTATTGCACACCTTGCTAGAAATCACACACAGCGCATCAGTGCTCTGTCTCCTTCTCACTTGTTGTCTACAGGCAAACTTTAGCTTCTAATATCATTCAACGTTATCATATTATCTTCTTCACCTCCTCGCTTCTTTTCTTGTTGTCTGTAAGAAAAATACTAGCTCTGATTCCACCTCATGTAGAACCCCCTTCTCTCCAAGGGCTGCGCAACCTACTAGTCTAGGATCTCTGATTTTTGAGTCAAGTGACTCTCTTGAACCTTAATGGTTCCCTTCTGTATCTAAACACAAGCCATTTCGATGCCTTGGTGCAGGTCTGATAGCACTCGCGACCTTCCCTTTCACTCTTCTGTGAAATCTCAGAGTATTATGCATTAACTCTTTTTATGATAAGCCCCCTCTGGATATGACCTTGGGTGGTGGCCTCTCGTGACCACGCGATTGCAGGCGCGACCAATAGCGGTTTGGAATCAAGCTACTTTTCGGCCCGCAATTCTCCTCGAACCTCCACGTGTCCTCTTGGCGAAACCATGGTATGGATTGCGGCCCGCCCTCAATGTTTTAAAGTCAGCGCACTTCCTGTCCCCACAATGTTACGGGATCGTCGATCTCCCGATCTTGACGGTCCTACCTTCACTTCAGGTGTTTGACCCTTCAACTCGGATCAATGGTCCTATGGCCCTCTTCTCGATCAACGGTTGAAATCTCCTCCGAGTCTTCGGACTTCTGAGATCTCAAATCTCAAACTTCACCCTTCTTCCCAATGCCTTTTTATCCGAAGGCTATAATCCACTGACGCGTGTCCTACTGATCCGACGATCGACGATCACTTCGGGTCTTTACCCGGAGTGCATGGATTTATTCCACGTCTCTCTTAGATCCGAAGGCTACGAATCACTTCGGGACTTTACCCGGAGTCCACATATTCACGCCACATCTCCTCTAGATCTGGCGATCCAAATTTACTTCGGATCTTCGAGATTCAGCAATCTCAGATCTCAACTGAAACCTCACTACACTTTATTTGGAGCTCACGATCTGTTGACAAGTCTTCCCTTGATGATCGACGGCTCTCAGCCCTTCAGCTATTCGGTCTTCGAATGTTTCAACCTTTCACCTTTGCCTTCCTCTGGATCTCACGACCCGTCGACACGTACCTTTCTGGATCTAACGGTCCAGATTTGCTTCGGCTCTTCGCGCTTCGGGAATCTCAAGTTTCAAACCTTGATAGATTATCTCTCCTATGCGTGCGAAGCGTTAAGGCTCATGCACCTTACACAGATCAGACGGATGTTGATCCTTTGCTCTATGATCCAACGACCACTATCGCTCCTCCTCCTGAGCTTATGATTTCTTCCGACTTAGAAGATTTATCAGTCTTAAAAGGTTTCGAACCTTTGCTCCTACGAATCCGACTCTTGGATCTTGTCAACACTTCTGAAAAGTGTTATCCCTTCTGAGTTTGATCCTTAAAGGATTCTGAATTCCCACACACTCCTTGCGTTCTCGGGATTTCGATAACTCAGATCGAAGGATTTCTTGAAAAGAAATTCTTCTCACCCACCTCGCGTTCCTTTGTTCCGGTTCTTCGACGCTTGGTCTCTTCTTGACATTGTGCACTCCTTGCACCTGGTCTAAGTTTCCTTTGTTCTCTGAACTCCTCTGAGTCAATATGAGACTCAATCGACGCACTCCTTACATTCAAGATGCACACCTTGCATACGAGTTTCAGAAGAGAAACAATTGAAACTTATCCAGTTTCATCACGAACTCATACGATCAACTCTTGAACAATCACACATGAACGAAATGAAAAAAATGACATACACAGAATATAACATTCATTCATTCACACATCAAATGAACACGGTCCAAGGATTCGGGACAATTCTGTTTGTTCTATTCATTCATGAAAACAAATGACATAATATTGCAGTTATTTCCTGCATCTTTCTTCTAGTCTACTATGTTCTATTGATCTCTATCTCTATCTCATGATCTCCTAATCTAATAAAAAAAACTCATCTCTATACAAAAAGATCTCTCTTTTTTACAAAAGAGGGCTCTATAAGCTTATCCTCTCCACCGCCTTAGTGCCATCAACATTTCCGTTAAGACACCTTAACCCTATGACTCATATACATTGAATAGAGATCCAGACTTGACATGGATCTAGACCTTCTTACAGTCGATTATTTCGATGAACCCATCCACACCTGTCCAAAGGCATGGCTTTGGCATTTATCGACCTTACACATAAATTAAATTAATTTTATAATTCAAATTTTCAAAAGGAGAGGGTCGGTGCCTCTCCCTATCTCCAAATGTGTGCTGGCGTGTTGATTTGTTAACGCATCTGTCAAGTCGAAAAGATGCTCCTGCATCAATATGCACCAATCATTTGATCTTTCTTTCTTATTTCATGCACATTCCATCTATCGTTATTGTATGCCTCATGCATCAATTCTATCACGCACTCTAATGCATATTTATTTCAACTTTATTTGTTTATTTATTTTTGTTGTTGTAGATGTTTGTCCTTGAATTTATGTATAATGTTGTTGCCATGCACACTGCCATTTTGTTTAATTGAGTATGATAGACCCCTATTTTGAACCTTCTATCCAAGCTTCACTTGGCCATTCCACATTTCCAACCACTATATTCACTATTGTTTCCATCTCACAACTGCTTCTGTTATGTAAAGAATCATGTCCCAATATATTTTGGCTAATGTTCTCAATATTCACAATGTCGTAACATGCACTACTCCAATTGAACATTAGCACTGCAATCCAATTAACCACTCCCCATTTCCTTGACCAAATTGGTCTTGAAATACCATTATCATTGATTGGCATTTCAACATTATGAAATATTTCTTTTATGCCATCATTCTAATACTCTTTTACATCCATGGCTTTGCTCAATTTTAAATACCTCTCTTCACTCCATTGAGTGATTCATTGTGAATCACTACTTGGCCACTCAAGACCACTATGCTCCAAAGGGAACCCTACACTCTTCCATTAGCACTTGTACCCTGATTTTGTTGTGTAATCTAATAATAGAGACAACTTTCTTGCTTTATGTACTTTTAGACGAGAGTTTCTAGATCATATCTAACAATCCCTTCTTCTTGCATTCATATACTTGCACATAGAGATGACTCATCCAATCCACGAGTCACACATAATCTCATGCTATCATTTTTCCTTCTCTTGCAACAAGCTTGGTATCCTTCACTACGTTTCTACCTTCATGACTATGGAGTTATTCTTAACTCTTTGTGCATGCTTATTACATTCCTCACATGTTGGACTCATACCTTATGTGAGAACCTCTATGGATTCTCCTTTGCAAGCCATTCCTGCTCTATAGCAGCTAAATATTAATATTCCTCTGCTCTTATTTAGACCTTTATCAATCCTTTAATCACCTTCTCTGCATCCATGCAGTTCCTTTTGCACCTCCTTAATGCTTCGACCAATTGTACAAGATTGACTTACTTCCCTATCCAATGGACCCTAGGATTAATCTAGAACAGACCCACACAATC
>JASDQU010735971.1:167010-179836 GCA_032191745.1 Picea mariana | reverse complement strand
CATGAGGATGGAGTTACAGAAAAAAGGTGGACGACGAGTCGTCCTTATAGGTATGTCAACGGGTGCCCCCGGGATCATTTCTAACTAGTGCATGGAGGCCCTTTTCAGACACGAGGACATGGCTTGCACAACAGAGTGCTTGATCACCATGGAGAAGCCATCACAAGAACGTCAGCATTACCCTGCGGATATCCAGACATTTCCTGGAAAGCATGAGAGAGTGTTTGAACCATTTTCGGTAGGGAGACCACTTGACAGAGGATTTGAGCATGTCATTGAGCTTGAAGAGGGGTTGAAGCCCATGATCACCACTCCTTACAAGCATCCCAAAAGATTCAAGGATGAAATAGAGAAGGCCATAAAGGAGTTGCTAGACATGGGACACATTATTCCTAGATGTAGTCCTTTCTCTTCGTCAGTTGTACTGGTGAAGAAGAAAGATGGTACTATAAGGCTGTGCATAGACTACAGGGCACTAAACAAGAATACCATCAAAAATCGATACCCAATACCCAGGATTAATGAGTTGATTGACGAGTTGCATGGGACAGTGTACTTCTCATAGGTTGATCTATGATCAGGATACCACAAGATTCGAGTCAGGGAGGAGGATATCCATAAAATAACATTTAGTTGTCACTATGGGCACTATGAGTTTCCATTCATGCCCTTCTGGTTGACTAACACACTAGCTACCTTTCATTCATGCATGAACCATATCTTCAACAAACAGTTGAGCAAATTTTTACTGGTGTTCTTTGACAATATTCTCATCTACAGCAGGAGGTGAGAGGAACACCTAAAGCATGTGGATGAGATCCTCACCTTTATGGATGAACAATCACTTTTTTCCAAGGAGGGAGTAAAGGTGCACGTTATTGGTGTTGAGGGAGTAAAGGTGCATCAGGAGATCTCTAGAAACTTAATGGTTCCCTTCTGTATCTAAACACGGGCCCTTTCGACGCCTTGGTGAAGGTCTGATAGCACCCGCGACCTTCCCTTTCTCTCTTATGTGAAATCTCAAAGTATTGGGCATAATCTCTTTTTCTGATAAGCCCCATCTCGATATGACCTTGGGTGGTGGCCTCTCGTGACCACGCAATTGCAGGCATGACCAATAGCGGTTTGGGATCAAACTAATTTTCGACCCGCAATTCTCCTCGAACCTCCTCGTGTCCTCTTGTTGAAACCACGGTATGGATTGTGGCCCGCCCTCAATGTTTTAAAGTCCGCGCACTTCTTGTCCCCGGAACGTTACGGGACCATCGATCTCCCGATCTTGATGGTACTGTCTGAACTGACGGTTCAGATTTGCACTTTTCAAATCTACGGACAAGATCTGTCCCTCTTAAATCAACGGTTGCGATCTCCTTCACAATTCTGAACTTCGGACTTTTGAAATCTCAAACCTCATTTTTCTCCATACATCAATCTTTCAGAGTTAACGATCTACGGACACCTGCCCTCCAATCAACGCTCATGCCTTCACTTCGGGTGTTTGACCCTTCAACTCGGATCAACGGTCCTGCGACCTTCTTCTCAATCAACGATCGAAATCTCCTCCGGGTCTTCGGACTTCGGAGATCTCAAATCTCAAACTTCACCCTTTTTCCCAATGCCTTTTTATCCAAAAGCTATAATCCACTAATGTGTGTCTTTTTTATATGATGATCGAGGATTACTTCGAGTCTTTACCCATAGTGCATGGATTTATGCCACTTCTCTCTTATATCCGACGGCTACGAATCACTTCGGTACTTTACCTAGAATCCACATATTCATGCCACGTCTCCTCTAGATCTGGCGGTCCATATTTACTTCAGATCTTCGGGATTCGGCAACCTCAGATCTCAACTGAAACCCCACTACACTTTACCTAGAGCTCGTGATCTGTTGACAAGTGTCCCCTTGCAGATCGACGACTCTCAGCTCTTCGACTATTTGGGCTTTGGATGTTTCAACTTTTCACCTTTGCCTTCCTCTGAATCTCAAGACCCGTCGACACGTACCCTTCTGGATCTAACGGTCCAGATTTGCTTTGGCTCTTCGGCTCTTCGCACTTTGGGAATCTCAAGTTTCAAACCTTGATAGGTTCTCTCTCCTATGTGTGCGAAGTGTTAAGGCTCACGCACCTTACACAGATTAGACGACTGTTGATCCTTTGCTCTATGATTCAATGGCCACTGTCGCTCCTCCTCCTGAGCTTCTGATTTCTTTCGACTTAGAAGATTTATCAGTCTTCAAAGGTTTCGAACATTTTCTCCTCCTACGAATCCGACTCTTGGATCTTGTCAACACTTCTGAAAAGTGTTATCCCTTCTGAGCTTGATCCTTAAAGGATTCTGAATTCCCACGCACTCCTTGCGTTCTCTAGATTTCCATAACTCAGATCGAAGGATTTCTTGAAAAGAAATTCTTCTCATCCACCTGGTGTTACTTTGTTCTGGTTCTTCGACGCTTGGTCGCTTCTTGACGTTGTTCATTCCTTGCACTTGGTCTAAGTTTCCTTTGTTCTCTCTGAACTCCTCTGAGTCAATCTAAGACTCAATCGACGGACTCCTTGTGTTCGAGACGCACACCTTGCATATGAGTTTCAGAAGAGAAACAATTGAAACTTATCCAGTTTCGTCACGAACTCATACGATCAACTCTTGAACAATCACGCATGAACGAAATGAAATAAATGACATACACAGAATACAACATTCATTCATTAACACATCAAATGAACACAGTCCAAGTATTTGGGACAATTTTATCTATTTTATTCATTCATGAAAACAAATTACTTAATATTGTAGTTCTTTCCTGCGTCTTTCTTCTACTCTACTCTGTTCTATTGGTCTCTATATCTATCTCATGATCTCCTAATCTAATAAAAAAACTCATCTCTATACAAAAAGATCTCTCTTTTTTACAAAAGAGGGCTCTATGAGCTTATCCTCACCACCGCCTTAGTGCCATTGACATTTTCGTTAAGACACCATAACCCTATGACTCATCACATTGAACAGAGATCCAAACCTGACATGGATCTAGACCTGCTTACAGTCGATTATTTCGATGAACCCATCCACACATGTCCAAAAGCATGGCTTTGGAATTTATCGACCTTACACATAAATTAACTTAATTTTAAAAATCAAATTTTGAAAACGAGAGGGTCGGTGCCTCTCCCTATCTCCAAATGTGTGCTAATGTGTTGATTTGTTAACACAACTGTTGAGTCGAAAAGATGCTCCTGCATCATACTCCACTGCTGTTAAAAATTCATGAGCTCTCCAGCTCTATTGAAATCCTCCTGGATCCCAAACTCTTACTTGGAGCTGTCTAAATGCTCCTCTGCTTTATTGTTGTTTCTGTTGTTGCTTCCCTGTTGCTATGGCAAGATCTCTTCTGCTCAGCTTCTCCTTGCTAACAGTCTCCTCTGTTGACCTCAACATCAGCTTTATGATCTCTTCTATCACCCTGTCCAGCTACTCCAGTGGTTGCCTCTTCTTATGCAGTCTTCTATGTTGCACTTCCTTCTCTCTGTACCTATCAATGGGCAGATCTACTTGATCTCTCATGTTGTCTTCATCTCCTCTTGTGGCACTAGTTTTCCACTCTCCTGCAGACTTCAATTCTACAGTCTCCTTACTAAATTGTTGCTTAGCTTCTTCCTCTGACATATTGGTTTATGTCAGCTCCTCTTGTGCTGGCATATCTCCATCTTCTATCAGTGGTCCCTCTAGCTGGAATTCTGCTCCCTTTTCTGCTGCATGCTTCAGTGCTGCAGTCATCATCTGTTCAGCTTCCTGGCTGAAATTTCTGAGCAATTTTTTCGAATGCTCTTCTCTTGCAATCTTCATGACTGTCTTCTGGCAGCCATCTTCTGGTTTTGGATTGTCCAACCAATCCTCCAACATCGTCATATCTAGCTCCCATTGAGTGAGAAATTCATCTGAATTATCCTCTTTTTCTGCTGGGGTAGACATCAGTGTCTGCTCTTTCTCCTCTTTGATAGTCTCTGCTGGTTGTCCTTCTGTTGCTTCTCCTGCAACACATTCTCTTCCCCCAACTAGGATGCTTGGTAGGAATATCTCAATTCCTCCAATGATCAAAATACTCCTATGATCCACCTCCACCAACTCTCCTTGCTGATATGAACTCTCAGCTAAGTTCATGAGACTTTCAAACAGTCTCCTCTCACTTCCCTTTCCCACCTAGAAACTTTTGATTTTTCTTCTGCTCTCATGGTAGTCTATGAGATCCTCCAATGATCCCATATCATTGCCCACCTGACAATCTAAACTTTCATTAGTTCTCCTCTGGCAGTATATGAGACCTCCCACTGATCTCTTTCCATTTCCCACCTGGCAACTTGAAAGTCCATTTCTGCCCTCTTGGCAATTTATGAAATTCTTTGCTAATCTCATATCATTTCCCACATAGCTCACTGTTGCCCTTCTGGTAGTCTTTGAGATCATCCACTAATCCCTTATCCTCATTATCACTAAGACTCTTCCTAGTTTCTAGCTCACAGATGTGAACCACTTCCTCCTCTATATCACTAAGGTTTTTAGCATGCCTCAGCCACCTTTTCAACATTTTTTGCTGCCTTCTAGACATCAACTTTTGGACAAGCCATTTTACCTTCCTCTTCAAAGGCCATTCATATGTCCAGTGTACCTTTGCATCCAGCTGCATATTCAATGCTAGCCTCTCCATATTTTCTCTTATTTTTGTGAGCTCTTTATCTATCTCAAATTTGTTTTTCTACTAGTGGTCCTTTCCCGAACCACCCATATGGCCTTCAGTATCCATTTTCCACCCTCTATTTTCAGCTCATCTAGATTTCTACCATTTATTGCATACCTTGCAAGAAATCACACATAGCGCATCAGTACTATGTCTCCTTCTCACTTGTTTTCTACAGGCAAACTTTAGCTTCTAATATCATTCAACGTTATCATATTATCTTCTTCACCTCCTCACTTCTTTTCTTGTTGTCTGCAAGAAAAATACTAGCTCTGATTTCACCTGATGTAGACCCCCCTTCTCTCCAAGGGCTGCGCAACCTACTAGTCTAGGATCTCTGATTCTTGCGTCAAGTGACTCTCTGGAACCTTAATGGTTCCCTTCTGTATCTAAACACTAGCCATTTCGACGCCTTGGTGCAGGTCTGATAGCACTCGCGACCTTCCCTTTCACTCTTCTGTGAAATCTCATAGTATTATGCATTAACTCTTTTTATGATAAGCCCCCTCTTGATATGACCTTGGGTGGTGGCCTCTCGTGACCACGTGAATGCGGGCGCGACCAATAGCGGTTTGGCATCAAGCTGCTTTTCGGCCCGCAATTCTCCTCGAACCTCCACGTGTCCTCTTGGTGAAATCACGGTATGGATTGTGGCTCGCCCTCAATGTTTTAAAGTCCGCGCACTTCCTATCCCCGCAATGTTACGGGATCGTCGATCTCCCGATCTTGACAGTCCTACCTTCACTTCAGGTGTTTGACCCTTCAACTCGGATCAATGGTCCTGTGGCCCTCTTCTCAATCAACGGTTAAAATCTCCTCCGGGTCTTCAGACTTCTGAGATCTCAAATCTCAAACTTCACCCTTCTTCCTAATGCCTTTTTATCCGAAGGCTATAATCCACTGACGCGTGTCCTACTAATCCGACGATTGACGATTACTTCGGGTCTTTACCCGAAGTGCATGGATTTATGCCATGTCTCTCTTAGATCCGAAGGCTACGAATCACTTCGGGACTTTACCCGGAGTCCACATATTCACGCCACATCTCCTCTAGATCTGGCGATCTAGATTTACTTCGGATCTTCAGGATTCAGCAATCTCAGATCTCAACTGAAACCTCGCTACACTTTAGCTGGAGCTCACGATCTGTTGACAAGTCTTCCCTTAATGATCGACGGCTCTCGACCCTTCGGCTATTTGGGCTTCGAATGTTTCAACCTTTCACCTTTGCCTTCTTCTGGATCTCACGACCCGCCGACACGTACCTTTCTGGATCTAATGGTCCAGATTTGCTTCGGCTCTTCGCGCTTCGGGAATCTCAAGTTTCAAACCTTGATAGGTTATCTCTCCTATACGTGCGAAGCGTTAAGGCTCATGAACCTTACACAGATTAGACGGATGTTGATCCTTTTCTCTATGATCCAACGGCCACTGTCACTCCTCCTCCTGAGCTTATGATTTCTTCCGACTTAGAAGATTTATCAGTCTTCAAAGGTTTCGAACCTTTGCTCCTACGAATCGGACTCTTGGATCTTGTCAACACTTCTGAAAAGTGTTATCCCGTCTGAGTTTGATCCTTAAAGGATTCCGACTTCCCACACACTTCTTGCGTTCTCGGGATTTCGATAACTCAGATCAAAGGATTTCTTGAAAAGAAATTCTTCTCACCCACCTCGCGTTCCTTTGTTCTGGTTCTTCGACGCTTGGTCTCTTCTTGACATTGTGCACTCCTTGCACCTAGTCTAAGTTTCCTTTGTTCTCTCTGAACTCCTCTCAGTCAATATGAGACTCAATCGACGCACTCCTTGCGTTCGAGATGCACACCTTGCATACGAGTTTCAGAAGAGAAACAATTGAAACTTATCAAGTTTCATCACAAACTCATACGATCAACTCTTGAACAATCACACATTAACAAAATTAAAAAAAAGACATACACAGAATATAACATTCATTCATTCACACATCAAATGAACACAGTCCAAGGATTCAGAACAATTCTATTTTTTCTATTCATTCATGAAAACAAATGACATAATATTGCAGTTCTTTCCTGCATCTTTCTTCTAGTCTACTCTATTCTATTGATCTCTATCTCTATCTCATGATCTCCTAATCTAATAAAAAAAACTCATCTCTATACAAAAAGAACTCTCTTTTTTACAAAAGAGGGCTCTATGAGCTTATCCTCTCCACCGCCTTAGTGCCATCAACATTTTCGTTAAGACACCTTAACCCTATGACTCATATACATTGAAGAGAGATCCAGACTTGACATGAATCTAGACCTTCTTACAGTCGATTATTTCGATGAACCCATCCACACCTGTCCAAAGGCATGGCTTTGGCATTTATCGACCTTACACATAAATTAACTTAATTTTATAATTCAAATTTTCAAAAGGAGAGGGTTGGTGCCTCTCCCTATCTCCAAATGTGTGCTGGCGTGTTGATTTGTTAGCGCATCTGTCGAGTCGGAAAGATGCTCTTGCATCAATATGCACCAATCATTTGATCTTTCTTGCTTATTTCATGCACATGCCATCTATCGTTATTGTATGCCTCATGCATCAATTCTATCACGCACTCTAATGCATATTTATTTCAACTTTATTTGTTTATTTATTTATGTTGTTGTAGATGTTTGTCCTTGAATTTATGTAGAATCTTGTTGCCATGCACACTGCCATTTTGTTTAATTGTGCATGATAGACCCCTATTTTGAACCTTCTATCCAAGCTTCACTTGCCCATTCCACATTTCCAACCTCTAGATTCACTATTGTTTCCATCTCACAACTGCTTCCGTTATGTAAAGAATCATGTCCCAATATATTTTGGCTAATGTTCTCAATATTCACAATGTCGTAACATGCACTGCTCCAGTTGAACATTAGCACTGCAATCCAATTAACCACTCCCCATTTCCTTGACCAAATTGGTCTTGAAATACCATTATCATTGATTGGCATTTCAACATTCTGAAATATTTCTTTTATGCCATCATTCTAATACTCTTTTAAATCCATGGATTTGCTCAATTTTAAATACCTCTCTTCACTCCATTGAGTGATTCATTGTGAATCACTACTTGGCCACTCAAGACCACTATGCTCCAAAGGGAACCCTACACCCTTCCATTAGCACTTGTACCCTGATTTTGTTGTGTAATCTAATAATAGAGACAACTTTCTTGCTTTATGTATTTTTAGACGAGAGTTTCTAGATCATATCTAACAATCCCTTCTTCTTGCATTCATATACTTGCACATAGAGATGACTCATCCAATCCACGAGTCACACATAATCTCATGCTATCATTTTTCCTTCTCTTGCAACAAGCTTKGTATCCTTCACTACGTTTCTACCTTCATGACTATGGAGTTATTCTTAACTCTTTGTGCATGCTTATTACATTCCTCACMTGTTGGAYTCATACCTTATGTGAGAACCTCTWTGGATTCTCCTTTGCAAGCCATTCCTRCTCTATAGCAKCTAAATATTAATATTCCTCTGCTCTTATTTAGACCTTTATCAATCCTTTAATCACCTTCTCTGCATCCATGCAGTTCCTTTTGCACCTCCTTAATGCTTCGACCAATTGTACAAGATTGACTTACTTCCCTATCCAATGGACCCTAGGATTAATCTAGAACAGACCCACACAATCCTCAATTGTGGAATCTTATCCTTTTTCTAGCAATCCTTCATACAACATTCTTCGCTAGAGTGTTCCTCTGCTTATTAATCAATGCCTTGTTAATAAGCTCAACCTCTTTTTACTTTGCCAAGCTACTGCACTTCAAATGTGCATCTACACTTATGCATAGGAACTATAATGAGTTTCAATACTCATCTTTACCCAACAATCACCTATGGCATTCACCTCGATTTTCTGGGAATGTTTCTCTAGATTTTTGACATTATTTGGAAAAATATTTACATCAAGTAGTTACATGGTTCATGGAATCCAATTCCAATTTCTCCTGCAATTTTATGGAGAAATCCAATTCTCCCCTAGAGAAATTAGACCTTATGTCATGATTTCCTTTGGGTTACCTTTACAATGACCATACTTATCCTTCAATCTGATTTAGAAGTCAAAATTTATGGCTTCCTGAAATTCCCATTCTACCCAATGGTGTCCTCCAAGTCCACCAAAAACCTTCATTCTAATTCCTTGAGAATTATTTGGATCAAAACTAAATTATGAGAGGATATCTGGATTCTCTTATCCAATAAATTCCAATGACTACTTTCTTGCTTGATTATGCAGAAATTTATAGGCAAATGAGCATTGACAATTTACCTCTTTTGTACACCTTTCCCCAGGCTCATGTAAATAACCTCAAACGCCTAATTTTGCCACTTACAGAGGTAAATTTATCGAGAACCAATAAAAATTTTCTACATGACATAGATAATACTGCTAATATTGTATTCACATAAACTCTCATATTGTGAAACTAATGCTCCAGTTAAAAACTGCAGCAATACGGAAATGACAACTTTGTCCCTTTGCACTTTCTCCTCGTTAATTCGGATTATTTTCGGCACAAAATGAGAGAGGAGATATAATAGAGAATTGTATAGATATATCTCGGATATCAAATAATATAACATAAATATATCATATATGCAACCATAAACACAGAGATACAGTGATACACAATTTCTATTAATGAGAGAAAGGTACAAAACTATATAAATACAGAGTGAAAGAATTGTTAGAATGGTGGCAACTTATCTCTTAGAAGAGATGTGATAGCTGCTCACATTCGCAAGAAGATGGTTACAATGAGGCTCTAAAGGCCTTTCTAACATAAGAAAAATCCAAAACCCTAACCCCGGAAGATGAAAAGCCAACAAATTTGTGGACCCCATTTTGGGTAGTTTGGTGTATCAACTTACCGAGGGTGTAACTTTGGCATACAACTTCATTTGGGGCGCATGATAGATCATTGGAAAGGTATCGTCGAGGAGATTCATGTTGGTGGCTCAATTAGAGCCTTAGGATATCATCGAGGTGCTCGATCCCAAAAAATCATTCATTTAGTCCCTTAAAATGGCCCCGAAAGTTCAAGAACTGAAAAACTGCTAAAAATAGTAATTTGTCATAAGATTGTTTTGAGCCAGTTGGAATAGGTGGGTGACCACTGATATCCACCTGAATCATTAACTTAGCAATTGTATCCCTATTCATGCATCGCTACACCAATTCCTTTGGTATTTTTACAGAATTTCAATTGGGTATGTCCATGGCTACCTTCTAAACAATCTGTCATAATTTCACCCTTAATCGGGCTTTGGGCTGTTAGTTACAACCCTCATAAGTTTTTGATTGTTTTACATTTTTAGCCATGTATGCTACATGTGTCTTATTTCTCTTCCTGTAAATTTTTACATACCTAGATTCCAAATATGGGTCCATGGATGGATTGTATGATTCATAAGATTTCCATAGACTGATATTGAGCCCCCAACGAACTTCTGAGCAAGAATTTATGCCCTCCGAAAGTAAACTAGTGCCAAAATTTTAACTAAATTGTTTTAGTTGTAAATTTATCATATGAGGTCTATTTTCTGCTCGGAGTAGCTCGTTGGATAGATTTCTTGGAGTTATTTTATTTAAGTTGAAAATACTATAAGTTCTTGTGGATTTTGATTGCCTAAAAACATTGTTTACTACCTCAAAATCACCCCGCAAGTTCATGACTTTGAAAAACCCAAAAAATTCATTAAAAATTTGACTATTTTAGTGTTGTAACAACCTTTAAATATAAGTTGTTGATCTCAAATCAGGTGAGATCTGATCCATTGATCAACTAATCCTTTCCAAACCCCACAGATCAATTTCCATCTTCGATCGAAAACTTAAAACAATCTGGATCGTTGATCTGAGCTCCATTGACAATCGACGATTGCAAATTTATTTTTGTAAACTAGCTTGCTCATAGATCTCTCCGACACTTGATCATCAACCATTGATCATTTCTCTTTTCAAACCAAATGTTTCCAAGGAGCCTTTTCGATCCCCGATCCTCGACGATCAGCCATCAACGAATTCCTTTTATGACTAACTTAGTTAACAATTCATCAAATCTCGACCATCGGTCGTCAGCCATCTCTTGTCCAATGTGGAACCTATGTTGGAATGGCATGACATGTGGATGTTGATGTGGAATGACATGTCCTCCTCCTTTTTTCTTCATCGACAATCGACAACTTCTCTTGGAACAATTTAAAACACCTCGCTAAATCTATCGACAGACGATCATTGGCCATCAACGATCGGAGATTTCCTTCAGACGCATGAAAACCTCTCACCAACTCTATCGATCCTCAATCATCAGTCATCAGTGATTGAAGATTTATCTTGGATGAACCAGACTTTCTTCGCATTTCACCTATGTGACCATCGGCCATCAACGATTTTTGTTGGAAAATTCAAACACTCAGAATTTTTTTGACCCAATTCCCCGACAAATTTGGGTCGTTTATCTTCCGTTCAAAATGATCTAGACCATTTATTTTCTCCAACCTCCCAACGACTGAAAATGAATCTATATCGTCGATCTATCCCATTTTCCAACTGTCGAAAAGGAATATTGGTTGTCGATTTGGTAACCTTTCCAAACTTCGAAAAAATTAGAAGTTTTTAAATTTAATAAAATGAATCTAGGCTATTGTTCTTGAGATCAAACATGATCATGAACGTCGATTCACTAAACTCTTCCTGGCGCTACAATGACCATTAAAATGTGAATTTTAACCTTGCAGGTCGAATCTAACTCTGCAATCCGACCGATTGACACCGTAAAAACCTATCAGACAATTTTGAGGCAACTAAATCTCAAATTTTCCCATGAATTTGGGGATTTCGCTCTAGTTCTCCATCGTTTTCCCCCAAATTCGCTTAGACTAAAGTGTGTAACAACAAATTGTCCAAATTCACACTAGTTTTGGCCCATACAAGCCCAATGTTTGAACCAAAAGCTATGATACCATATTGTAACATATCCCAGCCCAATTGAGGAACATTAAGTGCAAAAAACACATTAAATGGTAAGATTTATTGCTTAATAACTTCTTGTAGCTTACTAGCTACATATTGCACATAGATTTAAATAGTTTGATTGATACCATCATTATAAATGCATCTAACAATATATATTAAAAACATGAATGCAATTGTTCAAGGAAACAACAAACACATAAAATTCATATAAACAATTTGCACAACGAAATAAACAAAATAAATTAATAGAGAACATATATGTATGCATAATAATCAATTGGTTGCATATGAAGGATGAACCTCCTACACATAGGCATTTTTTTTCATTTATTTCAACAGTAGGCCACACCTGAGTTGAGGATATGAGTCCACAAGGAGATCTGTCCCTCTTGGTTGTTCATTCTCCACACACAACAACCCCAAAACCAAGGTTCCTCTCTATTCCCCACAACCTACACAACCCAAGGAATGGGATCCCCCTTCACTGCACATGGTCCCTTGGGCCTTCCCACTTCCCACAAGGGCTCCAGTGCACCTAGTTGACCATAAATCCTCCTAGCTACTCCAAGAGTGCTCATAACAGCCTTCACAAGGCTCTTGAGCCATTTCCTCAACAGAAAAATGCTTTACAGGCCTACAACCTAATTTATAGGCACATGGGCCTCATTCTTAGCATAAAACATAGCCAAACAATGGTTGCCTTCAAGCACAACATGGATGGTGTTATTTCCAGCACTCAACTCCTCTATTGCTCTCCAAAATCTACATGAAAAACTTGTATCTATTCTGCATATGAATCCCCCTTCTTCTCCCTTGTTTTCTTGACTCTCACACTTCCCAAAGATGATTGTACTTCATCCTATGCTCTCAATAGTTATGGACCGTGACTTCTCACACCCACCCTCTTACATGATTTTAATGATTGGCTTTGGGAACATTTGACAGTAATTTAGAAGGTTATATATAATTCTAATAATTTCAAAAATGCAGGTTGGATTAATACCCATGAATAATTCCCCCTTAGACCCCCTCTCTCTTGTGGAATCATAGTCCCCCATCATCCTTCATC
>JASDQU010735971.1:154671-166910 GCA_032191745.1 Picea mariana | reverse complement strand
CACCCACCCTCTTACATGATTTTAATGATTGGCTTTGGGAACATTTGACAGTAATTTAGAAGGTTATATATAATTCTAATAATTTCAAAAATGCAGGTTGGATTAATACCCATGAATAATTCCCCCTTAGACCCCCTCTCTCTTGTGGAATCATAGTCCCCCATCATCCTTCATCTCTTTTGTATCACAACCAACAATTACTATTATATTAATAATTTCAATGCACATAATATACCATTCAACCTCGAAAAAGAAAAATCATCTGCATGCATCTCCTTCGCAGTAGTGTCATACCTCTCTCAAGCCTGAACTGAGCCCTTCTGTCATCGCGGATACTATTGCGCCTGTACTCGCGGAATGAATGTCGAAGGAGGGGTGAAAGCCCCCTCTTACCACAATGTCGCTGCCAATGAAACGGATGAAACCAAATCTAGACAACCACCCTTTGAGTCGTTGTCGCACCTCGGAGATAACCTGCTACAAGAAGAACAAAGCTCAGGGAAAAGCATGATATGGAAGTTGAATCTTCGCATCCAAAGGCATCTCGAAACTGGGTTCCAAAAAAATGCATCCCCCAAGTGCCCACAGTGTCGAAATACATGATCAAATCCTCCAGGGTAGGCGAGCACACCTAGTTCATGAGGGAACACGCCTTGATCAAGAAATTTCTAGGGATCTGGCCATCATATAGAGACCTCTCGAAATGGATCAAACATTGGTGGAATCCGAAGGGGGATTATGAGTTGCAGCTAAGTTATAAAGGATTCTTTACAATCATATTATACAGCATGGAGGACAAAGACAAAGTCTTCGAAAATGGCCCCTACTTCTACAACTCAGCTGGACTATATCTAAGATTTTGGACGGATCACTTCTACCCAGAAAAGGAAGACTTCAATTGTGCCCCAATCTGGTTACGTATTTACTCTCTCCCCCATGAATTCTGGCTTTAATAAATACTCATGGGTATTGTAAATATGCTAGGAAGGTATGTTAAATCCTCAAAAGCCACAAAATAGAGGAAATATACTTCCTATGCATAGATATGAGTCTACATGAACATCTCCAAAGCCCTCCTAGGCTCTGTAACCATTGAATACCAAGATGAAGAATGGAACCAGACAATAGGTTATGAACACATCCCCATTAGATGCTGGAAATCCCATGAACATGGGCACCTCTTCAGAGACTTCCCTTTCAATGCACCAGTCCGCCCAACTGCAGAGGAGAAATAGAAAGATGGATTTACTTAGGTACTAAGCCATAGAAGACAACCTCAGAAGAAAGCGACTCAACTAGGAAATAATAAAATCCATATCAACAACTCCTTTGATGCACTCAACAATCTTTCAGAGGTGGAGAAAGTAGAAAACCCCCATATTACTTCAGATCCAAGCAAAGGCAAGGGAAAAGAACAACAGGCTTTGGATCCATTCCTAGAGAAAATCCTACACCAAGATCCCCCAGCTCAATGATTCCCAAGCACAGAACCTGAAGAAGGTGGTGGAGATACCATAATGCAGATCGATGAAAGGGAACATGAGGAAATTGACCTAGACAAGCTAGAGAAAGCCTTTAACAGAAAAGAACTACAATCAATTCCGCTGGAGAAACTAAGGAAGGTGCACAAAGTCTTCATTGATTCCACAACAAGAGATACATCCCGCTTATTAATACATCTGGAGACAGATCCAGACCCTAAGAGAAATCAAAAGGAGGGTAAGAGACGAACATGAAAAATGGCCCAACAACTAATCAAAGAGGTAGGCAACTTTATGATCAACTCTGGACAAGTCCAACGCCTGTTTGAAGGCTCTTTCTCCTCTCCACGCAATTAAAAATGATGAATATCATAACGTGGAAGATCGGATGCTTTAATGGAAGATCCAAGCAAAGGATCCTCTAAAACTATATCAAGGTAGAAAATCAAGACATCCTCCTACTTCAGGAGACCAAAGGTGTTGGCGACATGGCGGAAGAAATACTCAGAAGATGTTGGAGACATTGTAATTTCACTTACATAGACTCAAAAGGGGCAGCATGAGGTTTAGCTATCCTCTAGAACCTACTACATTCATTTTGGATCGGGCCTACTCAACAAAAGGTACAATCTCAGCGAATTATCGAGCTATACATTCAAGCAAATCAAGGGTCATCACCAATGCTTATGGACCTCAGCTCGCTCAAGAAAAGGATCACTCCGTGGACAACTTAGACTACATTAATGCTTTAAGAGGACAAGAAAGACAGATATTAGGGGGGGACTTGAATATGATTCTCACCTTAGAGGGAAAAAGTGGAGGCCTGAAACGTCTAGACCAAGATAGTGCCAACTTTAGCCGCCTCATTGATAAGCTCCATCTAATTGACATTGAAACAAAAAATGGCTCCTTCACCTAGACCAACAAACGGGCGGGGACTCAGCACATTGCTAGCAGATTATATCGATTTCTAATCTCAGAAAATGTAATGCTTGAAGGACCACTCATTAAAGCCAACATCCTTCCAAGAGAAAGCTCTGATCACTGGCCAGTGCCGCTTTGGATAGAAACAATAACTACTCTGAAATATAAACCTTTTCGCTTTGAGAAGTTTTGGCTAAAGTACGTAAACTTCCTAGACCTTTTTAGAACTTGGTGGGCTCAAGCAGAAACAGAGCATGGCTCCCGGATGTACAAATTCCAGCAACGCCTAAAAAACTTCAAACAACAACTTTAGGACTAGAACAAGATTTTTTTTGGTGATATCTTCCTAGCTAAAAAAAACCTCAAACAAAAACTAAAAGACATGCAACAAAAATCTATTATCTCTGGCTATTTGAAAGCCCTGCTATAGGAGGAAGCCACCTTGAAGAAACAACTTGAAGAGCATCACAAGCAGGAGGAAATCCTCTAGAGGCAAAAGTCAGGAGTGCAGTGGTTAAAAGAGGGGGGGGGGGGAATACCAATTTTTTCCACCGCTCCATGATTCACAGGCATTACATCAATAGTATTACAAAACTAGAGGACTCACGGGGAAACACACTTCTAGATCATGCCGACATTGAAGAGGAGCTAGTAACTTATTATAAAGAGCTACTATCAGAACCTCCAGTTGACATAATGCCTACTATTCACAAAGTGACGCAACACATACTGACCCTTATTACTGCAGAGCATAATAGGGCCTTAATGAGACCAATCTCACAGGAGGAATTTGATCAGGCTATCAAGGAAATGCCACCTGGGAAAGCCCCGGGGTCGGATGGCTTCACTACCAATTGTTTCTACCACTGTTGGCCAATGATCAAAGAAGAAGTATGGCAACTTGTGGAGGAATCGAGAACCTCTAGACAAATACTCTCATCCCTCAACGCTACCTTCCTCACCCTGATTCCAAAAGAGGAGTCTGTCACCAACCCAAAGCAATTTCGACCAATAGCGCTATGCAAATTCATTTATAAAATAATAACAAAGGTGATTGCCCTCTGTCTCAAAACCATCCTTCCCCACATTATCTCAAAGGAGCAGATGGGTTATGTAGAGGGGAGGCACATCATGGACAATATCATCTTGGTTCACAAGGTGATCCACTCACTCAAATCCATGCACACTCCAGGTATGCTTATAAAACTTGATCTCTCTAAATCTTTTGATAAACTCAGCTGGAATTACATGCAGTCTCTTCTCAACACCTTCGGATTCAGTGAATACTGGATAGCCTGGATCATGAAACTCACCTCTTCATCTTTCTTCTCCATACTAGTAAATGGATTCCCTTCGAGGCATTTTTCTCCCTCTCGTGGCATCCGCTAGGGGGACCCACTTTCCCCCTTCCTCTTTGTCATTATGGCCAAAGGTTTAGGGCACTACATATAACCCTCGATCTATAATGGTACACTCCAAGGGCTCCCAATTCATGGTCTTCAACCTGCAGCCTTGCATAGCCAATTTGTAGATGATACTATGCTTTTGAATACCCCCACAGCCAAGGAGGTCGCTCAGCTCCAAACCATCCTCTCATACTTTAGTGAGTCCTCTGGCACCACTTTCAATCTGGATAAGTCTCAGTTTTTCTTTTCAATACTCCCCTTGCTATTCAGAAGCACATCTCTCGCATTCTAGGTATCCCAGGCAACTCTCTTCCATCCAATTATCTAGGAGTACCCCTTACAGATTTCTCAGCCCGAAATATCCCTTTGAACTCCCTCCTCCTCTCTATCTCCAATTGCCTCAGCTCTTAAACCTTAAGAACCTTGAACCTCCATGTCATACTCGTTCTTCTAAAAGTGGTGCTTCAAGTTATTCCGACCTATATGTTCTCAGCTCTCGCTACACCTCAATCAATCATCAAGAGCATCAGAAACCTCCAACGAAATTTCCTCTAGCATGGTCATAAAAAAGGGAAAAAATGGGCCCTAGCCGTATGGGAAAAAATATGCAAACCCACTTCCATGGGAGGATTAGGGCTTTGTGATCTAGGAAATCTCAACAATGTAATGGGAGTAAAAATATGGTGGCACTGGTTAAAATACCCCGAAGAATTGTGGGCACAACTATGGAGGAAAAAATACACTCCTCAAATTCCACAAGAACAACTCATTCGACTAGAAGAACAGATCCAAGGCTCCAACATATGGAATGCAGCCTAGCGAAATCACCCACTCATCCAAAAACATGCTTTTTGGGAAGTTCAAAATGGTCACTGGGCTCACTTCTGGACAGATGCTTGGCAGCAACAGCCTCCCTTGCAAACACTGGAGAATCTTAGCCTCTACCAAAACCAATTACTAGATTTTAGGTGTATCAAAGTAGCAAACCTCTGGCTTGCAAGCACTGGTCACTCCCCCTGGCGCAGTTGGAAACTGCTTGCGTGGGATCTCAACCTTCCGAAAAATATCGAAATGTAGCCTTGGCAAGAAACAGTGGGAAACATGAAGATTTGTATCAGTGAAGAAAAGGACATTCTCTGATGGGGGCACTCCCCAATTGGAACTTTCACAATTAAGGAAGCATATCAACTTCAGGAGAATTTTCATGAGCAGGAGAAAGATCAAATTTGGCACATAATATGGAAAACCAAACTCTGGTCGAAGGTTTCCACTTTCCTTTGGATTTTGGTCCATAATCAACTCCTAACCAGGGATAACCTCCAAAAGAGAGGATTTATTGGACCCTCAATCTATCACTTATGCCAACAACAAGAAGAAACAATGGAGAATATCTCCAACCAATATCCCAATAGTTACATAATATGGGATCAAATTGCAATCATCATGATACAAAGCAAAAGGGATAGAACAAGCGTCGTCAATACTATTCGAAATTGGGGCCTGGGTGACTTCAAAAGCCCACTCCTCAATAGAATCTAGCACATCATAGCAGGATTGATAGTTTGGCAACTATGGAAAGAAATAAATCGACACATCTTTCACTCCCAAAGCTCCAACCCTTCTGAAATCTGGTCCAGAATTGTGGACAGTATCTGGGAAACTATTCAAATTCAATCATGGACTCTAGATGAAGTTGCTAGAGAGCCACCATAATCCATAATTCTTTCCTCATGGAAGAAGACAACGTTCAAGGCCTCTCTATCTCTTTATGGTCCCCCAACCCCTACAACATAAAACCCCTCCATTTGGAGTTGTCCTACCTCGGGTTTCTGGAAACTGAACTTTGATAGTGGCTCAAAAGGCAATCCTAGACCGACATGTTTTGGGGCGGTAATAAGAGACATCATGGGGAAGATCTGACACCTCTGCGCGAGTCCTCTAGGATATGACACCAATAACTCCGCATAACTTTGGGGTCTCATCAGGGGAATTAAATTAACCTCATAGCTCAACCTACAACCTCTAATCATTGAAGGCGACTCACAAGTAATCATCACTCTGGTTACCAAAATTATCAATGGGACCGATCTGGAGAAAATAATACCCAGCTGGCACCTCTTGGGCCCTCTCTCGCATCTTCAATCTCTCCTTAGCCCTTCCCTCACACGTAAGACGTGAAGCCAACAAAGTGGTCGATAATATAACTAATGCGGGAGTCACTGCCCAAACTGAAATCCTCATTCTCAATCCCCAAAATCATCTGGACTCACAACTGCTAAAACATTGCCAAGACTTGTCCTACCAATATTACCCAACCCTGGATGGGGTGCCACCTGGAGATTGTATGCCACATTGTGCGCTGGCAGGAGAGGCTGTTAAAGCCCCTCGCTGCTAACACCCTCCCCAACTCATTTGACATGCCTCGCATTTATGCAGAGCATAGTGGAGAGTGTTGGGACAGTCCAACAACTCTAATGGCAGTTCACATCCAGCTTATGGGAACTGGTACTTTGGCCTCCACCCACTGCACTTCGGCATTCATGGCCTCCATTGCAATCACCTCGCTCATTATTACACAGGGATCTCCACACTATAGGTTTTATCTGGTTCTTCTGGTCTCAATCTCTCATTCTCCTTTGGCTAACCCAATTTGGCTCTCCCATGCTTATGCTCTTTTCATTCTTTCTCTCCTGAGCTTCTCCAGTTTCTCCATCGTGCGCCCGTCCCCCCTCTGGTCTGGTTCCAACATTCCTCATGAAAGAAGCAAGCCCAAATGTGATTCGGTCTACTATTGCTAAGCAAGAAGGCACCAAGAGGCAACCTGACCCTTTCTCCCTACTATGATCACAACTGGGAAATGGAAACCCAGGCAGTTCCTGAGTCGCCTATCTCAGAGCCCAATGATGGAGGTTGCATAGTGGAGGAGAAAATTCCTCCTCACTTGGTGGAGATTCCCCAACATTTGCAGGTAGTTGGCGATGGTCGGGAGACGTAAGAATCTAGTGGTGATGGGACGACATAGCCAAGCACCGAGGATCTAGTCATGACAGGTTGTCTGATAGAAGACGAGCTTCCTCCACGATTGTTGGATTATTGCAAGCATTCAACCGACCCCAATGCGGTAGACCCAGAATTCCACTGGGGTGAATTATGGCATGAACAAGAAGGAGATAACATACCCAAGGCGCCAATGCAGTAGGTCATGGATGGCCTTACCTCGCCTGCAGTGTGCAGGTTTATGGCAGAACACCTAGACCTCATTTTCGAGATGAGGAGGGACCTCGCCGAACAAAGGTATCACTAGAACCTCCTGATCAAACACATGTATTTCCTGTTTAATTCTCTATTAGGAGAGCTCACAAAGAGTCGTTTCCCGACTTCTTGTCAGCCTTATGTCTTCTTGGTCAGCCAGGATGGACACCCAGGTGTGCCTCGTGTTTAATTTTCCTATTGTCAATTTTTTGGTTTTAGTTGTTTTTCTTTCTTGTTATCAGAACACTTTAGTGCATACCGCCTGTTTTGGTTTCCTTTTTCATGGCAGTACAGGTGGTATGTCTTTTACAGTTCTCACACATGCGTTATTAATATGTACAGTGCCACATGTTCTGGTTTCCACACCCATGGCAGAACATGTGGCAAGTCTGGTTGTAATATTTTGACAAATGTTGTTTTTTGAGCATAAGGTAATATAGTCTCTCTTTTTATTTACAAAAAAATAATATACCATTCAACCTCCAGCCACATTAAACCAATACGGGCTCTTTGCCCCATCACATCGGCTCACTAGCCTAAATCACATTTATACAATTACATTATAATTTGTGGGGATTAAAATTGGGGATGTTACACATCATCCTTCTTCTTTATGCTGATGATATTGTTCTTATGGCGAAGAGTCCCTATGACCTAGGTAAGCAACTAATAATCCTCAAGGACTTATCCGCTAGTATGGGCATGACTGTGAACACTGAAAAAACAAAAATTGTGATAATTAAATCCAAAAGGATCACCTATGATACTTTTGTATATGGAAACAATAGCTTGGAGGAAGTGCCTTCATACAAATATCTTGGAATCGATATTCACCACTAGCTCAATTGGAACTATAGCGTTGAGAAAAGGATAACTTGAGGGTGGAAAGCTTATTATGAATTTGAAAACAATTATAAATCAGTGGACCTTTGGCTTTGGGATAAAAAAAAAAACTCCTCTTTCACACTCTCGTGACTCTAGTTATCTTATATGGATGTGAAGTTTGGGATTGCAATATCTCTAGAGAATTCTGGAGAAAAATGGAACATATCTAAAAGAATTTATAACTTATAATCTCAAAATTAAGAGCAACACACCCTGGAGCTTGAAACTTGTCTTTTTGAAAAGGTTATAGAACTCCTCTATTTAATTTTCACACTTCATAAATCTATCATGTCCTTGATATTTGGAGAGGAGAAGATATCCCCATATTTGTACATGCCCAGTATGTCTTTGACCACTTCAAAAATCATCTCCTTGCAACAACAAAAAAAAGATGATGCAATTGCAGTGGTTGTCCACCTTGAGAAACTCCCTCGTCAACTCCTTTAATGTGATTTAGGAACTCTTCTTTTGTACATCGAAGCTCTCTCATATGAAATTCAATATTCAAAGTCAATTCTCCAGGCCCCTTCTCACTTTGTGCATCTAACGAAAATTAATTGATTGATTATCCAAAATGACTAATAAATATTAGTAGAAATTAAATATGCAAGTCACCTTTCCTTATATGTAATGTTGTCGTCAATTAGAAAGGTAAGGTAGCTAGACAACTTTATGAACACATTTTTTGATCTAGGATAATCTATTTACTCAAAAACCTATCATGGAAGGGATTGGCCCATCAATAACAGTCGAGTCAACAACAATGAATGCACGAAATTGGAAATAATCTTATTCTTTAAGTAATTTTTTTGGTCAATAGTAGATAATCTTCAAACAATCTTTCACAAATCATAAATTGTAAAGCAATATGTATTGAAGTTTCATAATTTTTTTATTAAAATATATATGTTTTTTTTCTAAACTTTACATTAAATTTAAAATTTCATAATTTCTTTATTAAAATATATATGTTTTTTTTCTAAACTTTACATTAAATTTAATATTATACATTTTTTATTTACTTACTATTTTATGATTTTTGTAAAGTATTATATTTCAACTTCACTTTAAATGTCACCTTACCTTAATTCAACCTACCTTAATTCAATTTCTACAAGTGAAACATTTAGCTCTTAATAAAAAAAAAATTGTAAACAAAACCCTTAATTCAATTTCGACAAATTAAGTTCTTAATAAACAAATTGTAACAAGGCCCTTTCACACAATGAAAATAAGTACTTAGTAAATTTCCCTACAAAATATATTTAAAAAAATCAAAACAAAACAATATGAATGGAATTATGCATCTCCCCATGCTATAGGGAATAGCTATAAACACAATGAAAAGTCAAAACACAAAACAGTTTACATATTAGTAATAACAATACGTGTGGTTAATTAATGGAAGAATCTGAGATTCGAAGATTTGTGCTTAATAATTAATATTCGTCTATATGTCATATTTAAGAACGACGTGAAATTTTAAAACAAGATTTTAAAACAAGTGAGACATATTTATATGAATATTATATTATTTGAAAAGGATGTTTTTCTCCACAACCAATATTCGTCTACAAGTTGTTAATATTTATTTATGTTAAACATAGGCAATGAGCTTAAATTTCAAGGAAAAATTTAAACGCATTTATATAAACGTTACATTATTTAAAAGGGATTTAAAAAAAAAGAGCGATGGTAACAAAACTAAAATGGATGCATTATTTTGAGGATGGATTAGGGTTTTCTTTTTATTAAAATTGTATTTTGTATTTTAAGGTTGTTAAGCATAGATTCGAAGAAATTGGTAAACTATGCATAGCATTATTTTTATGTAGATATAAATTGGTCAAAGTTCTTTAATTCAAGCTACTTTCCTCTAATTTCATCGCCTCACACCATTGCAAACATTGGTGGCTCTCCTTCATAGATCTACAACTTAAAATATCAAAATTATTCTCATATGAGACTTCAATGTAAGAATTGGTTATTACATACAGTGCACAAGGCACGATCTCTACTCAGTGTTGAAATTACTAAGACAATTGAGAGGGGGCGCGAATCAATTGTTATTGTGCTTAAACAATATTATGTCTATTAAAACATTTTATTTCAATCTTCTCCAAGTGGCCATCAATATTATACAAGATATGAACAACATAAATAATAAAAATCAATCACACATATGATATACACAGAGACAGATTTTCACGAGGAAACCCATAAAGGGAGAAAACCTCTTCTTCTTTGAATGATTGGCAGTCTTTTATGTTTTGTACATAATCTATCTTTGAGCACCAACTCAAAATGAAGCTACAACCTCTTCTTTAACAAGTTGCAACTTGTAGAGAGCACCAACCCTCAAGTTTCTCTAGCACCCACTAGAAAGAAGCATATTTACTCCTTATGATCTCCAACACCTACTTCCACTAATACAAGCACCAACTTGCATACAGAAAACTCTGTGTTTTCCCTAGCTCCACCCTGCCACCCTGTTTTCTAGCCACAACTAGATGGAAGATATAACTCCCAATATTCAAGCACCAACTTGAATAATAGAGGACCACAGTCCTCCCTAGAACCTCCCTACCCCCCTGATTATAAATAATTGATTAAATAATCAACAATACAAATATAAATTCTTACCACTTCTTCTCTGTTTCACTATTCTTCTGTTATGTTCATACTTGGCTTGACCCAATGTCTCTTTCTATATGTTCTTTCTCTGTTTCTCTCATGCTCTTTGGTATGTGTACATTCTGCTCTCTTCACCTTTTATGTTCTGTTCAACTTATGTTTTTCATCTCTAAGTTTGATCTCACACTGTGCATACTGTGTTTTTCCTTTCTCCCAGTTCAACTCATTTTTCCAATGAGAACAACCAACCTAACTCAGTCATGGCGTATTGCTTTTATACAATCCTTCCATTTAGTTACACTTCGAATCTCCAAAGAAATGCACAAGCAACCGAATCGCCAAAAAATCCAAGAACTATGATTCAATTCTGCTAACTGAACCGTAACTAATCAATAGTCTGTGAAGTGCAATAGTCACCCTTCGCTCAAAATGCCAATTAATCAACACCGTTGGATTAAATTCACAGAGAATTGTTGACCTTTCAAATATGTTCCTCACGAACTTTACCTGCTCGAACTAGCACTGGGCGTGTTTCTCCCACATGCCCACTAGTTGTGACCTTACGCTAACCAAAGAGTCGTTTCACGATTTCATGTTTTGGGTAATCAACTGTGAGTCACCTCGATTTTCCCAACTCGTGAAAATCTGAGGTGGAGCCTAGCAACCTAGCTCCTTCCCTTCTCTTTCACTGATGTGACCACTGGCTGTGACCACAGGCCTATTCAAAAAGGCTTATCGTGATTTCACGTGTCGGATGTTTGAACGTGAACCAACCCTGACTCTTCTAACTCTTGATATCTGAAATACTCTAGATCAACGGTCCACAACCCTCTGTGATCTAACGATCCAAATCTTATCACGATTTCACGTTTCAGATGTTTGAACGTGAGCCAACCCTGACTCTTCTAACTACCGATATCTGAAATACTCTAGATCAACGGTCCACAACCCTTTGTGATCTAACGGTCCAGATCTTATCACGATTTTGTGTTTTGCGACTTCAAAGGTTAGAGCACCTCCCTTCTTTCAATTCCAGAACTCCCGACTTCAATCACCTCAGATCAACGGTTTGAGATTTCCCATGACTCAACGGACGTGATTACCTTCTGCATTTTGAGATTTCGCGAGTACCTATCTGACGTGGTCCTTGCTGATGTGGTATGCAGCTGTCCTTGTTGACGTGGATCTCCTCTCGTGGCACATGTTTTTCTCCTAGATCTAACAGCCCAGATTAGTCCTCAATCCAACGGTCAAGATCTCCTCTTTGCAAACTCGAACTTCATATCAGATTAACGGTCCAGATCCTCGGTGATCCGACAGCCCAGATCATTTTGCGACTTCGCATATCGCGAATTCCTAAAACTCTCACCTTTGAATTCTCCAACTCGTGAGTCAGCAAAATGTTGATCTCTTGCCACGTGTCCTCTGGATCCAATGGCTCAGATCATTTTGCATATCGCGAGTTCCTACAACTCTCACCTTTGACTTCTCTAGCTCGCAAGTTAGGAAAATGTTGATCTCTCGCCACGTGTGATCCGGATTATTTTCAGCACGAAATGAGATCGGAGATATAATAAAGAAATGCACAGAGATATTGTAGATATTCAATAATATAACATAAATGTATCAGAGATGCAACCATAAACACAGATATACA
>JASDQU010735971.1:123196-137911 GCA_032191745.1 Picea mariana | reverse complement strand
ACTAAAATGAATAAAGTGGAAAATAATGATGTGAAACCCAAATGTATTTATGAAAATGGTATGACGAAGGTTTAATTGGGCGATGAAATGTAAGGAATAGTGAAGGGAAAGGTGGATGAAAATATGACATTTCTGAGTTCCAACTCCAGGCAGTTTCTAAGTCGCCTATTTTGGAGCCCAATGATGGAGGTTGCATAGTGGAGGAGAAAATTCCTCCTCACTTGGTGGAGATTCCCCAACATTTGCAGGTAGTTGGCGATGGTCGGGAGACATAAGAAGCTAGTGGTGATGGGACGACATAGCCAAGCATCGAGGATCTAGTCATGACGGGTTGTCTGATAGAAGACGAGCTTCCTCCACGACTGTTGGATTATTGCAAGCATTCAACCGACCCCAATGCGGTAGACCCAGAATTCCACTAGGGTGAATTATGGCATGAACAAGAAGGAGATAACATACCCAAAGCGCCAATGCAGTAGGTCATGGATCTCCTTACCTCGCCCGCAGTGTGCAAGCTTATGGCAGAACACCTAGACCTCATTTTCAAGATGAGGAGGGACCTCGCCGAACAAAGGTATCACTAGAACCTCCTGATCAAACACATGGATTTCTTGTTTAATTCTCTATCAGGAGAACCCATAAAGAGTCGTTTCCCGACTTGTTGTCAGCCTTATGTCTTCTTGGTCAGCTAGGATGGACGCCCAGGTGTGCCTCGTGTTTAATTTTCCTACTGTCAATTTTTTGGTTTTAGTTGTTTTTCTTTCTTGTTATCAAAACACTCTAGTTCATACCGCCTGTTCTGGTTTCCTTTTTCATGGCAGAACAGGTGGTAGGTCTTTTACAGTTCTCACACATGCGTTATTAATATGCACAGTGCCACATGTTCTGGTTTCCACACCCATGGCAGAACATGTGGCAAGTCTGGTTGTAATATTTTGACAAATGTTGTTTTTTGAGCATAAGGTAATATAGTCTCTCTTTTTATTTACAAAAAAATAATATACCATTCAACCTCCAACCACATTAAACCAATACGGGCTCTTCGCCCCATCACATCGGCTCACTAGCCTAAATCACATTTATACAATTACATTATAATTTGTGGGGATTAAAATTGGGGATGTTACACATCATATTTCTTCTTTATGCTGATGATATTGTTCTTATGGCGAAGAGTCCCTATGACCTAGGTAAGCAACTAATAATCCTCAAGGACTTATCCGCTAGTATGGGCATGACTGTGAACACTGAAAAAACAAAAATTGTGATAATTAAATCCAAAAGGATCACCTATGATACTTTTGTATATGGAAACAATAGCTTGGAAGAAGTGCCTTCATACAAATATCTTGGAATCGATATTCACCACTAGCTCAATTGGAACTATAGCGTTGAGAAAAGGATAACTTGATGGTGGAAAGCTTATTATGAATTTGAAAACAATTATAAATCAGCGGACCTTTGGCTTTGGGATAAAAAAAAACTCCTCTTTCACACTCTCGTGACTTTGGTTATCTTATATGGATTTGAAGTTTGGGATTGTAGTATCTCTAGAGAATTCTAGAGAAAGATGGAACATATCTAAAAGAATTTATAACTTATAATCTCAAAATTAAGAGCAACACACCCTAGAGCTTGAAACTTGTCTTTTTGGAAAGGTTATAGGACTCCTCTATTTAATTTTCACACTTCATAAATCTATCATGTCCTTGATATTTGGAGAGGAGAAGATATCCCATATTTGTACATGCCTAGTATGCCTTTGACCACTTCAAAAATCATCTCCTTACAACAACAAAAAAGATGATGCAATTGCAGTGGTAGTCCACCTTGAGAAACTCCCTCGTCAACTCCTTTAATGTGATTTAGAAACTCTTCTTTTGTACATCGAAGCTCTCTCATATGAAATTCAATATTCAAAGTCAATTCTCCACGACCCTTCTCACTTTGTGCATCTAACGAAAATTAATTGATTGATTATCCAAAATGACTAATAAATATTAGTAGAAATTAAATATGCAATTCACCTTTCCTTATATGTAATGTTGTCGTCAATTAGAAAGGTAAGGTAACTAGACAACTTTATGAACACATTTTTTGATCTAGGATAATCTATTTACTCAAAAACCTATCATGGAAGGGATTGGCCCATCAATAACAGTCGAGTCAACAACAATGAATGCACGAAATTGGAAATAATCTTATTCTTTAAGTAATTTTTTTGGTAAATAGTAGATAATCTTCAAACAATCTTTCATAATTTATTTTTTTGGTAAATAGTAGATAATCTTCAAACAATCTTTCACAAATCATGAATTGTAAAGCAATATGTATTAAAGTTTCATAATTTCTTTATTAAAATATATATATGTTTTTTTTCTAAACTTTACATTAAATTTAAAATTTCATAATTTCTTTATTAAAATATATATGTTTTTTTTCTAAACTTTACATTAAATTTAATATTGTACATTTTTTATTTACTTACTATTTTATGATTTTTGTAAAGTATTATATTTCAACTTCACTTTCAATGTCACCTTACCTTAATTCAACCTACCTTAATTCAATTTCGACAAGTGAAACATTTAGCTTTTAATAAAAAAAAATTGTAAACAAAACCCTTAATTCAATTTCGACAAATTAAGTTCTTAATAAACAAATTGTAAACAAGGCCCCTTCACACAATGAAAATAAGTACTTAGTAAATTTCCCTACAAAATATATTTAAAAAAATCAAAACAAAACAATATGAATGGAATTATGCATCTCCCCATGCTATAGGGAATAGCTATAAACACAATGAAAAGTCAAAACACAAGACAGTTTACATATTAGTAATAACAATACGTGTGGTTAATTAATGGAAGAATCTGAGATTCGAAGATTTGTGCTTAACAATTAATATTCGTCTATATGTCATATTTAAGAACGACGTGAAATTTTAAAACAAGTGAGACATATTTATATGAATATTATATTATTTGAAAAGGATTTTTTCTTCACAACCAATGTTCGTCTACAAGTTGTTAATATTTATTTATGTTAAACATAGGGAACGACCTTAAATTTCAAGGATTAATTTAAACGCATTTATATAAACGTTACATTATTTAAAAGGGATTTAAAAAAAAAGCGCGATGGTAACAAAACTAAAATGGATGCATTATTTTGAGGATGGATTAGGGTTTACTTTTTATTAAAATTGTATTTTGTATTTTAATGTTGTTAAGCATAGATTCGAAGAAATTGGTAAACTATGCATAGCATTATCTTTGTGTAGATATAAATTGGTCAAAGTTCTTCAATGCAAGCTACTTTCCTCTAATTTCATCACCTCACACCATTGTAAACATTGGTGGCTCTCCTTCATAGATCTACAACCTAAAATATCAAAATTATTCTCATATGAGACTTCAATGTAAGAATTGGCTATTACATACAGTGCACAAGGCACAATCTCTACTCAGTGTTGAAATTATTAAGACAACTGAAAGGGGGGTGAATCAATTGTTATTGTGCTTAAACAATATTATGTCTATTAAAACATTTTATTTCAATCTTCTCCAAGTGGCCATCAATATTATACAAGATATGAACAACATAAATAATAAAAATCAATCACACATATGATATACACAGAGACGGATTTTCACGAGGAAACCCATAAAGGGAGAAAACCTCTTCTTCTTTGAATGATAGGCAGTGTTTTATGTTTTGTACATAATCTATCTTTGAGCACCAACTCAAAATGAGGCTACAACCTCTTCTTTAACAAGTTGCAACTTGTAGAGAGCACCAACCCTCAAGTTTCTCTAGCACCCACTAGAAAGAAGCATATTTACTCCTTATGATCTCCAGCACCAACTGGATGGAAGCACCTACTTCCACTAATACAAGCACCAACTTGCATACAGAAAACTCTGTGTTTTCCCTAGCTCCACCCTGCCACCCTGTTTTCTAGCCACAACTAGATGGAAGATATAACTCTCAATATTCAAGCACCAACTTGAATAACAGAGGACCACAGTCCTCCCTAGAACCTCCCTACCCCCTTGATTATAAATAATTGATTAAATAATCAACAATACAGATATAAATTCTTACCACTTCTTCTCTGTTCTGCAATTCTTCTTTGTTTCACTATTCTTCAGTTATGTTCATACTTGGCTTGACCTGCTGTCTCTTTCTATATGTTCTTTCTCTGTTCCTCTCATGCTCTTTGGTATGTGTACATTCTGCTCTCTTCACCTTTTATGTTATGTTCAGCTTATGTTTTTCATCTCTAAGTTTGATCTCACACTGTGCATACTGTGATTTTCCTTTCTCCCAGTTCAACTCATTTTTCCAGTGAGAACAACCAACCTAACTCAGTGACGATGTATTGCTTTTATACAATCCTTCCATTTAGTTACACTTTGAATCTCCAAAGAAATGCACAAGCAACCGAATCGCCAAAAAATCCAAGAACTATGATTCAATTCTGCTAACTAAATCGTAACTAATCAATAGTCTGTGAAGTGCAACAGTCACCCTTCTCTCAAAATGCCAATTAATCAACACCGTTGGATTAAATTCACAGAGAATTGTTGACCTTTCAAATATGTTCCTCATGAACTTTACCTGCTCGAACTAGCACTGGGCGTGTTTCTCCCACATGCCCACTAGTTGTGACCTTACGCCAACCAAAGAGTCGTTTCACGATTTTGTGTTTTGGGTGATCAGCTACGAGTCACCTCGATTTTCCCAACTCGTGAAAATCCTAGGTGGAGCCTAGCAACCTAGCTCCTTCCCTTCTCTTTCACTGATGTGACCACTGGCTGTGACCACAGGCCTATTAAAAAAGGCTTATCGTGATTTCGCGTGTCAGATGTTTGAACGTGAACCAACCCTGACTCTTTTAACTCCTGATATCGGAAATACTCTAGATCAACGGTCCACAACCCTCTGTGATCTAACGGTCCAAATCTTATCACGATTTCACGTTTCAGATGTTTGAACATGAGCCAACCCTGACTCTTCTAACTATCGATATCTGAAATACTCTAGATCAACGGTCCACAACCCTTTGTGATCTAACGGTCCAGATCTTATCGCGATTTCGTGTTTCGCGACTTCAAAGGTTAGAGCACCTCCCTTCTTTCAATTCCTGAACTCCTGACTTCAATCACCTCAAATTAACGGTTTGAGATTTCTCGTGACTCAACGGACGTGATTACCTTCTGCATTTTGGGATCTCGCGACTTCCTGTCTGACGTGGTCCTTGCTGATGTGGTATGCAGTTGTCCTTGTTGACGTGGATCTCCTCTCGTGGCACATGTTCTTCTCCTGGATCTAACAACCCAGATTAGTCCTCAATCCAATGGTCAAGATCTCCTCTTTGTGAACTCGGACTTCATATCAGATCAACGGTCCAGATCCTCGGTGATCCGACGGCCCAGATCATTTCGCGACTTCGCATATCGCGAATTCCTAAAACTCTCACCTTTGACTTCTCCAACTCGTGAGTCAACAAAATGTTGATCTCTTGCCATGTGTCCTCTAGATCCAATGGCTCAGATCATTTTGCATATCGCGAGTTCCTACAACTCTCACCTTTGACTTCTCTAGCTTGCGAGTCAGCAAAATGTTGATCTCTCGCCACGTGTGATCCGGATTATTTTTGGCATGAAATGAGATCGGAGATATAATAAAGAAATG
Organism: Picea mariana; assembly: GCA_032191745.1. Classification (NCBI taxonomy): domain Eukaryota; kingdom Viridiplantae; phylum Streptophyta; class Pinopsida; order Pinales; family Pinaceae; genus Picea; species Picea mariana. The sequence continues at coordinate 132,211 of JASDQU010735971.1, read as the reverse complement.
CACAGAGATATCGCAGATATTCAATAATATAACATAAATGTATCAGAGATGCAACCATAAACACAGATATACAGTAATACACAATTTCTATTAATGAAAGAAATGTACAGAGACTGTAAAAATACAAAGTGAAAGACTCGCTAGAATGGTGACAGCTTATCTCTAAGAAGAGATGTGACGGCTACTCGCATTTGCAAGAAGATGATTACAATGAGGCTTTGAAGGCCTTTTTACAATAAGCAGGAATGCCAAAAACCCTAGACATCCAAAAATCTAACCTTGGGAGATGAAGCGCCAAAAGTTATGTGGGCCCCCTTTGGGTAAGTGAGTACATCAACTTCCCGGCGTCGTAACTTTTGCATACGATCTTCGTTTTAGGCATGTGATAGCTCGTTGGAAAGGTGTCGTCGAGGAGATTCATTTTGGGGGCTCAATCATGCCTTTGGCTATCATTGAGAACCTCTATCTCAAAAATCATTCATTTGGGCCCTCAAAATGGCTCCGGAAGTTAAAACCTGCTAAAAATAGTAAATTGCCAAAAAATTGTTTTGAGCCAGTTGGAAAAGGTGGGTGGCCACCTATATCCACCTAGATCAATGTGTGCTCTGCATCCAACAACCTAGATAATTTCACGACTGCGCATATCACGAGTTGGAGGATGGCTCTTGGCCATTATCCTCTTCACAATTATATTGGATCCAACGATTGCTAGTCCTTCGCGTTTCGGTCCGACGACTGAGGCCTAATCTCCTCCTTTGTGCTCTTTTGAGTGTCCTCGTTTTTGTTCTCTTCGTTGTTGTTCTTGCCATCAATCTTCTTAGTGTCATTGTTTTTGTTCTTGCCATCAATGACAAGCACATTCTTTTCCTGAAAGATATGCCAACAATCTCCCCCTTTGGCATTGATGGCAACCCTAAAAGGCTGCACCTACACTGATTTTTTGTAGCATCCAGACAACTAACCACAACTTTTCTCCCCCTTTGACATCAATGTCAAAGAAAATATGCTCCTCCTGAGTTGTTACAATACTTACCAAAAATACAACAGATATTCAATAAGTACTCCCCCTGACAAGGTGAACGGATTAGACGAAAGAAGATATGACCCCCAACTTTTGATGAAGATATTCAAATGGTGTCGCTGCTAATGGTTTAGTAAAGATATTAGCTATCTGTTCTGTGGAAGGAATATAATTCAACTGAACAACTCTATTTGTAACTTGTTCTCTGAGAAAATGGTATTTTATTGGTATATGATTAGTCTTTGAATGAAGTACAGGATTCTTGGAGACATTAATGGCACTGATGTTATCACAATGAAGTGGGATGGGATTAGTATAAGTTACCTTCAAATCTGCAAGAGTTTGTATCATCCATAAAATCTGAGTGCAACAAGTAGCAATAGCAATGTACTCTACCTCTATAGTTGATAAGGAAATAGATCCCTGCTTCTTACTAATCCATGCTACTAATGATTCACCCAGGAACAATGCACTTCCACTGGTGCTTTTTCTCTCATCCACACAATTTTCCCAATCAACATCTGAATATGCAGTTAATTGAAAATTCTGATTTCTAGGATACCACAGACCATAAGTCATTGTGCCCTTCAAGTATTTGAATATCCTTTTGACAGCTACTAAATGATTTTGTTTGGGAGCAGATTGATAACGACCTACCATTCCAACAGCTTGCATTATATCATGACGGGATGTTGTGATGTACAAAAAACTGCCTATCATTGATCGATATGTTCTTTGATCAACATCAGGTGAAATATCATCTTTACTAAGCTTGCAACCAACCACCATAGGTGTACTAACAAGAGAGGAATCTTCCATTTGGAACTTTTTCAACATCTCTTTCAAATATTTTTCTTAAGAGATAAATATTCCTGCAGAACATTGATTTACTTGTAAACCAGGAAAATATGACAATTCTCCTATCATGGACATCTCTAACTTTGTTTGCATAGAATTAGCAAACCACTGAACAAAAGAGTCATTAGTACAACCAAAAATAATGTCATCTACATAAACCAAAACAACTAATAGATCATCACCTTCAGACTTAATATATAGATTGTTGTCAACAGTACCTTTCTTGAACCCTTTGTCTTGTAAAAAGATATCCAATCTATAATACCAAGCTCGTGGTGCTTGTTTCAGTCCATATAAATCCTTCTTCAGCTTGCAGACATAGTCAGGATTATCTGTCAGTGAAAATCCTTCAGGTTGCTCCATATATACTTCTTCTTCTAGATCTCCATTGAGAAATGTTGACTTAACATCCATCTCATATACTTTAAAGTTCTTATGACATGAATATGCAAGAAACATCATGATGGCTTCCAATATTTCCACTGGAGCAAAGGTTTCATCAAAATCCTGTCCTTCAACTTGTGCATATCCTTTACAGACCAATCTGACTTTATTCCTAACAATTTGTCCCTTTTCATTCATTTTATTCTTGAACACTCATTTGGAGCCTATTACATTCTTATTTCCAAGTCTAGGAACAAGCTCCCAAGTATTGTTCTTCTCAATCTAATCAAGCTCTTCAATCATAGCTTTAATCCAATCATCATGCTTGCTAGCTTCATAAAAAAATTTAGGTTCAATCATAGATAGGAAAGCAACCTGAGATTGTTTTGCATCTTTAATCAATTTCCTTCTTGTCTGAACTCCTTTATTCATATCACCAATTATCTGATTTTTATGATGATTCTTTCTAACAATTCTGAGAGGTGGTTTTGTTTCTGTCTTCTTAGTTGAGTCTGCTTGAGTATTTGTATCTTCATCTGATTCAGAGACTTCTCTTTCTGATCCTTGGACCTGTTCATCTTCAACTTCAACTATATCTTCTGTAGTTGATTCAACATTGCTTACATTTCGTATCGGGGTTTCTTCATCAACTTTTATGTCGATACAATCAACCAATTTATGCAGCCTCTTATTATAGCATCTGTATCCTTTACTGTTTGTAGCATAACCTAAGAAGATACCTTCATCAGCCCTGTCATCATATTTGCCAAGATTTTCATCATTATTCTTGATATAACACTTACTCCCAAAGACTTTAAAATGCTTGATTGAGGCAGGTCTTCCAAACCATAGTTCATAAGGAGTATTGTCACTGTGTGGCCTAAGATGAGCTTTGTTAAGAATATGTACAACTGTATGAATTGATTCTACCCAATATGTTTGAGCAATATTCCTTTCATTCATCATTGATCTTGCCATTTGCTGAATTGATCTATTCTGGCTCTCAACTACTCCATTTTGTTGTGGAGTCCTTGGAATAGTGTACTCTCTTTTGATCCCATGTTTATCGTAGAACTCTTTGAAGTTCCATGAAATAAACTCTCCTCCTCTATCAGACCTTACTGCCTTCAATCTTTCTCCTGTTTGATTCTCAGTCAGAGCCTTAAACACTTTGAATTTTTCGAATGCTTCAGATTTTTCCTTCAAAAAGGCAACCCATGTTAGTCTAGAATAATCATCAATAATCAACATGAAATAGTTTTATTTTCTTGTACCTTCTTTCCTTGATGGTCCACATAAATCCATATGTACTAACTAGAGAGGTTTTTCTGTTGAAGGAAATTTCTTAGATTTGAACTGTGTCCGAGTAAGCTTTCCTATTTGGCAAAGTTTACAAACATAATCATATGGATTTGATATCTTTGGAAGATATTTTGCCGCCTCACTGGTTCTAAGTTTGATTATATGATCAAAATTTAGGTGTCCAAGTCTCCTATGCCATACCCAACTTTCATCATACTTGCTTAAGTGACATTCTTCTTTTTCTTCTTTTAACACATAGACATTGTTTTCTGTTCTTATGCCTTTTGCAATCAGCTGTCCTGAATTCACAGATTTTATTCTACAATCTTTAGAAGTAAAAATAACTTCACATCCTCGGTCACAGACTTGATTGACACTGAGCAGATTATGTTTCAGACCATCTACAAACAACACATCTTGAGCTTTCCCTTTGCCATTACTCAGACTTACCATTCATTTACCTTTTATTTTTCCTGGTTCATCGTTTCTAAAAGTTACATTCCCCGATTTGCTTTCACTTAGAGTTAGAAACTTACTTTTGTCTCCAGTCATATGTTTGGAACATCCACTGTCGATATACCAGGGATTATTTTGTCTTTGGGCTGATAACACTAATCCACACTGGTCATCTTCTTTCTTCTTCCAAACCTTGAAATTTTCAGCAACAGGATTCAAATCTGGCTTATAGTTCCTTAAGCGATAGTCTGCAGCTTTATGTCCATAATTATGGCAGGTGTAACATTCTGGTTCACTAAATAACAGATCATAACGATTGTTATGCTCATAACTGTTGTTATGCTTAACCTGTGTATTTTTCCCAGCCATCACATGATTTGTAGTATGTGGTTATTTGTTACTTGGTTGTCTCAATTTTTGTTGTGGCAGATAATTATTCCTTGAGTATCTTGATTGTTCATATCTAAATCTTAAAGAACAATTTACAGCTTTGTGACCAAAGTTAGAACAAAAAAAACAATATCCATAGAAAAATCCTATGTACCTGGAAAATGGTTGTCTTCTTTGAGCGAGTCGATTTCTTCCATGCTAATGATTTCATTGACCAAAAGATGTGTTTGTGTTATTTATTTGATCTACATATTCGGTTCTTGTACTTTTTCTTTCATTTCTTCTTGGTGGCTGATTATCTTTCTTTGTTTCTGCAGAGTGGTTGTTGTCAATGATTGTAGATTTGACAAACTTGATGGATTCTGTGTTACTTGGTTGATCACTACTTGATCCCTATTCATAACCCAAACCATCTTTTAACTTTGGATTCCTTTGTTGATTTAGAATGGAGGTTAATCCTTCTGAGACTTTAATACTTGACAGATTTTGGTGATACAATGCCTTAAACTTCTCCATCTCTTTTCTAGTTTTTACTATCTCTTCTTCCAAGGCTTCACATCTCTCTTTCTTCTCTGATAACCGTTGTTTCAGAATGTCCTCTATTTTCCTTGCCTCTTCTAACTCCACTTTTCGCAAGGCAAAGTCTTCATTAGGTTTTTTACCATTCATTTTAAACTGCATCAACAATTGTTTTTGTTTTCTCTTCTTAAATCTAAGTTTGTCAATTTCTTCCAAAGCACTGATTAATCCACCTTCCATATCCACCACAGCTTCTTCGTCATCCATGTCACCTCCTGTGTGTTCATCATCAAGATTTCCCATATCCATAAGCATAAAATCATTCGCTTTGTCTTCACAGGATGAATCACTATCTATGTCTTATGAGGAGTCGTCATTGTTTGCACACAAACTTTTCTTTTTACTATATTTCTTAAATTTGTATTTCTTTTCATGATCAAAGTTATGGTCCTTTTTCTTGTGAGGACACTTAGATGCAAAATGACATATCTTACCATAGTTAAAACATTTGAAGGGCAACTTGTCTTGATGTTTTCCTGATCCTTTCTTTAACCTTCTCACAAATTTTGCCTCAATATCATCTAATTCTGAATCAATATTCTTGTCTTCTTTAAAAGATGTTTCTCTAGTGATAGATTTATCTTTGCTAATTCTCATTTCATATGCAGTTAGAGTTCCTAGGAGTTGATCAATAGACAGAATTTTAAGATCATTTAATTCTTCTATTGCATAAACTTTTGGATTAAATCTATCAAGCAGAGATCTCAAAATCTTCTGAACTAAAATTGCATCTTCAATCTTCTCACCACGACCCTTCATGCCATTCACAAGCTCTTCAACTCTTAAAAAATACTTACTAATTGTTTCATCCTCATTCATCTTTAGTTGTTCAAATTTCAATCTATATGTTTGAAGTTTGGCATCTTTTACTTTCTCATTTCCTTCATAACTGCTAATAAGTTTATCGCACATTGCTTTGGCAGATTCAAGATGCATCACCTTTACAAACTCAGCTTCAGCAAGTCCATTCAAGATAGCATTCATTTCCTTTGCATTGAAGCTAAACTCTAACTTATCATCTTTAGAAGCTAGCACAATAGGCTTTATATATTCAGTTTCTACTACATCCTAAACATCAACACCTAAGGCCATTATGTATGTTCTCATTCTAACTTTCCAGAAGACAAAATGCGTTCCATCAAATAAAGGAGGCTTATTAGCTGAAGTCCCTTCATGACTTGTCATGTTTAAGATTATAGATATACCTTTAAATAAAATGAACCTGCTCTAATAACAATTGTTGAAATTACTAAGACAACTAAGAGGGGGGGTGAATCAGTTGTTACTATGCTTAAACAATATTATGTCTATTAAAACATTTTATTTCAATCTTCTCCAAGTGGCCATCAAGATTATACAAGATATGAACAACAGAAATAATAAACATCAATCACACATATGATATACATAGAGACAAATTTTCACGAGGAAACCCATAAAGGGAGAAAACCTCTTCTTCTTCGAATGATAGGCAGTCTTTTATGTTCTATATATCATCTATCTTTGAGCACCAACTCAAAATGAGGCTACAACCTCTTCTTTAACAAGCTGCAACTTGTAGAGAGCACCAACCCTCAAGTTTCTCTAGCACCCACTAGAAAGAAGCATATTTGCTCCTTATGATCTCCAGCACCAACATTCTTCTCTCTTCACCTTTTATGTTATGTTTAGCTTTTGTTTCTCATCTCTGAGTTTGATCTCACACTGTGCATACTGTGATTTTTCTTTCTCCCAGTTCAACTCATTTTTTCAGTGAGAACAACCAACCTAACTCAGTCACGGCGTATTGCTTTTATACAATCCTTCCATTTAGTTACACTTCGAACCTCCAAAGAAATGCACAAGCAACTGAATTGCCAAAAACCCCAAGAAATATGATTCAGTTCTGCTAATTGAATCATAATTGATCAATAGTCTGTGAAGTGCAATAGTCACCCTTCGCTCAAAATGCCAATTAATCAACATCGTTGGATTAAATTCGCAGAGAATTGTTGACCTTTCAAATATGTTCCTCGTGAACTTTATCTGCTCGAACTAGCACCTGGCATGTTTCTCCCACATGCCCACTGGCTCTAACCTTACGCTAACCAAAGAGTCATTTCGTGATTTCGCGTTTCGGGTGATCAGCTGCGAGTCACCTCGATTTTCATAACTCACGAAACTCCGAGGTGGAGCCTAGCAACGCTAGCTCCTTCCCTTCTCTTCCACTGATGTGACCACTGGTTGTGACCACAAGCCTATTCAGAAAGGCTTATCGCGATTTTGCGTGTCGAATGTTTGAACGTGAGCCAACTCTGACTCTTCTAACTCCTTATATCCGAAATACTCTAGATCAACGATCCATAGCCCTCTGTGATCTAATGGTCTAGATATTATCATGATTTCACGTTTCGAATTTTTGAACGTGAGCCAACCCTGACTCTTCTAACTCCCGATATCTGAAATACTCTAGATCAACGATCCACAGTCCTCTATGATCTAATAGTTCAGATCTTATCGTGATTTTGCGTTTCGTGACTTCAAAGGTTAGAGCACCTCCCTTCTTTCGATTCCCAAACTCTCGACTTCAATCACCTCAGATCAATGGTCTGAGATTTCTCGTGACTCAACAGTTGTGATTACCTTCTACATTTCGGGATTTCGTGAGTTCCTGTCTGACGTGGTCCTTGCTGACGTGGTCTACAACTGTCCTTGGTGACGTGGATCTCCTCTCATGGCACATGTTCTTCTCCTGGATCTAATAGCCCAGATTAGTCCTCGATCCTACAATCAAGATCTCCTCTTCGCGAACTCGAACTTCATATCAGATCAACGGTCTAGATCCTCGGTGATCCGACGACCCAGATCATTTCGCGACTTCACATATCGTGACTTCCTACAACTCTCACCTTTGACTTCTCCAGCTCGTGAGTCAGCGAAACGATGATCTCTCGCCACGTGTCCTCTGGATCCAACAACTCAGATCATTTCCCTATTTCCAATATCGCGAGTTCCTACAACTCTCACCTTTGACTTCTCTAGCTCGCGAGTCAACGAAATGCTGATCTCTCACCACATGTCCTCTGGATCCAATGACCCAGATCATTTCGCGACTACGCATATCGCGAGTTGGAGGATGGCTCTTGGCCATTATTCTCTTCGCAGTTATATTGGATCCAACGGTTGCTAGTCCTTCGCGCTCCGATCCAACGGTTGAGGTCTAATCTCCTCCTCTGTGCTCTTTTGAGTGTCCTCGTTGTTGTTCTCCTCGTTGTTGTTCTTGCCATCAATCTTCTGAGTGTCATCATTGTTGTTCTTGCCATCAATCACAAGCACATTCTTTTCCTGAAAGATATGCCAACACTCAGACCCATTGATGACATAGGTAGTGGACTTTCAGGAGGATGCTTTACACCAAATTTTAACTAATATAGCAACGACACCTTATGGTAAAAAACTAGTTAGCTTGGGAGACTCTCATGATTTGGTCATCATCAACGATAGTAGACTATTTCCATGTTCTAAGGTCTCGACATGCTTTCCTTTTGTTGATGGCTCTTCTATTGTTGACTACGTTCTTGCTAAAAAATCCTTACTATCATAAATATAGGATATTCAGGTATCTTCCACACCTCTTCGCCTTAATAACCATGTTGTCTTTTCTTTACAAGTTCCACTTGGATGTCTCACCTCCAATCCTAGCTTGAATCAACCTTGCCAATCTATCATCACCCATTTCAACCACTAACTCGATGGAAAAAAAACATGAAATTCCTCAAAACAAGGATCATCTTATTTTATGATACTCATGATCTAATTGAGTGCTCCCCCACGTCACCTAGGCCATTTGGTCCTCTACAATTAACATCAGCCCCCATTCCATCTTCACTTATCACCTTGCTAGGAATGGCCACTACCTTGGTAATGCTTGGTATGATTTAGATTGTAAACACATCCATAGCCTAAACAAACATATCTAATGCATAAACCCTCCAAATCAAAGAAAATGCATAAAATCTATAAGAGCATTCTTAGGAGGAAAAATT
>JASDQU010735971.1:96449-108701 GCA_032191745.1 Picea mariana | reverse complement strand
ACTACCTCAACCTAACATATAAGGTAATCAGTTGTGGTAATGATGTACCTAGACTTTGAATGCTTAGCTATGGGGTTGATTGGCCCAATAAAGTCAACCATCTATTTCGCAAATTCTTGTAGAGCCCGCACTAGCTGAAGAGGCAATTCCTCTCGTCGTGATGGTTTAACCACTCTTTGTCAAACATCGCAAGATCTAGCATACTCCTTTGCATCCTTGAAGATCGTGGCCCACCATATTCCATTTTGGAGAAATTTTTGTGCAGTGGCCTTTCCTCCAACATGACCTCCCACAAATCCTCTATGGCACTCCCATAGTATGTCTTGTATTTTATGATCTAAGACACATCACCTAAGGATTATATCTATCCCTAACTTATACGATTTTCCCGCAATAAATTGATAGTCCGCTTCTCTAACCACAATGTGATGTTTCTGAGTTGCGGAGTATGTTTCTGGGAAGGCCCTTGTACTTAAGAAGACTTCTATGTCTTTCGGGTATTGTGGTATGGCCTCAACTCGGAATAGGTCTGCATATGGGAGTTAATTGTTGACTTCTCTGCCACTTTCTCCTGACTCTAATATAGATAGGTGATCAGGCCCTATGTTACATCTTCGAGGATTAATGATCACTTCAAAAGAAAATTCCTGAAATAGTAACAACCATCGACAAATTCTTCCTTCCAAAACAAGTTTGTTCACTAGATATTTTAATGCAGAATGATCAGTAAAGAACTTAAAATGAGAACCTAACAAATAATGTCTAAAATTTTGTAAAGTGTAAATCATAGCTAAACCCTCCCTTTAAGTGGTTGTATAGTTGCACTCAGCTTGCCACAACTTCTTGCTAGAAAAATTGATAGGATAATCCAGGGCTCCATCTCCTGGTTGGGCTAAAATGGCTCCCAAAGCAATACTCGATGCATCTATGTGCACATGAAATTCATTTTTCCAATTCGGAAATATTAGAATAGATGTTTTTTTGAGATTTTACTTTATGATATTAAATGATTTATCGCACTTTGGGTCCACTAGAACACTTCATACGGATTTAGTAGATTCTCCAAAGGTGCAATAATGTTTGCATATCTTCTGATAAATCTGCGATAGTACCTTGTGTACCCCAACATGGAGCACAATTGCTTAGCACTCATAGGTGGCATCATGTTAACAATAACCACAAATTTGGTTTGGTCTACCATTACTCCTTCTCAGAATATTATGTGGCCTAACAAATTTCCATGTGGCACACAGAAGATACACTTTCTAAGGTTCAATGATATCTGCAACTCTCTACATCTATCAAACATCAGACGTAGTAGCGCTACATTTTCCTTGAGTATGTTTTATGCAGTCATATCATCCATATAAACTTCTATAAACTTGTGAATGAATTATAGGAAAGTTGTTATTACAATCCGGGAAAAAACTGCAGGGGCATTCTTTAAGCCGAATGGAATCACATTGTATGCAAATGACCCCCATTTTGTTATGAACTTGGTCTTATTTTTTTCTTCTTCTGAAATCCTTACTTGGTGATACCCCAAAAATCCATATGTAAATGAGTAATATTCATTCCCCAAAAGTTGTTCTATCACCTCATCAGTAAAAGGTGTCGGGAAAGGGTCATGCACACATGAAGAATTAAGGATTTTGTAGTCTACACAGACCCTAATGTCCTATGTGCCTTTCTTTCTCTGGATGACTATTGGGCTAACCCATTCTTCTTCTTCCACTGCAAAAATAAGTCTGAATTCTAGAATCTTGTCTATTACCCTCTTAACCTTCTATTTCACTCTATGGTTAAGGCGATATGGTCTATGCCTTACAAGCTTTGATCCTAGTTTTAGTTCAATTTTCATCTCTCCCATAGCTTGACACAGACACCCCCCCTACCTCAGCAGGTTTTGTATGACCTCCTGGTCTAGGATTGTTCTTAATCTCCCCTTTTGAGTCTGATTGACTCTTTGATTCCCCACAAGAATCTTCCACACACAAGTGTCTATCCCCAAGTCCTTCCTTGGAGCTACGCCTATGCGAATAAGAACTGAGTGCCAAATCTTACCCACGTGACCAACTGACGTGACCATAATCTTCACCTTAGAAGTATTTCGATTTTCACGACTTTGCGATCACTGATGTGAGTCCCTCTAACTTGTAAATCACCAGAACCTAGAAAGGCTAATGGGTCCTTTGACTCCTCCCTTGACTTTACCTTATGTGACCTTTGTCTAAAACCTGGGGCCCAAACATTTTGGCACTTCGGAATTTCTCTTATCGGCGATTCGAAATGCAACAACACCTTTCACCAATAGCCAAAATCACGATGGTTCCTCATCATGATTGATGGCTCTAAGATTCCCGTGATCTGACAGTCCTGATTCTATCGGGACACCGCAAATCGAGAGTCCACAACTCTCGACTCCGAGTCACAATATATTCCATGCCACAAATTTGGAAAAGGTGAATTTTAAGCACAATATCAATGACCCTCGTTGATCCCGATCCATCGACTACTATCCCTCCTTAGCTTAGGAGTACTGAAAGACACTCAGCCTTAATATTCTATTGATCTACTAGATCCAATGGTTCATGAAACTTCAGTGATTCTCCCTCTGAGAATTTCAACCGTCCGTTTAGACTTCCCAAAGACTTCTACCCAATTACCTTGGCATCTATCCTTCTAATCTTAAGTTCTGCAAGGTGACTCCAGACCTCGTTCTTCCTTTGAACACCTCAAAGGATCTAACCCCTCTAAAGTTGAACTCTCACTGTAACTAGTGAAATCTAAGGAATCCTTGCATGCACACCTTGCGACATTCACAATAACCTCTGGTTATTTCACCCTTCAACTCTGTGCACTTCTCTGCAACAAAAGTTCTTCAACTTTTCTCCTCGGTTGGGAAAGTCCAAGACTCTCTCTAGCCTATGCACGCCTTTCACGACTCTTGTGTACACCTGCACTTCTGCTGGTATAAGGACAATGGTATCCCTCCTAATCTTTTCTAAGATAAAACTCAGAACTTTGTCAACGCACTCTCCGCGAACCTTCACTGCACTCCTTACAGGAATCCTCAGGATGAGAAACAATTGAAACTCATACTTCTCCTCTCACAGACTTCATACATTCAACATGAAATCAAGAGTGTACACACACATACAGCATTGAAACAAATGCATAATAAAGAATATAAGAAAAACTGTAAACAGTAACCACCACAACACCATGAAATGCAATTAAATCATTTTTATATTAATCCCAGTGCTCCTGTACATGGGTTCAATAGCAACAACTATCTACTTATACAATCCTATAATCTATGTTCTTCTCTATGCTCTTACTCTCTATAGCTCTACAACTTACAATGAGAATAACTGACTTCAATACAACATCCATGAGGGATCTTTCTAGAGTTTTTCCTCTTACAACTCTTGCTATCTAATCAGAATTAAAAGGTATCTACTTTACATTCATTATAATTAAATTTCTCCACATCCGACAGATGAGAGAAATGATCAAGATCTTCTTACAATCTCAAAACATAAATGCAAACAAGTTCTCCTAACTATTACATTAATGTTCCTTCATTCAAATTTAAAATGTTTCAAAATATGTGTTGGTGCAATTCTAGTTGTCCTTGCCTTTGCAAATGATTTGTTGGATCTCTTGCGATGCTCCTGCATTATACTCCCTTGGCTAAAAAATTCATGAAATCCTGTTCATGAGCTCTTGCACCATATATCCATGTCTTTGGATATTTGCTTCACATTCCCCACTAGCATATTCAATTGGGTGTCCTTTCCATTTTATCAAATACTCTAAAAATTCTTTTCTTTGGGTCTTCTTTCCAACTCTCTGATCAATTATATTTTCCATCTATGGCTTTTCAGCTATAGGCAACTATTAGATCCACTAGACTTCTGTCTGATCCTCCTCTGATCCCTTTGTTTCATCTGCTCTGTAAGGATACAAATCCGCTATATTGAATATGGGTGATATTCCTACCCCATCCGATAATTCTATTTCATAAGCATTGGCCTCAAATTTCCTCAAAATCTTGCACAATCCAATTTTCTTCATTTTCAGCTTATTGTGTGTTCCCCTTGGGAACCTTTCTTTTCTAAGATGCACCAGAACCAAATCACCTACTTCAAACTGAAGTTATCTCTTGTGTTCATATGCTCTGCGCTTGTATTCCTGGTTGGAATTCTTTAATCGCTCTTTGATTTTTCTATGGATATCTTGCATCTCTGCTGCAAAATCCTCTGCTCCAACACTTATGAATTCATTCTACTTTAAGTACCTCAACTCAGATACTCCTCTCGGTTGAATTCCATACATAATGTGAAATGGGATCTATCATGTGCTTCTGTTAGGTGAATCATTATATGCAAATTCCACTTGTGGCCGAATCTGATCCCACTGACTGCGATGTTCAACTACTAAACCCCTCAATAAATCTCCCAGAATTTGGTTCACTATCTTGGTCTGTCCATCCGTCTAAGGGTGATATGCTGAGGTAAAATACAATTATGTCCCCAACTTCTTCCACAGTGTCATCCAGAAATGACCAACAAATTTGGTATCCTTGTCCGAAACAATACTCCTGGGTAAGCCGTGAAGTCTAACAACTTCTTTCAAAAACAAGTTTGCAATGTGAGTTGCATCACTGGTTTTCTAACATGGAATGAAATGTGCCATTTTAGAGAACCTGTCAACTGCCATGAATATGGAATCACAACCCCTCTATTTCCTCGGTAGTCCTAACACAAAATCCATGCTTACTGCATCCCATGACCTCTGTGGTATCGACAATGGTTGATACAATCCCGTATTCTATCTTTTCCCTTTTGCGTGTTGGGAAATTCTTCATTTTTTCACAAATTTCTTGACATATTTCCTCATCACTGCCAATAGTATAAATTGTTCAGTTGCACAAATGTTTTGTCATGGCTGAAATGTCCAACCAATCCCCCACTATGTTTTTCCTTCAGAAGATTCTCTCTCATAGAAATCTTCAGAATACATAACTGATTTCCCTTGAATAACAGTCCATCCTAAATCAAATACGCGATCCATTGGCTTCTATCTCTGATAACTCAATTCTCACATTCCTCATAAGCATCTTTAAAATCTGGATCATCTCTATATATGTAATTAAGGCTGTCAAAACCTAAGGTCTTCACACGAAACTCCTACAGAATCAAACATTTCCTGCTCAATGCATCAACAACTTTGTTAGAAGTTCCATAAATGTGCTTTATAACAAAAGTGAAGTTCTTCATATAATCAACCCATTTCACATGTTTCTGGTTCAATTTTTCCTGTCGAGTTATGAATTGTAAAGCATGGTTATCGCTATACAAGAGAAACTCTTTCAGAATCAACTAGTTCCTCCACTTCTTTAATGCCTTTATGATTGCATAAAATTCTTTATCATATGTGGAATATTTCACTTTGGCATCATTCATCTTCTCACTAAAGTATGCAATTGGTCTATTGTCTTGACTCGAGAATTCTCCAATCGCAAATCCACTCACGTCACATCTGACTTGGAATGTCTTACTGAAATCTGGCAGGACCAAAACTGGTTGTCCAGTTATCTTATCTTTCAGAAAATTGAAACTTTTCTCTGATTCCTCTGCCAATGAAAATATTTATGTCTTTTCTTGACTGTGTCCAACATTGGTTCATAAATTCAATTAAAACTTTTGATGAATTTCCCGTAAAAACTAGCTAATCCATGGAAGCTTCTGACTTCAAAGATGTTCTTTGGCGATGGCCAATCTTTGATTTCTTTTACCTTCTCAGGATCCATATTCAACTCATTCGAAGAGATTACGAACCCCAAATAAATGATTTCTTTCTTGATGAAAGATGACTTCTTCAAATTTATCAACAACTTCTCTTATTGCAACCTCCTCATCACTAGAGTTAAGTCTCTCAAATTTTCTTCCTCTGTCTTACTGAAGATTAGTATATGATCAAGATACACAATCAAAAACATACCAATTAAATCCTTCAAGACTTTGTTCATCGACCTCATGATATTACTTGGTGCATTCGCCAAACCAAACAACATGACAAGCCATTCATATAGTCCTTCATTCGTTTTGAATGTTGTCTTCCATTCATCGCCTTCCCTCATTCGAATTTGATGATATTTGCTGATGGGGATTTTTTTTATATCTCTTGAGATAGTACACATTCTCCAGCCACCATCCTTCTTTGGACTTAGCACTATAGGTACAACGCATGGACTCAAGCTTTCTTTAACCAACCCTTTGTCCATCAAATCTTGGACTTCCTTCTTAACCTCCTCATTCTCCTACGGCGTCCATTTGTACACTTCTTTGTTTGGTAAACTCACTCCTGGTATAATTTCAATGTGATGGCTTATACTCCTGATGGGTGGCAATGAACAAGGTAAGTCATCCACCATGATTTCAACGAAATTATCCAGCAGTTCCTGAATTTCCTCCGATAGATCATCTATCCTGGTACTTGTCATAATGACTCTGGGTTTTCTCACTACAACAAACTGCATGTCTTCTTCTTTCTTGACTTCATCAAGAATTTCTTTCCCATTCATGAGAAGTATAGTATTTCTCAACTCTATTTTTACCTCCTTATCTTTAATTGGCAACAACATATGTGTTCTACCACTCTTCTCCAAGGTGTATGTGTTCTTTCTCCCATCATGAAAAACATTTATGTCATATTCCCACAGTCTCCCCAACAAAATATGACATACATCCATGGGTATAACATCACATAAAATTTCATCCTTATATCCCCCTATCTTAAATTCAACTAAACATTGTTTCGTAACAATTACCTGATGTCCCTTTTTTAACCACGAGACTTTGTATGGGCTCAGATGTGCAACTGTTTCGAATTCCATATTTTCCACCATTTCTGTGGATACTAAGTTATCTCTGCTTCCACTATCCACAACTACCTTGCATACCCTATCCTTGGTCTTGCAAGAAGTTCTAAACAAAGTGTTCTTTGGACTGGATTCTCTATCTCCTTTTCTGGCTTTAAGAGAATTTTCCTCATCATTAAGGATCTTCCACCTTCTGCATCCTCTGCCTCAACATTTTCCCTCTACACTTCTGAAATGTGAGCTTCGCCTCCTCCATCTCTTTTTTCTGTGAGGACATTCATAAGACTTATGTCTGATCTTTCCACAAACAAAACATTTTATCTCACTACATTTGCCTCTTCCTCTTCCTCTGGCTCGCGAAAAAGTATTTTTGTCGGCAGATTGTCTTCCCTGTGAACTTACTCCTATTTCTGGGTGAGTATGAGGTTTCTTTTCTTCCTCCTTAGGCTTATGTACTCTTTCCTGGGTAATTTATTTGCCTCCACTCCGACTTCTACCTCTGCCTCTTTGACTTTGTTTTTGGGCCAATTTCTCTTCAGCCTTCAGAGCAATCTGATAAGCATCTTCCACATTTCTAATTACCATCATGCTCATCTCATCCTGAATATCATATTTTAGACCATTCATGTATTTGGCGACCTTTTCATCATCACATTCTTGATGACCTTCTCTAATGTTTATTTTGTAAAACTCCTTAGTGTATTCTTTCATTGTCATTCCTTTCTGTCTCAAATTCTGCATTCTTCGAAACAAATTATTTTGATAGTCCCTGAATATGAACTTGGCTTTCATATTTGCAACCATTCTATCCCATATTTTCATTCTTTTCGTTCCCTTGCAATGCCTATCAGCTTGTAGTTCATCCCACCATAGTGATTCATGCCCTTTAAGTCTAGTGACAACACGTTTAACTTTCTTATCTTCCTCGATATCCTCATAGTCGAAGTATTTATCCAGATCTCTAAGCCAATCTAGCAACTCCTCAACGTCCAAGCTTCCTTCATACATCGGAATATCCATCTTTGCCCTAGCTCCTATTCTTGAAACAACTCTGAATAGAAGTTCTTCTACAACATCTTTGACTGCAACTTCTTCTTCAGCTCCAACATCATTTTCACTTTCGGCTTCACTGACATCTCCAACATCAATTGTCCATCGCTGTGCTATCTCGATAACATCTAATCAAGCAAGGAGTTCTCTCATTTCCCTTTCCACAGCTAGATTGGGCATTGGTCTATCTCGATGTCTTCTGGGTGGCACTATTTTAAATCTGTTTACATAGAATTCAAATCATAGATTTCCTTCTGTCTCCTCTTGCCTACAGAAACAAATATTGTAGGCTCTGATACCACTGAACGCAGAAACCCTCCCTACCTCAACAGTTTTTGCACAACCTCCCGATATAGGATCGTTCTTCATCTCCCCTTTTGAGTATGATTGATTATTTGATTCCCCAAAAGAATCTTCCACACACAAGTGTCTATCCATAGGTCCTTCCTTGGAGATATGCCTATGCAAATAAGCACTAAGCGCCAACTCTTACCCACGTGACCACCTGATGTGACCACAATCTTCACTTGAGAAGTATATCAGTTTTCGCGACTTCATGATCATTGATGTGAGTCCCTCTAACTTATCAATCCCCAAAACCCTGAAAGTCTAATGGGTCCTTTGACTCCTCCCTTGACTTTACCTTATGTGACCTTTGTCTAAAACTTGGGGCCCAAATATTTTGGCACTTCAGAATTTCACTTATCGATGCTTCGAAATGAAACAACACCTTTCACCAATAACCAAAATCATGATGGTTCCTTGTCATGATCGACGACTCTGAGCTTCTCATGATCTGATGGTCCTATTTCTATCAGGACTCCATGAATTGGGAGTTCGCAACTCTCAACTCTGAGCCACAATATCTTCCATGCTCCGAATTCTAAAAAGGTGAATTTTAAGCACAAGATCAATGACCCTCGTTGATCCAAATCCAATGACCACTATCCCTCCTGATCTTACGAGTGCTAAAAGACACTCAACCTTAACCTTCTACTGATCTACCAGATCCAACGGTTCATGAAACTTCAGTGATTCTCCCTCTGATAATTTCAACCGTCCGTTCGGACTTCCCAAAGACTTCTGCCCAATTACCTTGGCATCTTTCCTTCTGATCTTAAGTTCTGTGAGGTGAATCTGGACCACGTTCTTCCTTTGAACACCTCAAAGGTTCTAACCCCTATGAAATTGAAATCTCACTGTAACTCCTGAAATCTAAGGAATCTCTGCACGCACACCTTACGACATTCACAATAACCTATGGTTATTTCACCCTTCAACTCTGTCCAATTCTCTGCAACAACAGTTCTTCAAACTTTCTCCTCAGTTTTTAAAGTCAAATACTCTCTCTGTCTTGTGCACGCCTTGCACGACTCTTGTGCTACAACTACACTTCTGCTGGTATAAGGACAATGCTATCCCTCCTGAGCTTTTCTGAGATAAAATGCNCCCTTCAACTCTGTCAAATTCTCTGCAACAACAGTTCTTCAAACTTTCTCCTCAGTTTTTAAAGTCAAATACTCTCTCTGTCTTGTGCACGCCTTGCACGACTCTTGTGCTACAACTACACTTCTGCTGGTATAAGGACAATGCTATCCCTCCTGAGCTTTTCTGAGATAAAATGCAGAACTCTGTCAGTGCACTCTCTGTGGACCTTCACTACACTCCTTGTAGGAATCCTTAGGAAGAGAAATGATTGAAACTCATACTTCTCTTCTCACAGACTTCATACATTCAACATGAAATCAAGAGCATACACACACATACAACATTGAAACAAATGCATAACAAAGAATATAAGAAAAATTGTAAACATACCATTAGAATAGATTTAAACAGTAACCACCACAACACCATGAAATGGAATTAAAGAATTTTTATATTAATCCTGGTGATCCTGTACATGGGTTCAATAGAAACAAATATCTTCTTATACAATCCCACAATTTTTGTTCTTCTCTATTCTCTTACTATCTACGTCTCTACAACTTATAATGAGAATACCTGACTTCAATACAACATCTACAAGGGAGATTTCTAGAGTTTTCCCTCTTACAACTCTAGCTATCTAATTTGAATTAAAATCTATCTACTTTATATTCATTATAATTAAATACCTCCATATCCGACAGATGAGAGCAACGCTCAAGATCTGTTTGCAATATCCAAAACATAAATGCAGATACGTTCTCCTAACTATTACATTAATGTTCCTTCATTCAAATTTAAAATGTCTCAAAATATGTGCTGGTGCAATTCCAACTGTCCTTTCCTTTGCACTTTCTTTTTTGGCTCGCTTGCGATGCTCCTACATCATAGCTCCTTTAATCCCCTTTAGCTATGAAAATTTCTTTGGCAACAAGTCCTCATACTCTCGCAACAAGCTATGGATTTATTGGTTGGTTTTCTCATCCCAATAATCTCCTACCATAGCTATATTAGGTTTCTCCATGGTTCCTATATTGACTTTGTGCAACTTCAATGGATAATTATAAGAACCATCAGTCTGGCTGGGTATGAAGTTCTAGATTTTTCCGCTTACTTATGTTTCCTTAATGGCTAAGTTTCTCAACTTCTAAATCATCTAGGCTTTCTAAATCCTTCTCAATATTATATAATTCTATAGGTCCCTTGTCCAAGTTTAGATGAAGGTTAGAATGAAGTTCTTGGATATGTTTTTCACATAACACTAGGTCTGATTTTTGTTCATCATTATCTGTGAAAAGGAATTCTTTAATGCTTTGTAGGACTACTTCAAGATGAGGGTACTTACTTGTAAACGAGAAGTTCTTGCAAAATTGATCTGATGACTTTTTCCATTCATTGGTATGTCTTTTGAATTCATCATGTATGTACAAATATTTTGGAATTGGACCTAGTGAATGGGGAAATAATTGAACCCAGAAGAGAGATGGTATTTCCGCAACTTGCCACTATATCACACATTGTTCAATTTGTGATTTTGGATCAGGATGTCCATTGAAAAGTTGCGTAACTTGGAAATCCATCCACATATATGATTCCAAATGCTCCTTATATTGAAATCTATACCGGATATCTTGCTTCACATCGTCCAAGTTCCCAACTAAGGATTTTTTATTGGTCCACCATTTGGCAGCAATGTCCTAGAGGGATAAATACAAAACTGAGATCCTTTGATCTTTCGCTATCTTTTTCTTCCAGGATGACAAGAAAACTGTCAAGTTATGAGTTACCATCATATATCGGGTTTTCTATGACCTCTGTTCCAACCCATCTAGTTTTTATGATAGTTGCACATGTTCTTGAAAATCTTTCATATGAACCTTGTTGCCAACTTTCAAATGCTAGTTCTGAATCTTCGTCCACGGATTGTATGCTCCTCTAACTTACTGATCCATCAACAATAGGATTTATGTATTCTTCTCTTATTCCTAATGTTAAAGTGTACAACTGATCTAATTCTTCTCCCTCTATATGGTTGTCCGTTGGTTCCATGTATCAAGGGCCTACATACAGATCCAAGGGTTGAACTAATTTTATTCCATCTACCTCAAATGTCATAGTGTCTTTATTTAGGTAAATCACCACATAGGTTTCATAATCCCAATCAATACCAAGTAGTGTAGGATAAGGGTCCTTATCCCCCATGATTTCAATTACCCAAAAATCATCTACAGTCTTCACTCCCGCAACATCTATTTCCACATTCTCCAATCTTACTATTGGGAAAATACAATACTAATTGGTCATTCTTATCTAGATTGGGGAATATGTCAATTGGGGTTTTGATAAGGCTTCCCAAGTAATTTTAGGTAGTATGTTAACATCAAATCCTACATCTAACATAACATCCTTAATATCAAACTCATCTAGTTGGGATACTAATCTAAACTCTTTTCCAGTTCGTACTTTCTTTCTCTGCACTCTCTGGGTATTCTTCTCAGGAAGATTAGTCCTTATTATTGTTTCTGGAGATTATTCATTTTCTAGAACTAGATATAGTGCATTGCACAAATTTTCTGTCAATTGGTCATTCCCAAGAATATCAGAAAATATCTAAAACCATGGGTCAACTACATTTTGTGACTGCTCAGGTTGTCTCATTAGAATTACGAGGTTTATGGGTGTTGGGGGTGAAGTAGGGACTTGCACAATCTTAGGGTAAACAACAGACTTAGGGGGTTTCTCTTGCATCATAGGACCAGGTGTTGGTCACTATAATTGCTTAATTGATTTCAAACAACCAAGTGAAACATAAATTATCAACCCAGGGAAGTCTTTTGTTTCAAAGATAGCCACGCACTGTATATGCTCAATTCCAAAAGCACTTA
>JASDQU010735971.1:85686-96429 GCA_032191745.1 Picea mariana | reverse complement strand
TGGTCTATGCCTTACAGGCTCTGATCCTAGTTTTAGTTCAATTTTCATCTCTCCCATAGCTTGACAAAGAAACCCCCCCTACCTCAGTAGGTTTTGTACGACCTCTTGGTCTAGGATCATTCTTAATCTCCCCTTTTGAGTCTGATTGACTCTTTGATTCCCCACAAGAATCTTCCACACATAAGTGTCTATCCCCAGGTCCTTCCTTGGAGCTACACTTATGCAAATAAGCATTGAGCACCATATCTTACCCATGTGACTAGATGACATGACCATAATCTTCACCCAAGAAGTATTTCGATTTTCACGACTTCGCGATCAATTATGTGAGTCCCTCTGACTTGTTAATCACCAGAACCTTGAAAGGCTAACGAGTCCTTTGACTCCTCCCTTGACTTTACCTTATGTGACCTCTGTCTAAAACCTGGGGCCCAAATATTTCGGCACTTCGGAATTTCTCTTATCGGCGATTCGAAATGCAACAACACCTTTCACGAATAGCCAAAATCACAATGGTTCCTCATCACGATCAACAACTCTGAGATTCCTATGATCTGACAATCCTAATTCCATCGGGACACCACGAATCGGGATTCCACAACTCTCGACTCCAAGTCATAATATCTTCCATGCCATGAATTTCGAAAAGGTGAATTATAAGCACAATATCAATGAACCTCGTTGATCCTGATCCAACGACCACTATCCCTCCTGAGCTTACGAGTGTTGAAAGACACTCAGACTTAATCTTCTGCTGATCTACCAGATCCAATGGTTCGTGAAACTTCGGTGATTCTCCCTCTAAGAATTTCAACTATCCTTTCAGACTTCCCAAAGACTTATGCCCAATTACCTTGGCATCTATCCTTCTAATCATAAGTTCTGCGAGGTGACTCCAGAGCTTGTTCTTCCTTTGAACACTTCAAAGGCTCTAACCCCTCTGAAATTGAACTCTCATTATAACTACTGAAATCTAAGGAATTCCTTCATGCACACGTTGCGACATTCACAATAACCTTTGGTTATTTCACCTTTCAACTCTGTGCAATTCTCTTAAACAACAGTTCTTCAAACTTTCTCTTTGGTTGGGAAAGTCCAAGACTCTCTCTGGCCTACACACGCCTTTCACGGCTCTTGTGCGACACTTGCACTTCTACTGGTATAAGGACAATGGTATCCCTCCTAATCTTTTCTGAGATAAAACTCAGAACTTTGTCAACACACTCTCTGTGGATATTCACTGCACTCCTTATAGGAATCCTCAGGATGAGAAACAATTGAAACTCATACTTCTCCTCTCACAAAATTCATACATTCAACATGAAATCAAGAGTGTACACACACATACAACATTGAAACAAATTCATAAAAAAGAATATAAGAAAAACTGTAAACATACCATTAGAATAGATGTAAACAGTAACCACCACAACACCATGACATGCAATTAAATCATTTTTATATTAATCCCAGTGCTCCTGTGCATGGGTTCAATAGCAACAACCATCTACTTATACAATCCTATAATCTATGTTCTTCTCTATGCTCTTACTCTCTACAACTCTACAACTTACAATGAGAATAACTGACTTCAATACAACATCCAAGAGGGATCTTTCTAGAGTTTTTTCTCTTACAACTCTTTCTATCTAATAATAATTAAAAGGTATCTACTTTACATTCATTATAATTAAATTCCTCCACATCCGACAGATGAGAGCAATGATCAAGATCTGTTTACAATCTCAAAACATAAATGAAAATATGTTCTCCTAACTATTACATTAATGTTCCTTCATTCAAATTTAAAATGTTTCAAAATATGTGTTGGTGCAATTCTAGTTGTCCTTGCCTTTGTGCATGCTTTGTTGGCTCACTTGTGATGCTCCTGCATTATACTCCCTTGGCTAAAAAATTCATGAATTTTTGTTCATGAGACCTTGCACCATCTATCCATGTCTTTGGATATTTGCTTCACTTTCCCAACTAGCATCTTCAATCGGGTGTCCTTTCCATTTTATCAAATACTCTAAAAATTCTTTTCTTTGGGTCTTCTTTCCAACTCTCTGATCAATTATATTTTCCATCTATGGCTTTTCAGCTACAGGCAACTATTTGATCCACTAGACTTCTGTCTGATCCTCCTCTAATCCCTTTGTTTCATCTTCTCTGTAAGGATACAGATCCACTATATTGAATATGGGTGATATTCCTACCCCATCTGGTAATTCTATTTCATAAGAATTGGCCTCAAATTTCCTCAAAATCTTACACGGTCCAATTTTCTTCATTTTCAACTTATTGTGTGTTCCCCTTGGGAACCTTTCTTTTCTGAGATGAACCAGAACCAAATCCCCTACTTCAAACTGAAGTTATCTCATGTGTTCATTTGCTCTGCGATTGTATTCCTGGTTGGAATTCTTTAATCACTCTTTGATTTTGCATTTCTACTGCAAAAATCCTCTGCTCCAGTACTTATGAATTCATTTTGATTTAAGTCCCTCAACTTAGATACTCCTCTCGGCCGCATTCCATACATAATGTGAAATGGGCTCTATCCTATGCCTTTGTTAGATGAATCATTATATGCAAATTTCACTTGTGGCCGAATCTGCTCCCACTGACTGTGATGTTCAACTACTAAAGTCCTCAATAAATCTCCCAGACTTCGGTTCACTACCTTGGTTTTTGCATCCGTCTAAGGGTGACATGCTGAGATAAAAGACAATTCTATCCCCAGCCTCTTCCACAGTGTCCTCTAGAAATGACCAACAAATTTGGTATCCCTGTCCGAAACAATACTCCTAGGTAAGCCGTGAAGTCTAACAACTTCTTTGAAAAACAAGTTTGCAATGTGAGTTGCATCATTGGTTTTTTGACATGGAATGAAATGTGCCATTTTAGAGAACCTGTCAACTACCACGAATATGGAATCACAACCCCTCTGTTTCCTTGGTAGTCCTAACACAAAATCCATTCTTATCGCATCCCACAACCTCTCTGGTATCGACAATGGTTGATAGAATCCTGTATTTTGTCTTTTACCTTTTGCGTGTTGGCAAATTCTTCATTTTTTCACAAATTTCTTGACATATTTCCTCATCGCTGGCCAATAGTATAAATTGTTCAGTTGAACAAACATTTTTTCATGGCCGAAATGTCCAACCAATCCCCCACTATGTTTTTCCTTCAAAAGATTCTCTCTCATAGAACTCTTCAGAATACATAACTGATTTCCCTTGAATAATAGTCCATCCTGAATCAAATACTCAATCCATTGGCTTCTATCTCTGAGAACTGGATTCTCACATGCTTCATAAGCATCTTTAAAATCTGGATCATCTTTGTATATGTACTTAAGGCTGTCAAAACCTAAGGTCTTCACACAAAACTCCTACAGAATCAAACATTTCCTTCTCAACGCATCAACAACTTTGCTACCAGTTCTAGAAATGTGCTTCATAAAAAAAGTGAAGTTCTTCATATACTCAACACATTTCACATGTTTCTGGTTCAATTTTTCCTATCGAGTTATGAATTGTAAAGCATGGTTATCGCTATACAAGACAAACTCTTTCGGAATCAAGTAGTTCCTCCACTTCTTTAATGCCTTTATGATTGCATAAAATTATTTATCATACGTGGAATATTTCACTTTGGCATCGTTCATCTTCTCACTGAAGTATGCAATCGATCTATTGTCTTGACTCAAGACTGCTCCAATCTCAAATCCACTCGCATCACATCTAACTTGGAATTTCCTACTGAAATTTGGTAGGACCAAAACTGGTTGTCTAGTTATCTTATCTTTCAGAAAATTGAAACTTTTCTCTGCTTCCTCTATCCAATGAAAATATTTATGTCTTTTCTTGACTGTGTCGAACATTGGTGCAGAAATTCAACTAAAATTTCTGATGAATTTGTGGTAAAAACTGGCTAATCCACGGAAGCTTCTAACTTCAAAGATGTTCTTTGGTGATGGCCAATCTCTGATTTCTTTTACCTTCTTAGGATCCATATTCAACTCATTCGAAGAGATTACGAAGCCGAAATAAATGAGTTCTTTCTTCATAAAAGATGACTTCTTCAAATTTATCAACAACTTCTCTTACTGCAACCTCCTCATCACTAGAGTTAAGTGTCTCAAATTTTATTCCTCAGTCTTACTGAATATTAGTATATCATCAAGATACACAATCACAAACATACCAATTAAATCCTTCAAGACTTTGTTCATCAACCTCATGAAAGTACTTTGTGCATTCGCCAAACCAAACGACATGACAATCCATTCATACAGTCCTTCATTTGTTTTGAATGTTGTCTTCCATTCATCGCCTTCCCTCATTCGAATCAGATGATATCCGCTGATGAGGATTTTTTTTATATCTCTTCAGTCAGTACACATTCTCCAACCACCATCTTTCTTTGGACTTAGCACTATAGGTACAATGCATGGAATCAAGCTTTCTTTAACCAACCCTTTGTCCATCAAATCATGGAATTGCTTCTTAACCTCCTCATTCTCCTACGGTGCCCATTTGTACACTTCTTTGTTTGGTAAACTCACTCCTGGTATAATTTCAATGTGATGGATTATACTCCTGATGGGTGGCAATGAACAAGGTAAGTCGTCCACCACGATATCAACAAAATTCTCCAGTAGTTCCTGAATTTCCTCTGATAGATCGTCTATCTTGGTACTTGTCATAATGACTATGGGTTCTCTCACTACAACAAATTGCATGTCTTCTTCTTTCTTGACTTCATCAATAATTTATTTCGCATTCATGAGAAGTATAGTATTTCTCATCTCTATTTTTACCTCCTTGTCTTTAATTGGAAACAACATATGTGTTCTACCATTCTTCTCCAAGGTGTATGTGTTCTTTCTCCCATCATGAAAAACATTTGTGTCATATTTCCACGATCTCCCCAACAAAAGATGTCAGACATCCATGGGTATAACGTCACATAAAATTTCATCCTTATATCCCCCTATCTTAAATTCAACTAAACATTGTTTAGTAACAGTTACCTGATGTCCCTTTTGTAACCACGAGACTTTGTATGGGCTTAGATGTACAACTATTTCTAATTCCATCTTTTCAACCATTTCTGTGGATACTAAGTTATCTCTGCTTCCACTGTCCACAATTACCTTGCATACCCCTGTCCTTGGTCTTACAAGAAGTTCTAAACAAACTGTTTCTCTAGAATGGATTCTCTATCTCCTTCTCTGGCTTTAAGAGAATTTTCCTCATCATTAAGGATCTTCCACCTTATGCATCCTCTACCTCAAAATTTTTCCCCTGCACTTCTAAAATGTGAGTTTTTCCTCCTCTATATCTTTTTCTGTCAAGACATTCATAAAACTTATGTCCGATCTTTCCACAAACAAAACATTTTATCTCACCACATCTGCCTCTTCCTCTTCCTCTGGTTTGCGGAAAAGTGTTTCTGTCGGCAGATTGTCTTCCCTATGAACTTACTCCTCTTTCTGGGTGAGCATGAGGTTTCTTTTCTTCCTCCTTAGGCTTCTGTACTCTTTCCTGGGTAATTTCTTTTCCTCCACTCCGACTTCTACCTCTGCCTCTTTGACTTTTTTTTCAGGCCAATTTCTCTTCAGCCTTCATAGCAATCTGATAAGCATCTTCCAAATTTCTAATTGTCATCAGGCTCATCTCATCCTGAATGTCATATTTTAGACCATTCATGTATCTGGCGACCTTTTCATCATCACTTTCTCGATGACCTGCTCTAATGTTTATTCTGTAAAATTCCTTAGTGTATTCTTTCACTGTCATTCTTTTCTGTCTCAAATTCTGCATTCTTCGAAACAAATTATTTTGATAGTCCCTGAGTATGAACTTGGCTTTCATCTTTGCAACCATTCTATCCCATATTTTCATTCTTTTCTTTCCCTTGTAATGCCTATCAGCCTACAATTCATCCCACCACAATGATTCATGCCCTTTAAGTCTAGTGACAACATGTTTAACTTTCTTATCTTCTTCGATATCCTTATAGTTGAAGTATTTATCTAAATCTCTAATCCAATATAGCAACTCCTCAACATCTAAGTTTCCTTCATACATCAAAATATCCATCTTTTCCCTGGATCCTATTCTTGAAACAACTCTAAATAGACGTTCTTCTACAACATCTTCGACTACAACTTCTTCTTCAGCTCCAACCTCATTTTCACTTTCGGCTTCACTGACATCTCCAACATCAATTTTCTATCTCTTTGATGTCTCCATAACATCTAATCGAGCAATGATTTCTCTCATTTACCTTTCCACAGCTAGATTGGGCATTGGTATATCTTGGTGTCTTCTGGGTGGCATTGTTTTAAATATTTTTACGTAGAATTCAAATCATAGATTGCTTTATGTCTCCTCTTACCTACAGAAACAAATATTGTAGGATTTGATACCAACAAACACAAACCCCCCCCCCCTACCTTAACAATTTCTGCACGACCTCCCAATATAGGATCATTCTTAATCTCCCCTTTTGAGTATGATTGACTATTTGATGCCCCAAAGGAATATTCCACACACAAGTGTCTATTCACAGTTCCTTCCTTGGAGATATGCCTGTGCAAATAAGCACTAAGCGCCAACTCTTACCCACATGACCACCTTATGTGACCACAATCTTCACTCGAGAAGTATTTTGGTTTTCGTGACTTCATGATAACTGATGTGAGTCCCTCTAACTCATCAATCCCCAAAACCATGAAAGGGTAATGGGTCCTTTGACTCCTCCCTTGACTTTACCTTATGTGACCTTTGTCTAAAACCTATGGCCCAAATATTTCGGCACTTCAGAATTTCGCTTATCGACGATTCGAAATGAAACAACACCTTTCACCAATAGCCAAAATCATGATGGCTCATTGTCATGATCGATGAATCTGAGCTTCTCGTGATCTGATGGTCCTGTTTCTATCAGGACTCCATGAATCGGGAGTTTGCAACTCTCAACTCTGTGTCACAATATCTTCCACGCCCCAAATTATGAAAAGGTGAATTTTAAGCACAAGATCAACGACCCTCGTTGATCCATATCCAATGACCACTATCCCTCTTGATCTTATGAGTGATGAAAGACACTCAACCTTAATCTTCCACTGATATACTAAATCCAACGGTTCATGAAAATTTGGTGATTCTCCCTCTGATTTTCAACCATCCATTCAGACTTCCCAAAGAATTCTGCCCAATTACCTTGGCATGTTTCCTTCTGATCTTAAGTTTTGTGAGGTGACTCTGAACCACATTATTCCTTTGAACACCTCAAATGTTCTAACCCCTATGAAATTGAAATCTCAATGTAACTCTTGAAATCTAAGGAATCCCTGCATGCACACCTTTCGGCATTCACAGTAACCTCTAGTTATTTCTCCCTTCAACTCTGTGCAATTCTCTGAAACAACAGTTCTTCAACCTTTCTCCTTAGTTTTTAAAGTCAAAGACTCTCTCTATCCTATGCATGCCTTGCATGACTCTTTTTATAAACCTGCACTTCTACTGGTGTAAGGACAATGGTATCCCTCCTAAGATATTTTGAGATAAAACGCAAAACTCTGTCAATGCATTCTCTGCGGACCTTCACTGCACTCCTTGTAGGAATCCTCAGGATGAGAAATGACTGAAACTCATACTTCCCTTCTCACAAACTTCATACATTCAACATGAAATCAAAATCGTACATAAAAATACAACATTGAAACATAGGCATAACAAAGAATATAATAAAAATTGTAAACATACCATTAGAATAGATGTAAACAGTAACCACCACAACACCATGAAATGGAATTAAAGCATTTTTATATTAATCCTAGTGCTCCTGTACATGGGTTCAATAGAAACAAATATCTTCTTATACAATCCCACAATCTCTGTTCTTCTCTATTCTTTTACTATCTACGACTCTACAACTTATAATGAGAATACCTGACTTCAATACAACATCTACAAGGGAGATTTCTAGAGTTTTCCCTCTTACAACTCCATCTATCTAATTGGAATTAAAATCTATCTACTTTACATTCATTATAATTAAATACCTCCATATCCAACAAATGAGAGCAACGCTCAAGATCTATTTGCAATATCCAAATCATAAATGCAAATACATTCTCCTAACTATTACATTAATGTTCCTTCATTCAAATTTAAAATGTCTCAAAATATGTGTTGGTGCAATTCTAGCTGTCCTTTCCTTTTCACTTGCATTTTTGGCTCGCTTGCGATGCTCATGCATCATAGCTCCTTTAATCCCCTTTAGCTATGAAAATGTCTTTGGCAACAAGTCCTCATACTCTCGCAACAAGCTATGGATTTATTGGTTGGTTTTCTCATCCCAGTAATCTCCTACCATAGCTATATTAGGTTTTTCCATGGTTCCTATGTTGACTTCGCACAACTTCAATGGATAATTATAAGAACCATCAGTTTGGTTGGGTATGATGTTCTAGATTTTTCCGCTTACTTATATTTCCTTAATGGATAAGTTTCTCAATTATTCTAAATCATCTAGGCTTTCTAAATCCTTCTCAATATTATAGCATTTTATAGGTCCCTTGTCCAAGTTTAGATGAAGGTTAGAATGAAGTTCTTGGATATGTTTTTCACATAACACTAGGTCTGATTTATGTTCATCATTATCTGTAAAAAGGAAGTCTTTAATGCTTTGTAGGACTACTTCAAGATGAGGGTACTTACCTGTAAATGAGAAGTCCTTGCAAAATTGATCTGCCAATTTTTTCCATTCATTGGCCTGTCTTCTGACTTCATCATGTATGTACCAATAATTCAGAATTGGACCTAGTAAATGGGGAAATAATTGAACCCAGAAGAGAAATGGTATTTCCGCAACTTGCCACTATATCACACATTGTTCAATTTGTGATTTTGGATCAGGATGTCCATTGAAAAGTTGTGTAACTTGGAAATCCATCCACATATATGATTCCATATGCTCCTTATATTGAAATCTATACTGGATAGCTTGCTTCACATCGTCCGAGTTCCCAACTAAGGATTTGTGATTGGTCCACCATTTGGCAGCAATGTCCTAGAGGGATAAATCCAAAACCGAGATCCTTTGATCTTCCGCTATCTTTTTCTTCTAGGATGACAAGAAAAATGTCAAGTTATGAGTTACCATCATATATCGGGTTTTCTATGACCTATGTTCCAACCCATCTAGTTGTTTTGATAGTTGCACATGTTCTTGAAAATATTTCATATGAACCTTGTTGCCAACTTTCAAATGCTAGTTCTGAATCTCCGTCCACTGATTGTATGCTCCTCCAACTTACTGATCCATCAACAATAGGATTTATGTAGTCTTCTCTCGTTCCTAATGTTAAAGTGTACAACTGATCTAAGTCTTATCCCTCTATATTATCGTTTGTTGGCTCCATGTATCGAGGGCCTACATACATATCCAAGGGTTGAACTAATTTTATTCCATCTACCTCAAATGTCATAGTGTCTTTATTTAGGTAAATCACCACATAGGTTTCATAAGCCCAATCAATACCAAGTAGTGTAGGATAAGGTTCCTTATACCCCATGACTTCGATTACCCAAAAATTAGCTACAGTCTTCAATCCCGCAACATCTATTTCCACATTCTCCAGTCTTCCTATTGGGAAAATACAATACTGATTGGTCATTCTTAGCTGGATTGGGGAGTGTGTCAATTGGGGTTTTGATAAGGCTTCCCAAGTATTTTTAGGTAGTATGTTAACATCAAATCCTACATCTAACATAACATCCTTAATATAAAACTCATCTAGTTCGGATACTAATCTAAACTCTTTTCCAGTTCGTACTTTCTTTCTCTTCACTCTCTGGGTATTCTTCTCAGGAAGATTAGTCCTTATTATTGTTTCTGGAGATTATTCATTTCCTAGAACTAGATATAGTGCATTGCACAAATTTTCTGTCAATTGGTCATTCCCAAGAATATTAGAAAATATCTGAAACCATGGGTCAACTACATTTTGTTACTGCTCAGGTTGTCTCATCAGAATTACGGGGTTTCTGGGCGTAGGGGGTGAAGTAGGGACTCGCACAATCTTAGGGTAAACAATAGACTTAGGGGGTTTCTCTTGCATCTTAGGACCAGGGATATTCTAAAATACTTCTATGGAATTTTTAAAGAATAGTTTTTTCTTCAAAGGATCATACATGTCCTTCTTAGGAGCTGCTTTCTAGATCATAGGTAAATCATCATCATTTGCACCAATCATTGCTCCTCCTTGAGTGACAATATTAAGGTTGGGAAATTGTCCTCTAATAAATCTCTTTATCTCTAAACTAATGAGGTTAGTTCCTCCTTGAGGTACCTGATCTTCCCATTTTGCAATTATTTTTGTGTAGTCTCCAGTTGCGTGCCCATTGGTTTTGCAGTGAGAGCACCATGGCTACCTCGAATGAGGAAAATATCCAGCCATGTGGCCTTTCACATCATAGTTGTATCATATACTTGGTCATGTTCCCCTGGTTCTTACTCTTCTAAAGTATCCTTCGAATCCACCTCCTCAACCTCTTCCTGGTGCCTGAGGGGATTCATTCACCCTGAATGTTGTTCGATCCAGTCTATCTTCTAGTGCATCCAATTTTCTACATTGATTCGTAGTGTTAGGTAGCTAGAGAGGCAGTGGGGGCCCCAAAGGGCCCATAGTGATAATAGTGGAGGCCATTCAATGTAAGGTGT
>JASDQU010735971.1:70574-85595 GCA_032191745.1 Picea mariana | reverse complement strand
GTAATGGGATATGAAGAAAAATATTGTATTGTGAGTGGTAGCTCAATAGAAGGATGCCCCCTCGAAGAGGCAAGTGAATAGGAGAGGACCCCTCCCATAATAGGATCCATTGTATGGTGTTTCCCTACCCCAGGGGTTTTGATATAATAAAGTGTGATTCTTCTATATTGTTCTTTGAATATTTGTGGTGTTTATGTATGCAAGTATTTGGTACTCCTCTTACATTTATTATATCTAACTACCCATTTATTATATATAACTACCATAGTGGGCCTTATTTAATAATATAGTGGACTTAGTCCACCTTACATTGAATGGCCTCCACTATTATCACTATAGGCCCTCTGGGCCCCCCCACTAGCTCTCTAGCTACCTAACACACAATATGTGTGGTAGATGTGCAAAAATCACAATGAACAATATTCAATACTATTGAATACTTATGAATAATGGGCCACTCTCTCGGCCCATGGCCATGGATTCGACAAATCTTGCAATATTCAACTAATGGTGCTACTTGATTACCTGGAAAAGCATGAAAAGGGATTGGGGTATGGAATGGTAAATTCGTAGATACTTGCGCAAATCCTCCCATGGGTCCTAGTACAGGTCCCATCAGATTTTGAGATGGTCCCATTCCCCTCATTCATGGACATTTGTTAACCATATGTACTTCTGCGTAACATACAGTACACCAGACTTGTGGTCGTCTTGGTCTGGGTACTGTCAATTCTTGAATATTATTTGTAATCACTCATATTTTCCCTTGTAGTTGCACCAAATTTGCATATGTTGGGGGTCTAGTCACTCTTAGGCTCCCCGAATATCTTGTCATGGATTCAATCTTCATTGATTGTTCCAAGGCATCTATCAAAGAGGATATCTATTGTTGCGTTACCGAAATCCATGTCAGAGGTAGAAATCCATGGATACACCATTCTCTTTGTTGTTCGTCATGAATTTCATGCACTAACCTCCCTATAGAATATTCAAACTTTTGGTTGTATTCCCAGGTTGATTCACCTTCCCTTCGTTGAATTTTGCACAACTCAGACAAAGCTTGTTGTTTTGACTGAGGTAGCTTAAACTCCACAATCAACTTTTTTATTACTTGGTCAAGCGTGAATGCTTGACCTTGCATTCCTGACACTCCTGGCTCAATAACCTTCATGTACCATTTTAGAGCACGACCTCTCAAGTCGGTCTAGAACTCAACCAATTTATTCGCATTCGGAGTCCCTCTGGACCTCCAAATTGATTCACATAAGAACCAATGTTTCTCAACATCTTCGTCTCCCTTACCCTATAATTCTAGGTATAGAGAAATAAAACCTCCCACGTTACCAACCATTCTTGATCTTACTGCTCCTACCAAAATAGAACCTAACGATCCTGGTTGCAATCTACCAGGGGATCCCAATATCCTCCGAGAACTCACGCTTCCTAGTTGTGACTAACTAAATGGTTGTACTGGAACATAAATAACATAAGAAGGTAGTATATAATTTAGCACTTGTATGGAAGATAGTTGGGGTATGGGTTAGTCGGGGCTGGAGCCATTGGCTTCGAGGCGGGTCTCTTTGATCTGGGGGGTCTCATTCTCATCCTCTAGAGAGATCTCTTAGCCGAATTCCCAATATTTCCTGGCATTGGGGATGAATATTCTCTTTATTCTTCAAGATCCATACCAGATTATTCTTTTCATGCTTCTACACCTTCTTCTTCTTTTCCACCCTCCTAGGGACTTATTTCTCTCTGCGCTTCTCTAACACTTAATCTTTGACTGGACAGTCTTTCCTATCTTTTCATCTTTCACAACTCTTCCATATATCCTTCCTCTACTTCTCCTAGTCTGACTTCTTTCCACAACTTCTCATACTATCTCACTGCTTTCTTTCTCTTATCGCGACACCAGTTCTCAAAAATAGAAGCCCTTTTCAAGGCTTGCTCATCTCTTGAATCCATTTCTTGTTTCTTCCCCCATTTGTCAAAGAACCCTCATCCCTCTCTCAGGCCATAAATATTCCCCCACCTCACCCCACCCCAAGAAAGGGTGTTTACACTACCATCTTAGTCAGGGACATAGTCAACATCCCCTCCTCCATCATGAAAACCTTAATCCATAGGGGGATTTCTCCCAACAGTCTTCCCCTTGTGTCTTTCTTGAAATTCGCTTCTTCTCGTGAAAAAGATTGGTGATTCTTAGCTGCAAACTCGATAATGTATCCTTTAAATGTGGTATTGACCCAGAAATCAATCGCTCGCGTTATTGGGTGATCCAGTCGATGAAGTGTTGCGATATTTTTTGTATCCCAAGTATAGGTCCTCTTGACTCGTTCTTGGAATTCCGGAGCTTCTTGGAGCCTATATATCCAGTGGAAATGTTCTTCTGGGAACTTAAACCATATTATATCATACATGTCACTCGATATTTCTGAGTAAAATAAAAACTCTTATGTATCTTTCACAGATATTCCTCTCAGCTCCACTTCTTTCCATATAAAACCATCGTAATTTCTCTCCCACCACCGGTGAATATCGGATCCAAAATTCTGCAGAAGCATTCTCCCTACAGGTTCCCTTTTAATGCAAGTACCGACAACATAACCATTTTATTTGTGCAAAATTGATTAGAACAGGGTCCTTCTCAGGTTACCAACAAAAGGCACCAAGTAGTCTAGAGCACTGGCATTTCCATCTCCTTTGAAGAGAATAAGTCTCACTTGAAGCACAACCAAGACCGAAATATAGGGAAGGGAAAGGAGAACACTTAGGTGGGTTTCCAAAACCTTCAATATTCACCATGATCTTGTGCAAGATAAGCTAACTACAGAACATATCATAACTCATTCATCCTGGAACTAAATATACTCAAGTTGCGAAAATAAATTGTAAATAGAGATATCAAATTGATATTATCAAGAATAAATAAGTACTGTAAAGATACACTGCATACGCATAAACACAAAATGACACATTATATTTAAAATTTTTGGATCCTTATTTATATATTAGCTTCCAAACTTATCAGATACAATCTTAGAGACACAATTTAGTACTCTATTACAACATTCAGGCTCCATACGCAAGTCGCTGAGCTCTATCTACCATTTTTTCCCAAAAATGTATACAATAACCAACCCTCTATAACAACAACCCTTTTACAATAATGTTCATCTCATATATAGACTGAGTGGGATCTTCTAGCTTTGGCCTCACATGCATTTTTGTTATGTTTTAACTGCTTCTCGTTCGCGTTGTTTTGTTCCTTTTCACAATCGATTTATGTTTCTTCACTTGCTCCTTTGTCCAACTTCTTCTGTAGCTTACGAAACTAACCAAAAATGGGACTGTAGTCTTTCTTGCGCAGTGTAAAATCCAAAAATGAAGGGTCCAACAATTAGTTCGTACCAACATTTTGGTTTGTTTTCAGGGAATCCATTGAAGGTGCAACAGTACAACATACATTGGTTTCAATAGGAATTGTATAAAAAAAATAGTTCAAAGGAGGTCATTATCAACCCTTCCTACAAATTTCGTTTGAATTAATTTTGATTTTAGAAGATTAAATATGACTGGCTCCGACACAGGGAATAAGGGATGGTAAGACAAGAGGTAAGAACTTGCACATTCCCTATGGAAAATTTCTGAGTGAGTCTCTAATTCACCGGTGTTGAATAATGTAGTTTTCATTAATAAAGGAAAGAACCACCAATCATCTAGTGCAATAAAAAATATACATACTACTAATGAAGCTATAGGTGGACGAAGAGGACTATAAGGAAAAGGATGACAAAATCCAAGAAAAAAAATTGTAGTAACTTCTCCTCCCATATTGGAAGAAGAGGAAAAATATATCCCTTCTGATGAAGGAAAATGAAATACTAAGGATTTGATCAGTGGGAAACATATTTTTGATGTCAATTCTCAAGATAATCTAGTGATTGAATCAGAAAGCATTGAAGAATCAACGGTTGTAGAAATACCATGATTCCCATAGATCATTATAGAAAAAAATGAAGTATCCTCCAACATGACCTTTGAGTTCCCTATTAGATAAATTGAGAGCGAATCCCCAATGAAGAACCTCCCTCTCTCTGCTCTTCCCAACTTCCATAGGTTATCTAGTGAATATCCTGATACCTTTCTATTTGAATTCAATGTACTATGTCGAAGCTATGATTACCTCTTAAACACTCAAAAATTGAAAGTGTTCCATACTACTCTTAAGAGTATTGTATTATGTTGGTTCATGGAACTTGAGCCATAGTCTATCAGTACTTGGAATGACATGAAGAAAAAAATTCTTGCTAAAATATTGGGATTATTGTAAGGGAAGAAACATTCAAGAGGAAATTTTTAGAATGACTCTGAAGGAGGATGAAAGTATAGAGGAACATATAGAATGATTTGAATACAACTACCAAAGATCCAAGGTCAATTTGGACAAGGATAATTTATGAACTATATTATTCAAGGGAATGAAATATGAATGTATAAATCTCCTATGACCTTTGTAGAAAATACTCAAGAGGAATTTATAAGCATGAAAAAGGACCAAGGGATATCCTCACCAAGGTTAATAAAACAATTTCAGGAGGGATATCCCAAGAAGAAATAGGAAATATGTTGCACATTTTAAAGAAAAACAAACTCAATTCCTTGGCACTACAAATTGACTCTTTTTAGAACTGTCAAAAGAAAGCAGATGTCGAAGATGAATTAATAGTATTTTTTCCGAAGTGTATAAAAACAACATCGATGGAAGGAATATCCACTTGATACAATCAAAATATATGGAATTTTTGAGGAAGATAACCTTAGTTGTAGCTTCCTATCCTTACTAAAACTGAAAGAAACTTAACAAGGTTCTCACGAAGAAACATAACAACTTTTCTTTATCTCTCAAAAATGACCATGGCAACCTAGACCATACCTTCCTATCCTTACTAAAACTGAAAGAAACCTAACAAGGTTCTCACGAAGAAACATAACAACTTCTGTTTATCTCTCAAAAATGACCATGGCAACCTAGACCAATAGGTATGATACAAAATGCCTCTCAATTTTCTAATGATTATTGGTATAGACAACAATTACAATATTATTCTCCATCTCATCCATGGTATCCAATGATGACATGGCAGAATTGGCCCCCATAGCCTATCCCTAGGAACCAATGGTATCATAATTGGAACACGAATCCTCAAGGAAACCCCCAAAACTTCCAACATCAATAAAACCCCCCTAAAGGAAATCAATAGTTTCCCTAGTTTCCTCAACAACCAATTTTTTTCCCAGTCAATCCTCTTGATCTTCCCAGACCACAAATTCCACCACAACTTCCATCACAACCCACCAATAACCCTGACAATAAACCCAATCATCATTCTTAAACTACTAAATGGAGTGAATATCCTACATACTCCATTTTCCCTATGGAGTTTCAAGTTATACAATTACGGTCAGGAAAAGTGCTAAACTATTATGGGGGAAATCTCAGAGAGATCTTATTGAATACACAACAAAATATCGTTATTATTATCCTAGTAATACTAGATAGAGAAGGGCTTAGACTCCTATGGTTTCCCTAGATCTAGACTCAAGCACATAGATTCATATTTATCCTATGGAATAGTGAAGATTTCATACCTTTATTCATATGTTGTCCTTCATAAATCCTGGTTTTTGCAGACATGAAACTCCAGCTCTAAGATCCACAACCTACTTCCTGTATAGAAAAGACAAGAAATACCTCTCACAACTACATATGGGCAGATTATTCCACGGAAATTTTCCACGTTTCCATTATTTTCATGTTTTTTATTAAATAGGGAGGGATTTTCATCAATATTTCCATGAAAGTTCATCGATATAGCCACAGATAGGTTTTTTAACTTGGTCGGGATTTTCGTCACTGTTTCCATGAAAGTTCGTCGCTATTGCCATGAAAGTTTGTCGCTATTTCCATGAAAAATTTTCCTATCTCATTGGTCGATGTTAATGGCTAGTTGACTAGTTGATCTATATATACCTAACTTTACGAGACTTTGCGACACAATTGCTATAGTTGTGACATTGTTCATGGCTTTTGTTTGAGCTTTTTATTTTTTCTGTCACCCATTGGTTGAACAAATCCAATTCTCAATCTACATAGATCGGATTTTGAAATTGTAAGGTTAGTATGCTGATCCAGGTGGATATCAGTGGCCACCCACCTTCTCCAACTGGCTCAAAACTGTTTTCTGGCAATTTTGGCAATTTACTATTTTTAGCAGGTTTTAACTTCTGGGGCCATTTTGAGGGACTAAATGAAGGTTTTTCGAGATAGAGGTTCTCAATGATATCCAAATGCATTATTGAGCCCCCAAAATGAATCTCATTGATGATACCTTTCCAACGATCTATCACACGCCTAAAACGAAGATCGTATGCAAAAGTTACGACCCCGGGAAGTTGATGTACTCACTTACCCAAACGGGGCCCACATGACTTTTGTCGTTTCATATCCTAGGGTTAGGTTTTTGGATGTTTAGGACTTTTGGAATTCCTGTTTATTGTAAAAGGGCCTTCAGGGACTCATTTTAATCATCTTCTTGTGAATGCGAGTAGTCGTCACATCTCTTCTCAGAGATAAGCTGCCACCATTCTAGTGAGTCTTTCACTCTGTATTTTTACAGTCTTTGTACATTTCTTTCATTAATAGAAATTTTGTATTACTGTATCTCGGTGTTTATGGTTGCATCTCTGATATATTTCTATTATATTACTGGATATACACGATATCTCTGTGCATTTCTTTATTATATCTCCGCTCTCATTTCGTGCCGAAAATAATCTGGATCAGTGGTATCAGAGCAGGTTTCTCTTGATCATTTTTTCAGTGCATGTCCACGACGAGGTCCAAGTATAGCAAGTTGGGTCTGGAGCTTGTCTCTCTTGAAAAAAATCTCTCTCGCACACCTAAGAAACCCTCAATGGAGGAAGAAAAGAAAATCGACGGAGCAGACGATCCTATCAATCTGTTGGTTGAGCAAGCTCTCACGCGACAGAGGGACGAAATGATGGAGAATTTTTCCCACATCCTTAAACGCCTACCGATAGCATCAGGTGCATCTTCATCAAGTGGCCACTTTGAAGGCACCTCTCCTTTCAAGGTACAAGTTAATTTTGATATTCTTGTATTTGAAGGACAGATAGATGCAGAAGCCCTAGAAAAATGGTTAACTCTGCTAGAAGGTTATTTCTCTGTTCACAATTTTTACGACAAAGAAAATATCACCTTCACACTCCTTAAAGCTCTACCTCATGTCAAACATTGGTGGGAAACTTACTGGGAGCAAATTTCCACAGAGGATTCTGGAATATATGGGGCCGATCCCACTTGGGATTTTTTTTGTGGATGCGGTAAAGGAACAGTATTACCCTGTTGGAAACTATGAGGACCAGTACATGAGATGGACCACACTATGGAAANCATACCTTGTGCACCAAGCTGGGTATCAAAGACTCCGAGCGACATTTGATTCTGAAATACCGTGGGGCTCTACATAGATACATCCAAACTGAAATGGATTTTTTGGACATCTCATCACTTGGTGCTGCTTATTAATATGCTATTAAAATTGAGCAGAAATTTAAGCACCAGAACAAACGGTAATTCGGGTCTGAAAATCCACAACAACCAAAGTATGACAAAGGCAGCTCGAACAAACAGTCTCCTGAAAACTAGTCCAAGACACAGGAAAAGAAGGGTCACGGGAAGAAAAAGGAGGACACCGGAAAATGGTGCGAGTTCCAAAAAATCCCTTGGCACAACACTGATGAATGTCACTCAAAACAGTCATTGGTGGACGAGATCAAAGACAAGGAGCCAAACCTTGATTCAGAATCTGATTCTGAAAATACTGGTAAAAGACAGATGATCGACGCAGACCCCACTGCTATTGTCATGACCACAACAATTCAACCAGAAGAGCCAACAGATCTAGAAGAGGGGGAGCGCCTTTTTCATTCACAGATGTGGGTGAAGGGGAACCTGCTGCATTTTATTGTTGATAGCGGAAGCCAGAAGAACGTCATCTTAGCAGAGGTCATCAAACAGTTGGGATTTTCGACAACACCACACCTGCAACCATACAACATCGGGTGGCTTTGCCAAGGACGAGATCTTCGTGTCGGCCAATAGTGTCGATTATCATATGACATCCAACCCTTCAAGGATGAGGTATTATGTGATGTTTCCCTTGGATATCTGTGATGTTCTCTTGGGTCATGCATATATGTGGAAACGCCATGCTATCTATGAGTCTCAACCTCGTAGTGTCATTATTACTCTGGGGGGTAATATCTACAGGATACCAGAGGTAGTTCCAACTATTGTTCCACCTAAAAAGTGCCACAAGGTAGTATCTCATACTGCAAAATTCAGCTTCTTCACAATCTGTTCGAAAGGGGAACAGAGGGACATTGCAACCACTACAGTTTCTCCCCCTACACCTTCTATCCAACAGAAGTAGGTCAACAAGGTTGCAAAAAAGCACAAAAATTCCTTTTGCACACCTTCCTCTCATGTAGCTCGACTTTTTGAACAACCTCAACTTCAACAGGTTCATGACAGACTTCCACAAACTGTGCAGCACAACGTCTCCAGCAATACAAGCAACTCACCCAGATGCATATCCAGCAAACGCTTTTCCCTCTCCCCTGGGAAATCAATTCAATGGAGACCATTGCTTCCTAAGGAGGGAGGATTTATCTAGGTGGATATCGGTGGCCACCCACCTTCTCCGACTAGCTCAAAACTATTTTCTGGCAATTTTGGCA
This sequence comes from Picea mariana, assembly GCA_032191745.1. Lineage (NCBI taxonomy): Eukaryota > Viridiplantae > Streptophyta > Pinopsida > Pinales > Pinaceae > Picea > Picea mariana. Next base: position 76,769 of record JASDQU010735971.1, on the reverse strand, counting down.
ATTTACTATTTTTAGCAGGTTTTAACTTCTGAGGCCATTTTGAGGGCCTAAATGAAGGTTTTTATATATTGAGGTTCTCAATTATATCCAAGGGCATGGTTTATCCCCCAAAATTAATCTCATCGACAATACCTTTCCAACAAGCTATCACACGCCTAAAATGGAGTTCGTATGCAAAAGTTACGACCTCGGGAAGTTGATGTACTCACTTACCCAAACGGGGCCCACATGAATTTTGGCATTTCATCTCCTAGGGTTAGGTTTTTGGATGTTTAGGACTTTTGGCATTCCCATTTATTGTAAATGGGCGTTCAGAGCCTTATTGTAATCATCTTCTTGCGAATGCGAGTAGCCATCACATCTCTTCTCAGAGATAAGATGCCACCATTCTAGCGAGTCTTTCACTCTGTATTTTTACAGTCTCTGTACATTTATTTCATTAATAGAAATCGTGTATTACTGTATCTCTGTGTTTATGGTTGCATCTTTGATATATTTCTGTTATATTACTGGATATACGCGATACCTCTGTGCATTTCTTTATTATATGTCCGCTCTCATTTCGTGCCGAAAATAATCCGGATCATATGCCTTTTTTATTGATGTACTCATTTAAATTGTAAATTTTTGTTTAAATGTCCAAATTTCATCTAGCTTGTTTCTTCCTTGATAATATATTATATGTGTACTACCATATTTCATGTCTTCGGTTTTTGGATCTAGTTAGTATATTCTATGGAAACAGTTATGTGGATTCCATAATATTCTAGGTTTATGGAATCCACATACCCTTTTCCATTCAATTGTAGCTAGAATGTCTCTCTCTTTTCATTGATAAAGATATAAAAGTTCTCTTGAAACTCAATTGTGATCGGTGAAATGATAGTAATTGATTGTCACTTTATTCTCTCTTTTATTTTTAAAAACTAACAAAAAAACACCAACAAATCTTGATTGAAGCTTTGATACCACTTGTTACATCCCTAGTACCCAAATGGGATCACACTTGCATAAATTGAAAATAATATAACAATGATAATAATGGTTGGGATACTTGCACACCTAATGGTTGGATAGCACTTACTAATTCAATTAATTGAAGGAAGAAATCTCCATGATTAAAATCTTGAAGTTGATTGTTATATTGATAAATGATAAGTTATGGTATATATAAGATAGGGAGGAAACTCATGTTTATAACAATAAGATACATAAACACTAACCCTAAACTTATGTTAGGTATATATGTCGTTATTATATAAAGGAAACATTTGTACACATATGACCTTATTATAAAGATATTATCTATGTTGTGATTAGGCACATAACAATGACTTTTAACTAACCACCTTCAACCATCTTATCTTATGGTTAGCCACCTTTTACTTTCTTGCCTTATGACTAAGCATCTTTAACAAATGAACTTATGATTATATACCATACTCTTCCAATATAAATAAAGTATATTTGTTTCAACTTTCTCAATAAAATCCACATACGCTTTTCTTATATGTGATGTTGTTTCTCTCAAGTTTTTATAATCACACACAATTTTAAATGTAGTGATTAACTTTAGTTTGTAGTTGATGTAACTTGTTTATACACTTTTAATAAGGAGTATCTAAAATATAAAAAAATCATGACGAAAACTACGATAACATGATGAAATCTACTAGTCAGATAATGGAAAATGAGAATATGCCAAAGTGTCTTAGAAAATAAAACTGTGACCACTATAAGTAGCATAAAATTGTGACCATTGTATGTAGATGCAAATCAACATGTCATAATTTAAACCAACCCAACCCAATTGTGGATGACAAGTGGTTGACATTGTTTTTTTAGTGGTGAATTTCAAAGATTGGCATTTTGTCTACAAAACAACTTAGAGGCTAGTGTACTATGGTATCAAGTGATTCAAGTTTGAGAAATTTTGACCACTTTCGTTAAATGGTGTGTAATTATTTTCCATGTTGATTCAATACACACTACTCTATAGTACAAATTGAAGAATATTGATCTTAATAGTTTATCGATAATTTAAAAAAATCATGTCAAAATGTCTTAGAAGAAATAATTGTGAGGATTGTAGGTCACTGTAAATAAACATATCATAATCAAAAGGAGTAGCTAAAATATAAAATTTTGACAACTTACTGTTTGGTATGGTGTAGGTAAGACAATTACCTGTTAGGACAAGGATTTGTCACTATTAACAAAAATGACAGGAATCTTGCTCGATTAAGAGTGGCATTAGAGGCAAGGGGTGATGGAAAATGTTATTTCCCTTGCTATGCTTGCAGAGCATTGCAAAGAAAAATACTTTTAATAACATAAGTTGAAAGACATTGTAGGGAGAAGGGGCACACCGAAGGGGGTTATGAATATCATCCCTTGGTAAGAGGATTCAATATTTAATGTATTCTCTGTAATAATCAACATGTCATGAATTTTAGTAATATTTATTATCGGGATTTTTATATTTTCTATACACACTAACTTTTCTACATTGTTTTTAAATATATAGACGATGCCCCCAAAATGTCGACCTCTAGAGAGTTATTTTCCAAGTACTAGCAGAAATACTCCTTTACAGGGTGATGAACTTCGAGATCAGAATATTGAAGCTATTGATCAAGTTATTAATGATGATATGGATGGAGATAACATTAGTGATTCAAATCAGGAAGATGAGGTACATAGACTGATCCAAGACACATTTTATCCAATGGATGAGGACAACCAGGATGATAGTCATGATGTTGATCCTCTACTCGAGAAGTCACGTCAACCTCTTTATGAAGGATCAACAACACATCTTTTATCTTCTATATTGTTGTTGGTGAGATCGAAGGTTTTGAATGGTTTATCAAACACATGCCTCGCACAGATACTAAGGTATTTAATTTGTTAATTATTTATGCCCGCGTGTTCACAAATACTTAAAAGGTTCAATTTTTTCCTATATTGCTATTGTTTTCTAATTTGTAAATTAGTATATTGGATTCGATATTGATGATTAATATTGTTTACATTTCCTTATTGTTTAGAACTTTGTAGATTGTTAGTTGAAGTTATATTACCAACGTCAAATATTTTCCCTTGCACATATCGCGAAATATCTTTGATAATGAAAGAAATTAGACTAGACTATCAGGCTATTAATGCATGTCCTAATGATCACATCATATATTATGGAAAATATGGATTAGAAAATGAATGCCCACAATGTAAAATAAGTGGATATCTAATCGATAAAGCGTCAAAGAATGTGCCTCACAAAGTTCTTCATTATATTATGATAATTCCATGTTTCCAGCGGTTGTTCATGTGCCAAAGTATAGCACAGTTTATGGATTTCCATGCAAAGAAAAGAAGTCGAGATGATGTTCTTCAAATGCCTACAGATGGTTCTACATTGAAGTACATAAAAAAAAAGTGGCCAATTTTTAAAGAAGAACCTCATAATGTTAGACTTTTGTTGGTAGCTGATGGTGTCAATCCATTTGGAGAGCTTCATTCTACATACTCAGTGCGGCCTATTTTTGTTATAAACAATAACCTTCCTCCTTAGATGTCAATCAAGAGAGAGAACACAATGTTGGCAATGATTGTTCCAGGTATTTAATTATCTTTTATTTTCTTTAAAGTATGACAAAATATTTCATTTCTTTGTTTCATGCATGGTAATTATTTATTTTATATATAGCTACATCTAGATAAGTATAATTAATCATGCATTATGTTGAACCAATCAGGTAGGTACTGGGTTAAAGATATGAACGTATATATTGAGCCTCTTATCGATGAGTTGTTGAAGTTATGGGTTGGCATCACTATGTATGACATCTCTAGACCAATAGTGCAAAAACAATTTCAATTCCATGCAATACTATCATGGACAATTCATGATGCTCCTGGGTTAACTTATTTTTGGGGTGTATTGTTACTTTATTTTGTGATTTAATATTATATATATTTATTGAAAATATCATGCATTATTTTAAATTGTAACACTAATTTGACGCTATATTAATTCATATATCTTGTAGGTCTTCAAACAAAGGGTAAATTTGCATGCCCACTTTGTGGTCCGAGGATAAAATCTCATCGTTCAAGGAGTTTAAGAAAGGAAGTGTTTGATGAGTATAGGCACTTTCTGCCTAAGAACCATATTTATCGAACTACAGACAAAGAAAAATTCAACGGTAAAGAAGAAAATGGAAAAAAACCACAAAGAATGACACCTCGCTTATGGAAGTTGGAATATATTAGAAATCAACAAGGTAAAAAAATTATTTATGTATGACATATTATATAAATCTTTGGTTAATTTTATTAGTATTAATTTCATTTTGTCTCATTAATTAGTGTTAATTTCAATTTGTTGATGTTTCATGAATGTTGTTAAGGCATGAATGGGCTTCCATGAGGAATGAAAAGTTACCTGATGCAATTCAGTAGATTTCTATACTATGAGCACCTATAAATAGTTCATTTGTTTGATACAGTGCATATCGGGAATAACATAATAGAATTGTTATGGTGAATATTAGATGGAAGGACTAACAAAGAGAGAATTGGAAAGATTTGTTGTGACATCCAGGAAGTTAATCACGCATTGCAAAGTGTTATTATTAATTATAATGGTGATGGTCATGAACAAAATACTAGTCTTCCTTGGTTATTGACGGAGCAACAAAGCAATATTGTAAAAAAGGTCATTCGAAAAATTAGGTTTCTGACGAGGTTTTCGTCAAAAATACAAAATATCTTAACGAAAAAAGGTGATTTTGGTGGGGTTAAAACACATGATTGGCATACTTTCATTAAGTTAATTAGTAGGTTATAATATATTTCCTTATTGGTACGCACTTTTTGGAAACACATAATAATTATTTTTTTTCTGTGACAATATGTTCTAGATTTATCTCTCCCAGATGACTTTGAAAACAACATAAAACAAATTATTTATGTACTTGGAAAATACATGAGGTAAGTATTGTTTTATAAGGAAAATGTACTTCTTATGTGATTTGTAGAGGAAATTATTGACATATTATGCTTTATCTGCAAATTTATGTATGCCTTGATATTATTTTATTGCATCGACATTTGTAGGTGTCTATCATCAAAAGAAATCCATAAAGAAGATATAAGGTATTGGAAGAGAGGAATTCCCCGATTAATGTGTCAAATGCAACAATATCTACCTCCAACATCTTTCAATGCACAAGAACACTACCTCATACATCAAGTTGAGGAGATTAAATTATGTGGACCAGTACACACAAGGTCGATGTGGATGGTGGAGAGGCATTTGAAGTCATTGAAGGCTTTTGTTAGACAAAGAGCACGTCTGGAGGGTTATATAGTTTAGAGATACATGGTATATCAATGGATGGTGTATATTAGTCAATATCTACCTAAATTAGCATAAAATATGAATGTGCCTCGGATTTGGCATCTCGACTCCATCAACAAATTTGAAGGGGAGGTCATATTGGGGTAAGGTAAAATGAGGACTGTGAAAGGTAATTATTAGATGTTGACGTAGATTTAATATATTACATATTTATTAAATTATTCCTTTATTTGTTTTTTGTTTGTTAATGTGTCCAGACCTTCTTCGCAACGGGATCAACATTTGGCTTGAGAAACTGCAAATCAAGGGCATATAAGCCATCAAAATCACTCGGGGATCGCACCCAGCCTGAGCCACAACAACCCTTAACATGGTTGGATTTTTTGTCCCCACGAGTTTCGAAACGATGACTTTTCAACATGGAGTGGCTTAACAACACACTCCATCACCGATTGTCCTACACCTCAGGGACTAAATTATTCCTTTATTAACAATAGCTAATTAATGATATTAAATTTTTATGCTATCATATAGTTTCTCGAGAGTGGGATGCTTTACATTTATACATTGAAAACAACCTTGATTGGATGGAGCATTGGATAGAATATACTGAAGAATACTTTGGTAGGTTATCATGGGAAGGGGTGAGTAAGATGATTAAAATAGTGCATCGTCATCGAGATCAATTTCCTGATCATTCATCAAGAGAAGTTGATTTATCCTTTGTTTTAAAAGATAAATAGGCAAGTAAACTTTTTTACCCAGATTTTACTAGTTTTTTCCCAATTTTTCTATGTATTTGGTTTGTTTAATTTTTGAAATATATATTT
>JASDQU010735971.1:54766-67957 GCA_032191745.1 Picea mariana | reverse complement strand
ACCTTGGAATGATCAGGTGAACTGATAGTATAAGTCTAAATACAGGTGATGAAGGGTATAACAATGGAAAAAAGTATGGGCAAAAAGGGTACATTGTGTGGTCCTAACACCAGGGATATTCTGAAATACTTCTATGGATTTTTTAAAGAATAGTTTTTTCTTCAAAGGATCATACATGTCCTCCTTAGGAGCTACTTTCTAGATCAGAGGTAAATCATCATCATTTGCACCAGTCATTGCTCCTCCTCGAGTTACAATATTAAGGTTGGGAAATTGTCCTCTAATAAATATCTTTATCTATGAACTAATGAGGTTAGTTCCTCCTTGACGTACCCGATCTTCCCATTTTACAATTATTTTTGTGTAGTCTCCAGTTGTGTGCCCATTGGTTTTGCAGTGAGAGCACCATGGCCACCTCGAATGAGGAAAATATCTAGCCATGTGGCCTTTCTCATGATAGTTGTATCATATACTTGGTCTTGTTCCCCTGGTTCTTCCTCCTTTGAAGTCTCCTCCGGATCCACCTCCTCAACCTCTTCCTGGTCCTTGAGGGGTTTCATTCACTCTGAATGTTGTTCGATCTAGTCTATCTTCTAGTGCATCCAATTCTCTACACCGATTCATAGTGTTAGGTAGCTAGAGAGGTAGTGGGGGCCCCAGAGGGCCCATAGTGATAATAGTGGAGGCCATTCAATGTAAGGTGGACTAGGTCCACTATATTATTAAATAAGGCCCACTATGGTAGTTAGATATAATAAATGTAAGAGGACTTCTTAGAAGGTTCTACTTCTAGAAGATTCCTCCTCTCAAATGTTTTTAGGTGATGGTAGCACTATATAAAGGGGTTCAATAAATGTAATGGGATATGAAGAAACATATTGTATTGTGAGTGGTAGCTCAATAGAAGGATGCTCCCTTGAAGAGGCAAGTGAATAGGAGAGGATCCCTCCCACAATAGGATCCATTGTATGGTGTTTCCCTACCCCAGGGGTTTTGATATAATAAAGTGTGGTTCTTTTATATTGTTCTCTGAATATTTGTGGTGTTTATGTATGCAAGTATTTGGTATTCCTCTTACATTTATTATATCTAAATACCCATTTATTATATATAACTACCATAGTGGGCCTTATTTAATAATATACTGGACCTAGTCCAACTTACATTGAATGGCCTCCAATATTATCACTATAGGCCCTCTGGGCCCCCCCACTAGCTCTCTAGCTACCTAACACACAATATGTGTGGTAGATGCGTAAAAATCACAATGAACAATATTAAATACTATTGAATACTTATGAATAATGGGGTTCTCTCTCGGCCCATGCCCATGGATTCAACAAATCTCGCAATATTCAACTAATGGTGCTGCTTGATTACCTGGAAAAGAATGAAAAGGGATTGGGGTATGGAATGGTAAATTCGTAGATACTTGCGCAAATCCTCCCGTGGGTCCTGGTGAAGGTCCCATCATATTTTGAGGTGGTCCCATTCCCCTCATTCGTGGACATTTGTTCACCATATGTACTTCTGTGTAACATATAGTACACTAGACTTGTCCTCATCCTGGTCTAGGTAATGTCAATTCTTGAATATTATCTATAAGCACTAATATTTTCCCTTGTAGTTGCACCAAATTTGCATATGTTGGGGGTCTGGTCACTCTCAGGCTCCCCAGATATCCTGTCATGGATTCAATCTTCATTGATTGTTCCAAGGCATCTATCAAAGAGGCTATCTATTGTTGTGTTACTGAAATCTGTGTCAGAGGTAGAAATCCATGGATACACCATTCTCTTTGTTGTTCGTCATGAATTTTATGCACTAACATCCCTACAAAATCTTTAAAATTTTGGTTGTATTCACAGGCTGATTCACCTTCCCTTTGCTGAATTTCACACAACTCAGACAAAGCTTGTTGATTTGACTGAGGTAGCTTAAACTCCGCAATCAACTTTTTTATTACTTGGTCAAGTGTGAATGCTTGACCTTGCATTCCTGACACTCTTGGATCAATAACCTTCATGTACCATTTTAGAGCACGACCTCTCAATTCAGTCTAGAATTCAACCAATTTATTCACATCCGGAGTCCCTCTCGACCTCCAAATTGCTTCACATAAGAACCAATGTTTCTCAACATCTTCGTCTCCCTCACCCCATAATTCTAGGTATAGAGAAATCGAACCTCCCATGTTACCAACCATTCTTGATATTACTTCTCCTACCAAAATAAAACCTAATGATCCTGGTTGCGATCTACCAGGGGATCCCAATATCCTCCCAATACTCACGCTTCCCAATTGTGACTAACTAAATGGTTGTACTAGAACATAAATAACATAAGAAGGTAGTATATAATTTACCACTTGTATGGAAGACACTTGGGGTATGGGTTATTTGGGGCTAGAGCCATTGGCTTCGGGGCGGGTCTCTTTGATCTGGGGGGTCTCATTCTCATCCTCAGGAGGGATCTCTTCAGCCGAATTCCCAATATTTCCTAGCATCGGGGATGAATATTCTCTTTATTCTTCAAGATCCATACCAGATTATTTTTTCATGCTTCTACACCTTCTTCTTCTTTTCCACCCTCATAGGAACTTCTTTCTCTCTGCGCTTCTCTAACACTTAATCTTTGACTGGCCAATCTTTCCTATCTTCTCATCTTTCACAACTCTTCCATCTATCCTTCCTCTACTTCTCCTGGTCCGACTTCTTTCCACAAATTCTCATACTATCTCACTGCTTTCTTTATCTTATCACGACACTAGTTATCGACTATAGAATCCCTTTTCAAGGCTCGCTCATCTCTTGAATCCATTTCTTGTTTCTTCCCCCATTTGTCAAAGAACCCTCACCCCTCTCTCAGGCCATAAATCTTCCCCCACCTCACCCCACCCCAAGAAAGCGTGTTTACACTGCCATCTTAGTTGGGGACATAGTCAACATCCCCTCCTCCATCAAGAAAACCTTAATCCACAGGGGGATTTCTCTCAACAGTCTTCCCCTTGTGTCTTTCTTGAAATCCGCTTCTTCTCATGAAAAACATTGGTGATTCTTAGCTACAAACTTGATAATGTTTCCTTTAAATGTGGTATTGACCCAGAAATCGATCGCTCGTGTTATTGGGTGATCCATTCGATGAAGTGCTGCGATATTTTTTGTATCCCAAGTATAGGTCCTCTTGACTTGTTCTTGGAATTCTGGAGCTTCTTGGAGCCTATATATCCAGTGGAAATGTTCTTCTGGGAACTTAACCCATATTATGTCATACAGGTCACTCGATCTTTCTGAGTAAAATAAAAACTCTTGTGTATCTTTCATAGATATTCCTCTCAGCTCCACTTCTTTCCAAATAAAACAACCGCAATTTCTCTCCCACCACCGGTGAATATCGTATCCAAAATTCTGCAGAAGCATTCTCCCTACATGTTCCCTTTTAATGTAAGTCCCGACAACAGAACCATTTTATTGGTGCAAAATTGATTAGAACAGGGTCCTTCTCAGGTTACCAACAAAAGGCACCAAGTAGTCTAGAGCACTGGCATTTTCATCTCCTCTGAAGAGAATAAGTCTCACCTGAAGCGCAACCAAGACCAAAAGATAGGGAAGGGAAAGGAGAGCACTTAGGTGGGTTTCTATAACCTTCAATATTCACCATGATCTTGTGCAAGATAAGCTAACTACAGAACATATCATAACTCATTCATCCTGGAACTAAATATACTCAAGTTGCGAAAATAAATTGTAAATAGAGATATCAAATTGATATTATCAAGCATAAATAAGTACTGTAAAGATACACTACATAAGCATAAACACAAAATGACACATTATATTTCAAAATTTTGGATCCTTATTTATACATTAGCTTCATAACTTATCAGATACAATCTTAGAGACACGATTTAGTACTCTGTTACAACATTCAGGCTCCAGACGCAAGTCACTGAGCTCTATCTACCATTTTTTCCCAAAACTGTATACAATAACCAACCCTCTATAACAACAACCCTTTTACAATAATGTTCATCTCATATATAGATTGAGTGGGATCTTCTAGCTTTGGGCTCGCATGCATTTTTGTTCTGTTTTAACTGCTTCTCCCTTGTTCACGTTTTGTTGTTCCTTTTCACAACCGATTTATGTTTCTTCCCTTGCTCCTTTGTCCAACTTCTTCTGTAGATTGTACAACTAACCAAAACTGGGACTGTAGTCTTTCTTGCGCAGCGTCAAATCCAAAAACGAAGGGTCCAACAATTAGTTCGTACCAACATTTTGGTTTGTTTTCAGGGAATCCATTGAAGGTGCAATAGTACATCATACGTTGGATTCAATAGGAATTGTATAAAAAAAATAGTTCGAAGGAGGTAAGAACTTGAGTAAGAACAAGAGGTAAGAACTTGCACATTCCCTCTAGAAAATTTTTGAGTGAGTCTGTAATTCACCTATGTCAAATAATGTAGTTTTCATTAATAAAGGGAAAAAACCACCAATCATCTAGTGTAGTCAGAAATATACATACTACTAATGAAGCTATAGGTGGACAAAGAGGATTATAAGGAAAAGGATGACAAAATCCAAGAAAATGAATTGTAGTAACTTCTCCTCCCATATTGGAAGGAGAGGAAAAATATATCCCTTCTGATGAAGGAAAATGAAATACTAAGGATTTGATCAGTGGGAAACATATTTTTGATGTCAATTCTCAAGATAATCAAAAAGCATTGAAGAATCAACGGTTGTAGAAATACCATGATTCCCAAAGATCATCATAGAAAAAAATGAAGTATCCTCCAACATGACCTTTGAGTTCCTTATCAGATAAATTGAGAGCGAATCCCCAATGAAGAACCTCCCTCTCTCTGCTCTTCCCAACTTCCATTGGTTATCTAATGAATATCCTGATACCTTTCTATTTGAATTCAATGTACTATGTCAAAGCTATGATTACCTCTCAAACACTCATAAATTGAAAGTGTTCCATACTACTCTTAAGAGTATTGTATTATGTTGGCTCATGGAACTTGAGCCATAGTCTATCAATACTTGGAACGACATGAAGAAAAAAATTCTTGCAAAAATATTGGGATTATTGTAAGGGAAGAAACATTCAAGAGGAAATTTTTAGAATAACTCCGAAGGAGGATGAAAGTATAATGGAACATATAGAATGATTTGAATACAACTACCAAAGATCCAAGGTCAAGTTGGACAAGGATAATTTATGAACTATATTACTTAAGGGAATGAAATATGAATGTATAAATCTCCTATGACCTTTGTACAAAATACTCAAGAGGAATTTATAAGCATAAAAAAGGACCAAGGGATTTCCTCACCAAGGTTAATAAAACAATTTTAGGAGGGATATCCCAAGAAGAAATAGGAAATATGTTGCACATTTTAAAGAAAAACAAACTCAGTTTCTTGGCACTACAAATTGACACTTTTTAGAACTGTCAAAAGAAAGCAGTTGTTGAAGATGAATTAATAGTATTTTTTCCGACGTGTATAAAAAGAACATCGATTGAAGGAATATCCACTTGATACAGTCAAAATCTATGGAATTTGTGAGGAATATAACCTTACTTGTAACTTCCTATCCTTACTAAAACTGAAAGAAACCTAACAAGGTTCTCACGAAGAAACATAACAACTTTTCTTTATCTCTCAAAAATGACCATGGCAACCTAGACCAATAGGTATGATTCAAAATGCCTCTCAATTTTCTAATGATTATTGGTAAAGACAACAATTACAATATTATTCTCCATCTCATCCATGGTATCCAATGATGACATGGCAGAATTGGCCCCCACAACCTATCCCTAGGAACTAATGGTATCATAATTGGAATACAAATCCTCAAGGGAACCCCCAAAATTTCCAACATCAACAAAAGCCCCCTAAAAGAAATCAATAGTTTCCCCAGTTTCCTCAACAACCAATTTTTTTCCTAGTCAATCATCATGATCTTCCCAAACCACAAATTCCACCACAGCTTCCATCACAACCCACCTATAACCCCGACAATAAACCCAATCATCATGCTTACACTACTAAATGGAGTGAATATCCTACATACTCCATTTTCCCTATGGAGTTTCAAGTTATACAATTATGGTTAGGGAAAATGCTAAACTATTATGGGGGGGAATCTCAGAGAGATCTTTCTAAATACACAACAAAATATCGTTATTATTATCCTAGTAATACTAGATAGAAAAGGGCTTAGACTCCTATGGTTTCCCTAGATCTAGACTCAAGCACATAGATCCATATTTATCCTATGGAATAGTGAAGATTTCATACCTTTATTCATATGTTGTCCTTCATAAATCCTGGTTTTTGCAGACTCAAAACTCTAGCTCTAAGCTCCACAACCTACTTCCTGTATACAAAAGACAAGAAATACCTCTCACTACTACATATGGGTGGATTATTCCACGAAATGTTTCCACGTTTCCATTATTTTCATGCTTTTTATTAATTAGAGTGGGATTTTCGTCAATATTTCCATGAAAGTTCATTGATATAGCCACAGATAGGTTTTTTAACTTGGTTGGGATTTTCATCACTATTTCCATGAAAGTTCGTCGCTATTGCCACAAAATTTTTTCCTATCTCATTGGTCAATGTTAACGGCTAGTTGACTAGTTGATCTATATATACCTGACTTTAAGAGACTTTGTGACACAATTTCTATAGTTGTGACACTGTTCATGGCTTTTGTTTGAGCTTTTTATTTTTTTTGTCACCCACCAGTTGAACAAATCCAATTCTCAATCTACATAGCTCGGATTTTGAACTTGCAAGGTCAGTATGCTTTTTTTATTGATGTACTCATTTAATTTGTAAATTTTGGTTCAAATGTCCAAATTTCATCTAGCTTGCTTTTTCCTTGATAATATATTATATGTGTACTACCATATTTCATGTCTTTGGTTTTTGGATCTAGTTAGTATATTCTATAGAAAAGGTTATGTGGATTCCATAATATTCTAGGTTTATGGAATCCACATACCCTTTTCCATTCAATTGTAGATAGAATGTCTCTCTCTTTTCATTGATAAAGATATAAAAGTGCTCTTGAAACTCAATCGTCATCGGTGAAATGATAGTAATTGATTGTCACTTGATTCTCTCTTTTTTTTTTGAAAACTAACAAAAAAACACCAACAAATCTTGATTGGAGCTTTGATACCACTTGTTACATCCCTAGTACCCAAATGGGATCACACTTGCATAAATTGAAAATAATATAACAGTGATAATAATGGTTGGGATACTTGCACACCTAATGGTTGGCTAGCACTTAATAATTCAATTAATTGACGGAAGAAATCTCCATGATTAAAATCTTGAAGTTGATTGTTATATTGATAAATGATAAGTTATGGTATATATAAGATAGGGAGGAAACTAATGTTTATAACAATAAGATACATAAACACTAACCATAAACTTATGTTAGGCATATATGTCGTTATTATATAAAGGAAGCATTTGTACACATATGACCTTATTATAAAGATGTTATCTATGTCGTGATTAGGCACATAACAATGACTTTTAACTAACCACCTTCAACCATCTTATCTTATGGTTATCCACCTTTAACTTTCTTGGTTTATGACTAAGCACCTTTAACAAATGAACTTATGATTATATACCATACTCTTCCAATATAAATAAAGTATATTTGTTTCAACTTTCTCAATAAAATCCACATACCCTTTTCTTATATGTGATGTTGTTTCTCTCAAGTTTTTATAATCACACACAATTCTAGATGTAGTGATTAACTTTAGTTTGTAGTTGATGTAACTTGTTTATACACTTTTAATAAGGAGTATCTAAAATATAAAAAAATCATGACGAAATCTATGATAACATGATGAAATCTACTAGTCAGACAATGGAAAATGAGAATATGCCAAAGCATCTTAGAAAATAAAACTGTGACCACTGTAAGTAGCATAAAATTGTGACCATTGTATGCAGATGCAAATCAACACGTCATAATTTAAACCAACCCAACCCAATTGTGGATGAAAAGTGGTTGACATTCTTTTTTTAGTGGTGAATTTCAAAGATTGGCATTTTGTCTACAAAACAACTTAGAGGCTAGTGTACTATGGTATCGAGTGATTCAAGTTTGAGAAATTTTGACCACTTTCTTTAAATGGTGTGTAATTATTTTCCATGTTGATTCAATACACACTACTCTATAGTACAAATTGAAGAATATTGATCTTAATAGTTTATCGATAATAAAAAAAAAGCATGTCAAATTGTCTTAGAATAAATAATTGTGAGGATTGTAGGTCACTGTAAATAAACATATCATAATCAAAAGGAGTAGCTAAAATATAAAAATTTGACAACTTACTATTTGGTATGGTGTAGGTAAGACAATTATTTGTCAGGACAAGGATTTGTCACTATGAATGAAAATGATAGGAAGCTTGCTCGGTTAAGAGAGGCATTCGAGGCAAGGGGCGATGGAAAATGTTATTGCCCTTGCTATGATTGCAGAGTATTGCAAAGAAAAAGACTTTTAATAACATCGGCTGAAAGACATTGTAGGGAGAAGGGGCACGCCGAAGGGGGTTATGAATATCGTCCCTTGGTAAGAGGACTCAGTATTTAATGTATTCTCTGTAATAATCAACATGCCATGAATTTTAGTAATATTTCTTAATGGGATTTTTATATTTTCTATACACACTAACTTTTCTACATTGTTTTTAAATATATAGACAATGCGCCCAAAATGTTGACCTCTAGAGAGTTATTTTCCAAGTACTAACATAAATACTCCTTTACAGGGTGATGAACTTCGAGATCAGAATATTGAAGCTCTTGATCAAGTTATTAATGATGATATGGATGGAGATAACATTAGTGATTCAAATCAGGAAGATGAGGTACATAGACTGATCCAAGACACATTTTATCCAATGGATGAGGACAACCAGGATGATAATCATGATGTTGATCCTCTACTCATGTCAACCTCTTTATGAAGGCTCAACAACAAATATTTTATCTGCTATATTGTTGTTGGTGAGATCGAAGGTTTTGAATAGTTTATCAAACACATGCCTCACACAGATACTAAGGTATTTAATTTGTTAATTATTTATGCCCGCGTGTTCACAAATACTTAAAAGGTTCAATTTTTTCCTATATCGCTATTGTTTTCTAATTTGTAAATTAGTATATTGGATGCGATATTGATGATTAATATTGTTTACATTTCCTTATTGTTTAGAATTTTGTAGATTGTTAGTTGAAGTTATATTACCAACGTCAAATATTTTCCCATGCACATATCGCGAAATATCTGTGATAATGAAAGAAATTAGACTGGACTATCACGCTATTAATGCATGTCCTAATGATCATATCCTATATTATGGAAAATATGCATTAGAAAATGAATGCCCACAATGTAAAATAAGTAGATATCGAACCGATAAAGTTTCAAAGAAGGTGCCTCACAAAGTTCTTCATCATATTCTGATAATTCCACGTTTCCAGCGGTTGTTCAGGTGCCAAAGTATAGCACACTTTATGGATTTCCATGTAAAAAACAGAAGTCGAGATGATGTTCTTCGAATGCCTACAGATGGTTCTACATTGAAGTACATCGAAGAAAAGTGGCCAATTTTTAAAGAAGAACCTTGTAATGTTAGACTTTTGTTGGCAGCTAATGGTGTCAATCCATTTGGAGAGCTTCGTTCTACGTACTCAGTGTGGCCTATTTTTGTTATAAACAATAACTTTCCTCCTTAGATGTCGATCAAGAGAGAGAACACAATGTTGGTAATGATTGTTCTAGGTATTGAATTATCTTTTATTTGCTTTAATGTATGACAAAATATTTCATTTCTTTGTTTCGTGCATGGTAATTATTTATTTTATATATAACTACATCTAGATAAGTATAATTAATCATGCAATATGTTGAACCAATTAGATAGGTACCGGGTTAAAGATATGAACATATATATTGAGCCTCTTATCGATGAGTTGTTGAAGTTATGGGTTGGCATCACTATGTATGACATCTCTAGACCAATAGTGCAAAAACAATTTCAATTCCATGCAATACTATCATGGACAATTCATGATGCTCCCGGGTTAACTCATTTTTGTTGTATATTGTTACTTTATTTTGTGATTTAATATTATATATATTTATTGAAAATATCATGCATTATTTTAAATTGTAACTCTAATTTGATGCTATATTAATTCATATATCTTGTAGGTCTTCAAACAAAGGGTAAATTTGCATGCCCACTTTGTGGTCTGAGGATAAAATCTCGTTGTTCAAGGATTTTAAGAAAGGAAGTGTTTGATGAGTATAGGCACTTTCTGCCTAAGAACCATATTTATCGAACTACAGACAAAGAAAAATTCAACGGTAAATAAGAAAATGGAAAAAAACCACAAAGAATGACACCTTGCTTATGGAAGTTGGAATATATTAAAATCATCAAGGTACACAAATTATTTATGTATGACATATTATATAAATCTTTGGTTAATTTCATTAGTATTAATTTCATTTTGTCTCATTAATTAGTGTTAATTTCAATTTGTTGATGTTTCATGAATGTCGTTAAGGCACGAATGGGCTTCCACGAGGAATGAAAAGTTACCCGATGCAATTCAGTAGATTTCTATACTACGAGCACCTACCAATAGTTCATTTGTTTGATACAATCCATATCGGGAATAACATAACAGAATTGTTATGGCAAATATTAGATGGAAGGACTGACAAAGAGAGAATTGGAAAGATTTGTTGTGACATCCAGGAAGCTAATCACGCATTGCAAAGTGTTATTATTAATTATAATGGTGATGGTCATGAACAAAATACTAGTCTTCCTTGGTTATTGATGGAGCAACAAAGAAATATTGTAAAAGAGGTCATTCGAAAAATTAGGTTTCTGACGGGGTTTTCATCAAAAATACAAAATATCTTAACGAAAAAAGGTGATTTTGGTGGGGTTAAAACAAATGATTGGCATACATTCATTAAATTAATTAGTAGGTTATAATATATTTCCTTATTGGTACACATTTTTTGGAAACACATAACAATTATTTGTTTTCTTTTACAATATGTTCTAGATTTATCCCTCCCAGACGACTTTGACAACAACATAAAACAAATTATTTATGTACTTGGCAAATACATGAAGTATTGTTTTATAAGGAAAATGTACTTCTTCTGTAATTTGTAGAGGAACTTATTGACATATTATGTTTTATCTGCAAATTTATGTATGTATTGATATTATTTTATTGCATCGACATTTGTAGGTGTCTATCATCAAAAGAAATCCATAAAGAAGATATAAGGTATTGGAAGAGAGAAATTCCCCGACTAATGTGTCAAATGCAAGAATATCTACCTCCAACATTTTTCAATGCACAAGAACACTACCTCATACACCAAGTTGAGGAGATTGAATTATGCGGACTAGTACACATAAGGTCGATGTGAATGGTGGAGAGGCAATTGAAGTCATTGAATGCTTTTGTTAGACAAAGAGCACGTCCAGAGCGTTATATAGTTTAGGGATATATGGTATATCAATGGATGGTGTATATTAGTCAATATCTACCTAAATTAGCATAAAATATGAATGTGCCTCGCATTTGGCATCTCAACTCCATCAACAAATTTGAAAGGGAGGTCATATTGGGGAAAGGTAAAATGAGGACTGTGAAAGGTAATTATTATATGTTGACGCAGATTTAATATATTGCAGATTTATTAAATTATTCCTTTATTCTTTTTTTGGTTTGTTAATTTGTCTAGACCTTCTTGGCAGCGGGATTAACCTTTGGCTTGAGAAACCACAAATCAGGGGTATCTAAGCTGTCAAAATCACCTAGGGATTGCACCCAGCCTAAGCCACACCAACCCTTAAAATGGTTGGATTTTTTGTCGCCACAGGTTTTGAACCGGTGACTTTTCAACACAGAGTGGCTTAACAACACACTCCATCACCAACTGTCCTACACCTCAGGGACTAAATTATTCCTTTATAAACAATAGCTAATTAATGATATTAAATTTTTATGCTATCATATAGTTGCATGAGAGTGGGATGCTTTACATTTATACATTGAAAACAACCTTGATTGGATGGAGCATTGGATAGAATATACTGAAGAATACTTTGGTAGGTTATCATGGGAAGGGGTGAGTAAGATGATTAAAACATTGCATCGTCATCGAGATCAATTTCCTAATATTACATCAAGGGAAGTTGATTTAGCCTTTTTTTTAAAATATAAACAGGCAAGTAAACATTTTTACCCAGAGTTTACTAGTTTTTTCCCAATTTTTCAATGTATTTGGTTTGTTTAATTTTTGAAACATATATTTACTAAGTCCTATATGAGGTTTATTAATTAGAAATTTATTTTTTACTTGTATTCCATGTTGCATTTGAAACATCACAAGGCTATGTGGTGTAATGGTCATAAATTTCGTATCAAAATGTTGGATGATAAGATGAAAACCTCAGATTGTGGGATAACTGCAGTGTTTAAGGTCACCAACATTTCGTCTAGAAGTGATAGAAATCCAGAAGAAACTGAGAATAAGTACTATGCCCATTTGGAGGATATAATTGAGTGTGATTTTAATTCCTTTAAAATAGTTTTGTTTGAGGTTAAATGGTACATGCTACAGATGCATGAACGTGATCCTGAAAGAACTATTATTGAGCATGATAATGGATTTACCATGGTTTATTGGGAATTTGAATAGGGTATAGAGCCTTATGTTCTTTGAAGTCAATGTGAGAAAGTAGTTTACTCAGAGGTATCTGGTAAAGCAGGTTGGTCATACGTTGTTAGATATGATCCAAGAGGAAGACCAGTAAAGTATAATCATGTAGCCGAGGATGAATATAATAACGACGAATAAGATCATGATTATGCATATTAGGAGTAGGTGGTCATGTATTCGATGTGTCAGACGAAGAAGTTGAAGAAGTTGATCATCCAAATGTAGGAGACGACGATCTCATTGACGATATCGATAACTATACTAGCTAAAATGACATTGATGATGATGTTGATATGAATGAGCCTTCTACCAATATCGATTCTGAACTAGATCTTGATACAGATATTGAGCTGGATGAAGAAG
>JASDQU010735971.1:31159-43791 GCA_032191745.1 Picea mariana | reverse complement strand
TAGAAAGACACCTAACACCTTCAAAATTATCATTCTCCAAATATTTTATACAAATTTTACAAGGAAATTGTACTAGGACTAGACACGGACAACAATGACCTCTGAATGGGGCCAATGTTTAAATTTTTTCAAACTGTTTCTGTATGCATTGAAATTTGGCATGGATAGACTATTCGCATGCCTTAATGATATGAGATGGTTTCTGGACTCAAATTTGACTCATACACCCACTTTCTTCCATCATCAATTCATCATGTAAACCATAAATCCTAATTTAGTGGAGTCATCGATTTGTCGGGTTTTAGTGTTCCCAGTGAATGGATGTGTTGTTGTTGACAGGGAATATTGGGACAACACATGCACCTTCTTAATTTACAAATAAGATTGCAAAAATTGTTGGACCTTTTCCCTAATATAGCCTTGAACCCAATGTTGTGTTTGTTACTTAGTAGAGCATGCGACCAAGGGGAGTAGTCGAGGGCACACGTGAGGGAACCAACAATGGTGAGTACCCTATAAAAATTAGCATTTGAAGTCATTACAGGTGAACATTTCGGCTTTATTGATTCATTGTTAATAGCCTATAGTCTATTACAGGTTTTCTTTTATGTGTTGCCTCCACCATTGCAACTATTTTCTCTTTGGTTTCCCCTTTTAGTTAACCCTTTCTTAAAATAGTTTGTTCAACTTTTGTAAATTGCATGAAAAAACCCAACCTAATTTTCCATTGCTCACAACTTTCATATGGTGTAAATCTAGGTACTTTTTACAACCATAGTTGATGCTTTTCAATAACTCGCATGTTCTTCCTTACCATTGCAATAGCCCTACTAGTAACCCATTTGTTGTCACAACTTGTGGAAAGCACCATGTTTGTAGCACTATCCACCATAAACCCATGCCTTTGCCTTGCAGGTAGTTTTTGTGATTTGCAAACCTAGGTTTGGTCCCTTGTTTATTTTTTTCTGTGATTCTCAATAGTTGTAAGAGTTGAAACCACCTTCTACCTTTCTTCCCAAACTATTCAAATTGGTTCAAAAGAACCACCAATCCTGAAATCACTTGAAGCAACATTCACATCATTAAGGGTGAAAAGTATATTTATTTGGGATCTAAATTTTCCTTTAACAATTATGCATTAGGTCAATGTTTTTGAAGGTTCATCACCAATCATTGAACTCACTATCTGCTTTCCTGACATGCTTCCTCCATACACAATTATATTATTTTATATGAGGCCTTTTCCTTTTGTAGGCAAGTAAAGGATGCTCCATGGAGCCAATATTGACAATGCATGGTCCACCACATTTTTAGAGCATAAAAAACCTCTAAGCACTCAAGTTTCTATATGACTAATATTGGAAAAAAAAATAAACCAAAAACTGTACATAATAAATGTATGTTTCTTGAATTTTTTTCTATAGCTATGATTTTACTAACAAAATGAATGTCTCTAAATAATGAACTATTAAGTTTTTGTTAAAAATTGAATATCCTAGCAACATGGGAAGGAATAGAATGGGCTAGATGTTCATGACTCAATACTTTATTTTTTTAAATTAACTTTGAAAAGGCCCATGATATGGTCAAGTTTCCCTTCATCATGGTCACACTTAAGGCTCTTGAATTTGTCCCCTTGTTCCCTAGAGCCATGGAAAATCTTCTTAGAAGCAATGATGTACCTCTCCATCAACTTATATAAATAAGAAGAAGTAGGGATAATCCATTATATTTGACAAGGATCTATGTTGGAAATTGAAATTTATGTGATGGTAATAGAAGACTTGGTCTACTTAATCTTTCACATTATAGGTTAATGTTTGATTAAAGACATCCCTCTCCCTAAACAAGGAATCAAGTAGTTTATCAATGAGAATTTTGTTAATGATTTATTTCTCACCATTAGAGAGGAATATAAATTAATGATCAATGCAATGGACTATATTTATATATTTATATCATTTGGAGAGAAATACATTTATATCATTTTAGGGGAAATTATGGAGGGTGGTAAGAACTTCACAAAGTAAATTAGAATTTGTGTTGCATGTTGAGGGTCTATATGGAAATCCTCGTAATACACAACGAACCTCGAGGTTTCGTGCACCAAATGGATTATTAGAGTACTATAATAAAACAAGGTCTGGAACTATCAATGGAATACAAAGTCTCATATTTGGTTTGTCTTTTAATAAACATTCCTTATGGTGGTACTCCATCCTTTGCACGAAGGAAAAACCTTCATTGAGACAACCTAGTTATCAACCCTAAGAGGCATTAGCATGATTAGAGATGTTTTTGTCTCCGAGACTTGGGACAATATTATGTAATATAATATTATATATAATATATACAATTTATAATTTATAATTTATATAAATTATAATATATAATTTATAAATTATATATATTATATTATATATAACTATAATAAAAAAAAGAAAAAGAAAAAAAAGTACAAAAAAATAAACAAATAACAAAACATAAGTTTGAAAAAAAACAAAAACACATTTCGACTCTCATGTGAGCTAGCTGGAGCCGAAGAAGTTCGATGTCATAGTAGAGAGGAGGCCGTCATAGGTTGTGTGAGCTAGGAAGAGAAGGAGGTCAAGGGCAGAGAAGAGGAGAAGGAGGTCGACCTGCGCACAAGGAGAAGGAGAAGGAGGTTTAGGGAAGAGAGGAGGGAACATGAGGAGAAGGTCGGGATCGAGGGCATGATTGATAGAGGAGGAGAAGGGAATGCCATCTGAAGCATGTGTGCAATGAGAAGGAGGTCAACAATCAATTCAACATGGTATTATTTCTCTTTTTTTTAATTTTTTGGTATTTTTATCTTGAAACATGCCATGAACATGTTCACATTCTCCATTTTATATTTCAATCTTGGGATCATTAGTATCCCATTCATTACTGTAAATTCCCAAGGTTTTTCCACACATCTTACAAACCACTACTAAGATAGAGGGAACCCAACACCATCAATTAAGAAAACAAATTAAATAAATGGCAATGAGAGAGTTGTGACCGTATGTCAACTAATTTTTCCCTTTAAAAAAACTTCATTGATGTGCAAGGGAGAAATACATCTGTGAGAAAATATAAAACATCTATCCCCCCCACATACATTCAATAAGGTGTGTGGGATAAACACACCCCCAAAACAAAAAAAAAAAATTCACAAGAATATACCTAAAACCCTAGTATCATTCTTAGAGATTAATGTAAAGGCTTTGAGCCAACACCTTATGCCTATGAACCACTACCAAAATAAAGGGCACCCAACACCATTGATGAGGTTAAAAAAATAAACTACAATTCAATTCTATTATTTCAATCCTTAAAGATTATGCTCACCACCCCCATCAATATCTCTTTTGTGTGGAGAATGTTAGGGACAAAATCCACTCATGCAAATCAAACTTAAAAAACTATAAATGAAGTAAACTTCAACTTTAGGTTTGGCATAGTAATCATGTAGACAAAACCATAAAGGGAAAATATTGCATGATCAAGCAGACCCGAAATGCTTTATAGAACCCAACTAAATTCTCCCTCAAATTTGAGATTCAAATTCCACCACTTGTCCTTTTGAAGCTACCATGTTGTGATCATCAATACCACCTAGTTGAATATGATTAGTCCACACATCCATTAAGTCAACCCTGATATTGTTAGTGTAGAAGTATGAAAATTTATAGGATTTTCATATGCACCTATAGTCTCTATTTACTTTTCACGTCAATGTTTTATCTTCACCCACTATGCATATGTTCCATCTTTATCTCATCTTGAATGAACACCATGTAAGGAAACCTTGTGATTTTAATTATATTTCATCCCATTTGTATTCCATGTCTCATCCCTTCAATTCTACATGGTTTTTTCTTGGACCTAAAACATTATAGAATTTAATTTTGGTTCGAGGTCAAGTCAGTGGGAAGTGTTGCACAACTATACAACATAAGAATATCACTCCACCCATTCTAGTATTGGACCAGAAATATCATAAAACACATGTTTAAATTAAGTATTGGTGTTGCGGAAGGATCCATGTAGCACTGATGAACATAAGGGTCAATATCTACCTAGGTTCTTGAATCCAAAAACATTACGAAACACAATCATGCATTGTATCATGTTGAGCACCACCTCAATTTTTTTGTTGCATGTTCGATTGCTAAATTGAAAAATCACCATTTAGGTATGTATAATATTTTGATTATTTTCTCTAGATATTATGGATCTGTCAGTGTAGGTTTATGGTTCACGAATGGATAAATTCTAACATGAATGTATGGTTCACCATATCCATAAGAAAATTATGGTTCCTTTTCCATCCCCATGCTAACATATTCACCTCATGCCTTCAACAGTGCCTTTCAACTAGAATCAATGGCACATGCCCTCACTATATGCAACTATATGAAAATCTATGCAACTATATGAATTGTGTATACTCAATGACACTAAGATCATTGTATTTTTTGACATCAGAATAATCATGGCCCGAAAAAACTAAAGTAGTTTCCATACAAACAAGTTTCTTAAGAGAAACATGTTAAAGTATAGCCCCTAAGATTTATCCAAGTTATCTGAAAGAATGTGATCCTCAATATTATCCTCTACATGCACATTGATTTCTTCATGTTCCTCTCAATCTACTATTGGTGCACAATGATGCATGTTGTAGAGTTTTCAGTCCATACCTTGACGAGGCAAAATTTTATGAGCTACCTCTAAATTTAAAAGTGTAGAAAATAGATAACAGATTCAAGAAACAATACAAAATGGGAGCTTACTGTGGCTTAGGTAATAGAAGCTTGAAACAATTCTATTTCCTTTCTTTTGGATATGGCAGCTAGGGGCATTTATTAGAACACCTTAACTAGGTGTGTTTATTATGAATAATTGTTTACCAATTTATCTTATATAAATGGTACTCTGTGCTCATTGATGGTATGAATTATCCATACAAAAGGATAGTAAGATTGTCGTATTTCTTGACATCACAATGATCATGGCCCATAGAAATTGAAGTAGTTTTCACAAAAAAAAGCTTCTTAAGAGAAACATGCTGAAGTATAGCCCCTAAGAGTTATCCAAGTTATCTGCAAGAATGTGATCCTCAATATTATCCTCTTCATCCATATCAATTTCTTCATTTTCCTCTCAATCTATTATTGGTGCATAATGATGCATGTGCTAGAGTTTTTGAACCATAGCTTGACCAAGGCAAATTTTAGGAGCTACCTATAAATTTAAAAATATAGAAAAATGATAATAGAATCAAGAAACAAGAAACAAAAGGAGCTTACTATGGCTTAGGTAATAGAATCATGAAACAATGATCGAGTGATACAAAAGAAGATGAAAGATAGCCTATCGATAACAATATTTTTTCATTTGGACCACAAAGCTCAATAATTATATCAAACCCTTTTATTGATGTTTCAATTACACAAAACCTTCTATGTTTGATACTTATGAAAAATTAATTAGATTGCACTCTTGGACACCAATTTGAATTTATTTTGGTATTTGGACTACAATTGGTAATTTTAGAACCAATTTTACTATCATTGTCATGAGAGGAATATTAAAGGAGCTAGAGCACACAATGATTAAAGAAAAAAATTATGAGTGAATGCAAGTAATGTGAAATTATAAAACCATGATGAGAACATAAGTTCCTAATAAACATAGAGTTACCTTTGATGGGTTGAGGAAGAAAAAATAAAATAGGACAATATAGTTATACTGTTAATAAAATAGGCTTACTTTTTCTCGCTTTCAGCCTAACATGTGGTTTCCTTTTTACCACCATCGTTTAGTTGGTTTCATGAAACTTACAGACTTGAGGAGATAGAGGAGGTTGAGGTTACACATTAACTTTCCTAACATACAATGGATAATCTTTTTTTTTTGATCTGTAAGAAAGTATTCAAAGTATCAATATACAGAAACACAAAACTTACTGTTGTAGAGTACTAGTTAACTATTGTCGAAATTTTTGTTATATGTGCCCTATTATTTTACACATTACGTATTAGTTTTCATATTTCCAATTTGTTTTTGTGAGTTTCTACAAGTTTCCATTTATGCTCATTACACCATATCAAATGTAGGCCAATTCTAGCCCCCTAGCCTCCTTGGGAGTTATATAAAATTTCCATGATGCCAATGGGAGGCATCTATTCTTGCCTGTAGGTTGTTTCCTCCAAATTTCAAATTTCCTATAAGAAGCATATTCAATTTCCTATATCCTATAGTAGAAGGAAAAAAGAAAAAGAACAATAAATGTCTTTCTAGAAAGATATTTTTAGCTATGGTGGTGATTCTCCTTGCAAGTAGTACATCTTGAGAAAATTGTCTATGAAGGTCATTCTCAAAGTTGTTCAACACCCAATTTCATAAGTCTACTACAAGTACGTCAATTCTAAAGGGCATTCCTAAACACCTTATAATATATCCCATCTAAATAAATTCTCATTTTTTAACAAGCTAGTTAGGGAATTCATCCTATCGAATAATAAGGGCCTCTGCCTTTTCCTTTCTAACCACTGCACATGTTGTCATAGTGAAGATATGCAAACACTACATCATTACTTTTATGTTTGAGTTCATGTTTGAGAGCAATGTTGTTTGCAATATGCACATTAAGAAGTTGTTCTCCATGAAGAATGAGAATTCCTCTAATCCACCCTTGGAACCACTCTTCAAGATGAAACTATATGCAACTATAGGCAACTTTATGCAAAAAAATGCAACTTATGCAACTATATGCAACTTATGCAACTATATGCAACTATATAGCAACTATATGCAACTATGCAACTATATGAAAATATATGCAAATATGCAACTTATCCAACTATGAAACTATGAAACTATACACAACTTTATGAAGCAATGCAACTTATGCAACTATATTGCAACAATTTTGTATGCAACTATATGCAAATATGCAACTATATGCAACTATATTGCAACTAAATGCAACTATATGCAACTATATTGCAACTAAATGCAACTATATGAAACTGTGTTGGTACCACAACATATATTGACACGATAACTTATCTTCTTGTTTTAACGAGTGTAGGTGCCACCAAATAGGTATCTATCAGATCTATCTTCCTTGAGTGATGATCAAGATATACTAAGAGAGGTTGAAAGTGAGACATGTTGTACTAGATCTGAAAAGGCAAGGAAAAGATTTTGTAAGTGCATGCAATTTTTTTACTGCCAACGGAGGGTCATGTAATTATGATGTTGAGAGCATAGGTGACATTGATTTTCCCTTGAGGTATAAACATCTAGTGCAACGATGTGCACCTAAGGAGCTACATGAAGTGGACATAGATTTCTTCATCAATGGGAGGATGTATCACATTGCTCCTTCATCCTTACATGGATTGGGGTTTTTTTCCATGGATGGCATAAAGGTCGGATATGGAACTGTAACTGAATTGATGGAGTATGCCAGACCATTATACAAATACAATCATTGGTTGATGTTGGTCCAATATATGCGAAGTATGCGGAGATACAGAGTTGC
Source organism: Picea mariana (assembly GCA_032191745.1). Classification (NCBI taxonomy): domain Eukaryota; kingdom Viridiplantae; phylum Streptophyta; class Pinopsida; order Pinales; family Pinaceae; genus Picea; species Picea mariana. The sequence goes on along the minus strand of JASDQU010735971.1, from coordinate 36,233 downwards.
CGCAAATTATATACAACTAGTAGATAACAATCGAAATAAAGGGGAAACTATGTGTATTGATGGAAGGCCAAAAGCTACTTGAAACATTACGAGATTTATAAATAGTACATGACCAGTGGCAACAACTAAGAAACCGAATTGCATATTTGAGGCCCGCGAAGGAAATCATATATTTGTATGTGCAACAAAAACAATAGTTCCAGGTGAAGAGTTGTTGATCGATTACAACTTAAATCGAATAGATGGAGCGGTGTAGCTATGGGGGTAAATATCTTACATACCATTCAACTCAACCCTTGATCAATCATTGTTACAATTTATCGCTACAATATTTCACATTTTTACTGCATATATTTCATTTTTCATTATTAATTTTCTGATATTACTACAATATTTTTTTTTTAATCTTACAATTACTTTCATAACTCTTGTTGATTAATTTATTGTGTCAACATCTATCCAGGGTGACCGTGAGATATCACAGGCTACATCTGTCCAGGGTGACCATGGAAAGGCACCCACTGTGCCTCAACAGGTAAATGTTAAATATAGTAACAAATTATGACTACAACAACTAAATTTCTGAAATTTCCTTATTTGTTTTCTGATATTATTGCAATATTTCATTTTTGTAATGTTATAGGTGAATTTCATAACTTTTATTGATTGATTTATTGTGTCAACATCTATCCAGGGTGACTGTGGCAGAAAATCACCTGCTACATCTGTCCAGGGTGACCGTGGAAAGGCACCCGCTGTGCCTCACCAGGTAAATGTTAAATACTGTAACAACTTATGACTACAACAACTAAATTTCTGAAATTTCATTATTTTTTTTTTTGATATTACTCCAATATTTCATTTTTTAAATGTTATAGGTGAATCTCATAACTTTTTTTAATTGATTTATTGTGTCAACTTTTGTCTAGGGTGACTATGTCCGAAAATCACCTGCTACATCTATCAAAGGTAATTGTGGAAAGGCACCCATTGTGCCTAACCAGGTAAATGTTAAATACAGTAACAAATTATGACTACAACTAAATTTCTAAAATTTCATTATTGTTTTTCTGATATTACTGCAATATTTCATTTTTTTAATGTTACAGGTGAATTTCATAAATTTTGTTGATTGATTTATTATGTCATCATATGCCCAGGCTAACTGTGTTCAAAAATCACCAGCTACATCTGTCCAGGGTGACCATGGAAAGGCACTCGTTGTGCCTCACTAGGTAAATGTTAAATACAGTAACAACTTATGACTACAACAACTAAATTTCTCAAATGTTAAAGTTCATCTCATTAATTTTATTCATCAATGTATTGTGGCATGGTCAATGTGGGAAGGCTCCCACTGAGGATATTGATGAGGACAAAATATTTTATTCGAATGAACCAATGACAACTGTAATGAAGGCCTTCAAGAAGGCTAACATAGAATATCTAGGTTTTCTTAGCAAAAGACCCCTGACACGGGAGGACATGGCAAGAATTGTAGAGCTACAAAATACAATAACTAATTTTGGGGTAAGTGGCACCTTCAAATATTTTTATCAGCTATGACAATTTCATATCCGTTTTTTTGTTTTATATTTTGTATATGATCTGATAAAGTAAAGTTTTCCATTTGTAGGAGTTTTTAAATCCCGTGCACCGGGAACCTGCCGATCCTACAACTACTATAGGTAGAAGTGATGGTCCAATGAAAAAAACCTGTCGACATAGCAAAGTGCAAGTGAGGATTTTTGAGCCTCTTGAGGTTCCCCTCGAATCCATTGATGAGAGAAATTATTTTGACCGGCATGACACGCCGGAGCATGATGAGTTGGAGCCTCAGACTCCACATGACTCTGAAGAGGAATGTACTGTAGATGGAGAGGAAACTATTTTGCATGGAGAAGAATGAATTAAAAGCACTAGATCACTAGATGTCACCTTTCTAGTGGATGACACATGTGTTCCGATCAAGATTTAGAATATTGCAGGTAATTGTTAATTAATTGATTCATTTTTTTCATGAAATTGAAATGGACATTTGTTGAGATTATTATAAATTAATGGATAACATGTTTTTGCAGGAAATAATTTTTTCTATAGAAATTTAAATGACAAAGCATTGGACTTGTTTGGCCCCACCATTCACACATGATGGAATGGCCAATATAACAAAAATAAAGATGATTTAATAGACCACATGGTAAACTTGTTCGACAACACTTTCAACAAGAAAGTGGTTACAAAGTTATCCGACGAGAATTTAAAATATACCAGGGCCCAGTATAGGGAGAAATTGCAATTAGACCTCAAGCACGATCTCCCTCCCATGGTTCTAGAGAAAAAGTGGAAGGCCTTGATAGAGGATGCAAAGTAGAACTTGTTTAAAAAACAAGGAAGACATCCAGGAACTGGTCAAGAAAGGTACAACACATGTCATATTATTGTGAAATATGATCATTTATGTTTTTATTTCCTGTTTTAAGTAACAATTATGATATCTAATGTTTTTGAAAAATTCCATATGTAGGCTACTAGACACCTCCAAAGAAACCAAGGCCAGAGTGGAAAAACACGACCATCATAAACTAGGCCAGGGTGGCTATGGAAAACTAAAATCCCGAATCATAAGATTTAAATGATTAACTATGGTTAATATTTATTTAATAGTACTGAACAAATATATGTTTTTGTTATTGTTTTTTTTAATGGTGTTATGCATTGCAGTTAAATACGTTCGACACTGCTGTCACTGAGGAGGACCTAAAGCTTGGTTACAAGCATGATTTTAAAAGTGTGATTGAATATAGAAAAAGCTTGGGCCATACTCCTATCTCCCCATCCACGTAGGTAAATCAAATGAATAAGGAAACCACAATTGAATGCTTGTAAAGTTTATTCATATTTTATTATATCACCCTTAACTAAGTATTTATGTTTGTTTTCAAGCAACAGTGCTACCGCAACAATGAATCTAACAATATTTAATAGACGCCACGTCATACAAGGGTGCACATGTCTAATGATAGTGGAGAGCAGAGTACCCATTCCTGTATGTATGCTTCATATTTACAAATATTTACTGTGATTTTAGATATTTATTTTCTAGCTTATACTTATATATTATCTTCTCAAAATTGAAGAGCATGTAGCCCAGGAGGGTGAAATGCAAGAGGAACCAAGTGGACAATAAATTAACGCACCAACTGTCACAACTACAAAGACAGGTAAAGAGAAATAGTGTAATGTTAATCAAAATAATGAATTAGTTATTTCAATTACATTTCAACATATCGATATGATCATTTTCGTTGTTGCAGTTCACGACCCTAAACAGATCCCTCGACACCGTTCTCAACAACATACCATAAGTATGGTACATGAGCGCATGGAAACACAAACAATAGAAGGATAGTGCACACAAAGTACAATGTCCTTGGATGATTATGATAGCCGAATTGTCAATTTTATGAATGTAAAAAAAACATAAATCAAAGAAAAATTAGATGTATAAATTCATGAATTGTATTTGGATGTTTACCGATGTTTATATGTTCATATGCTTCAATGTTTATATGTTCATATGTTTTGATGACTATCCTAGTTATGCATAAATGTCTATATGTTTTCTATATAAAGAAAATCATTTGTTGGGTATGGGGAATTGAGAGCGATGTGAGGGGGGGAGGGGCCATATGATATTCAACCTTCACGTGGTTGGCTCTGTTCAATAGAGAATAACCTATTCTTGAAACAAAGAGAATCTTATTAAGGTATGCGACCGCTTAATTGTTTTCTAGAGTATTTTACATAACTAAATGCATGTTTATTTCCTTATATATTATTTACTCATATAAAGAATTTGTCTTTTATGATCCATGCAGGTCTTGGTGATGGAAATGCATCTTGTGGAAAACTCTTATCAAGTTGTATGGGCTAATGGATCTGGCGAAAGGACAATGATAAGTTAAGTGTTTTGACATGTTTTTTAAAGTAGGCTTTATACTAGTAGAAGTTCACAATCCTCATGAAAGGATACAATTGCATTTTTTGTAGACAAGCATCAATTTGTTTAAAAAAGTATGAATCATAAACTGTGGGTAAATTTTTTTTTTTTATTCTTACATTGACCAATACAACTATAACATATTTTGTTGGTTGTGGAGCCTTATTATCTTCCTAATTCAGAGGTCTTTTACTTTCAGCCGTGTTTATACCCCATGAAGTATTTACACCCCAGAAGTATGTACACTCTTCCATGTGAGGGAGTGTAGAGGGGGTACCCCCTCTACGGGGTGTAGGGGGGCTATCCCCCCAACTAGGGGGTTTGGGGGCAAGCGGGCCCCCGAAGGAAAAATTGCCTTGTAAATGTATAATTTGATTGTAAATCTGGACCATTCATTATAAGGTCGCAGATCTAATGATAGAGATTATGTTAGGGTTTTTTCCCCTAGAAGGAAACCCTATTTTATGAGGGAAATGTATTGCGGCTATGGTTGATGGCGAAAATTGTATTTTGAGATAGGAGATTGTGAGAGAAAGAAGAGGAAGTTACGACGGGTTTGTTGTAGGTTGTATCCCTTCATATGATGGATAATAATAAAGGAAGGAACTGGAAATTTCTCTGGTGGACATAGCCCACACTGGGTGAACCATGTAAATCTATGTCTCTATTGTATTGTGTATCTTCTGTGGTTTGTTTCCACATTTGTTTTATTTTATTGCTCCATGGTCCTGTTTTTCTAACAGATTTTTAGTACAAAATCTTAACCACACACACACACACACACACATGAACCCTAAGTAAAAAAATGATAGAAGATAAAGGGAGAATATGTACGGATAGGAGTGAATGAAGATAATAATATGAATAATGGAGTGGAGAGTGCACTCTAGCCTTGAATTGAATGATACTTGCATCCAACATGTCTCATTGTAATGTATATGGTGATAGTTGTGTCTTCTCACTATAATGTATGTTTCTATGTCCATCATGGGATTCCTAGAGCACCACCTATCATTCATGATCCAACACATAGTAGTCAAGAATCCCATCCATTGCTAATGTGTGCAAGTA
>JASDQU010735971.1:15739-26875 GCA_032191745.1 Picea mariana | reverse complement strand
CCCTCATGTAAAAGATCAATTTCGATCTCATTTTGAAAAGAGTTAGTAGAATGAGAAGAGGGTATGCGAATAGAGAGCATAAGAAAAGGAGTTGAGACCTTGTTACAGGCTGTGCTCAGGAACACCTTGTACAAATAAGCATTTGCCATTTAATATATAAACAACAGTTTTTCCTGCACACTTTTGTGTTGAATGAATGCCTGTGAGTGTTCTTTATATGCTGTGAATGTATGTTATGTTTTATGCATTTGCAAGGGTTTCTTTGGCTTCAAGCTTGAGAGGTCTTTGAGGCTTCACACCAGGAGGGTGTGACAGAATGCTGCGGGTTCTGATAGCCGTACACAGAGGGTGCATTTCTGAACTCTGTGGAGTTAGATATAGGCGTGCCAAGTGGGCACAGAAGTTGAAATCAACAACTTGGAAGAAATACCTGTGAGGTTGCTGAATACCTCAAGAGGCAAGGATATGTAGGGAGAACACAGTTGCATACAGAAGCTCTGAGGAGTTCTGTGAAGCTCTGCCAGGTGGGCATTGAGCATGTGCAAATAATGCACAGAAGAATTCTTTTGTGAGTTCTGTATAACTCTGCCAAGAGGGCATTGAGACAGTGTGTAGACAGGAACAAGAAGAGAACTCGGTTGAGTTCTGTATTTTGGAGGAAGAATCTACTGAGGGATCTTAGCAGGGTTGTTGAACACCCTGCATATTCAGCAAGAGGTTGCTTGAGTGAAGCATAGTAAGGAGGGCATCCAAATTCTCCATATGAGGGAGAAAGAAGAAGGATTTATTACCTTAGGGGTCTGAGTATTTGGAGAAGCTCAGAAGAGATAGCACTTTATTGCACGAAGACTCTGAAGGAGTGCAGACGTCAGAATCCTTTGAGGATTCGAGAGAAGAAGCTCAGGAGGAACAACGTCATTGAAGAGCACAGGCAAGGACTCAGATTCATGGAGCTCGCAGAGAAAAGGCAAGGGTCGAGGCCTTTAGTCTTAGAGAAATTTTCCAAGCATCGGAAGAAAGCACCGAAGCTCTGGAAGAGCACAGCTGCCATTGGATCTACCGAAAGGATCTGAACCGTTGAGAGTTTCATGTCCAGCGAGCAGCAGGAGGAACGCACAAGGAGGATGGATCTGTACTGTCAGATCTTGACCCAAATACCTGTCAGTCGTCGGATCTGACCGAAGTTGCGAGAGAGTTAAGCCTTCATGAATAGGGAGAAGAAAGTCCCAAAAGAGTTGCCATCGGGATTTTGGAAATCAGGATATCAAAAGTCTCGATGACAAGGGATCGAGAATCTCCATGGTGAAAATCCCGAAGGGGAGAGTTCATCGACATTTCAGGATTCGGTGTTTCGTGAATCCTGAAGAGAAGAAGAATGCACATTTCATAACCACGAAGTCTGAAACCCCGACAAGGTAGAAAGCTTCGCTGTGGGGCCAGTTGATGTCATATCGAAAAATCGGGATTCAAAGGATTGGGAATCCTGAGGACAAATGCGTTTCGGAATTTGAAAGCCCATAACCCTAAAAGGGACTGTGGTCATATAGGGGATTGTCTTGTGGGCCAAGACTTAGCCGTTAGGGCTAGTTTCCGAAAAAGGTGTTTCGGCATTTCGGAGATTCTGCATTCAGGGAATCGTTGTCATAGGGAATTAGGAAATCCTGAAGGCCGAAATCACATTTCCTATGGGAAATTGTTCGCGGTTGCATTCGGGCCATGAAGGAAAAGGAAGGACTTGTGGATCTTGTTTTTAACAGAGATTCTAGTGAGGAATCAAAGAGTCACTTTGGCTCAAAGGGGAATTTGAACGATCCTTAATACCGGGAGGTCAGGCGTGGGACCTGCTGAGGTAGGAACTTGGGTGCGTGCGGTGCCACCAAGTGGTATCAGAACGAGAACTCTGTTTGTATATTTCAAGCAGAGGGAGAAGACAAAAGAAGATAGGGTTGCTGGAGACTCTGTGATGGTTTTTTGCACGTAGGTAACAATCAAGAAGATAGTTAGGAGGATTTTAGGAGAAGCTGAGACACTCGGGGTGCAGGAGTGAGCAACAGATTTTCCAGGAGGGCAGATAGAGACAACAACATGGCTACTGAAGGCCATAGGTATGCTAGAAGGAAAAAATTAGAGCTGATGAGCACAGTAGGAAGGGGGAAAGAACTTGCCGACATCAGGGAAATAATAGAGGAGCTTGAACTATGAATGCAACAGAAATCCAAGTCAAGATGGGTATATGAATGGCCCATGAGAAAGCTGAAGGTAAAATGGCCAGTCAAGGAGTTGATGGCTAGAAGACAGCGTAGGCTGTTAAAAGGATGGTTGAGGCATGCCAAAAGCCTCGACGGACATGAGGAAATGGTTCAGATATGTCAACCAGAGATTGGGAGAATTCTCGGTGAAGAGAATGAAATGGGATCAGCTGGAGATCTCAAGAACTTCCAGGAGGGTAGAGAGGAAATTCCAAATTGCCAGGAGGGAAAGGAGTTGAGATCAGCTGAAGATATCATGGACTTTTGTTGGTCACTATAATTGCTTAATTAATTCAAACAATCAAGTGCTACATAAATTGTCAACCCAGGGAAGTCTGTTTATTTCAAAGGTAACCACACACTATATATGCTCAATTCCAAAAGAAACCTAGAGTTGTAGTAAAGAAAACTATATTAATCACACTTGCCTTGAATAAACTGAAGTTCTGACTTGAATTACAGGAAAGCAACCTACCTATTGCAGAGCTTTTAAAGATTAAGCTAAAGAATCCTGGATTACATTAAAATAACAACTGCAACAGGAAAGAACAACTATTCTGTAACCAGAGAACATGACCCTTATTCCCAAGCAGGAACTCCAGCACCTTGTTTCTGATTAACACACTTTCGTGAAAACATTAATGCATAGAAGGTTAACTCTATCTACAGAGAATAGGACCTTCTAATCCCTTCCATTAAGCAGGGACCCTTAACCCAGTCTCTGATTAGTACACTTGTGAAAATAACTAAAAGCCAACTAGTTCTACAGAGAACAGGACCTTCTAATCCCTTCCATTAAGCAGGGACCCTTAACCCAGTCTCTGATTAGCACACTTGTGAAAATAACTGAAAGCCAACTAGTTCTACAGAGAACATGACCTTCTAATCCCTTCCATTAAGCAGGGACCCTTAACCCAGCCTCTGATTAGCACACTTGCGAAAATAACTGAAATCCAACTAGTTCTACACAGAACAGGACCTTCTAATCCCTTCCATTAAGCAGGGACCCTTAACCCATCCTCTGATTATCACACTTGCAAAAATAAATGAAAGCCAACTAGTTCTATAGAGAAAAGAACCTTCTAATCCCTTCCATTAAGCAGGGACCCTTAACCCAGTCTCCGATTAGCACACTTCTGAAAACAACTGAAATCCAACTAGTTCTACAAAGAACATAACCTTCTAATCCCTTCCATTAAGCATGGACCCTTAACCCAGTCTCCGATTAGCACACTTCATAAAATCATCACACAAGATTGCTAATTGAAATGATATTATGAACTTCATGAAAACAATGTAACATTCAAGAAAACAAAGTTCAGTAGTGTTTCAGCAAAGTAGAATTCATTAACAGTAGTGTTTCAGTAAAACAAAAGTTAATCAAGGCATAAACAGAAATTACACTAACACACACTATAACACTAATGGGTGAATCTTGTGAAGAAGGTGGGCCCTCCCTTCTCACAAGATTCCCCTGAGACGAAAAGGCTAGAGAAGGATGCTCAAAACAATCTTTTATTCATCTATCAATGGATCATATTACAATTTGGAAAATGAAGTACGTCCCTCTCTCTGAAGCTTTCTTAATACATAAAACTTGGATTTCTTCGAATGGTGATTTCCTCTTATTTAAAGAGGGAATCCCTTCGACACAATTGATCAAACATTACAGATGTATATCTGAGTCCTATTCTTAGTCAGATCGACTTTCTAAAACAGAATAGGATGTCCTAGTCTCGCGCAACAGAATGATATTACAAGTGCTGAATGAGGTGTTGTTGTTACGACTGGAGTAACAGTTCTTTCTATGATGTTGTTTTAGCACCGCAAATCGCGGGCTGTTTCAGCCACGGGATTTGCGCTCTTGATTGTTTCAGCATTCTCATGTAGGAGCGATGGTTGGTGCTTGGCTCACGGTGCAGCTATTGTAGGGTTGTTGTTTGACCGCTGATTGTGTAACGGCTTCCTTTGTGTTTCAACATCATGACCATAAACGTAGCATCGCCGATATTCTGTGTTTCAGCATCTGCGACCCTGGACTGTGTAACAACTCTGTGTTTCAGCATCTGCGACCCTGGACTGTATAACAACTTCATGTTTCAGCATCTGCGACCCTAGACTGTGTAAAAACTTCGTGTTTCAGCATCTGTGACCCTGGACTGTGTAATAGCTTCTGTGAATTGTTGTTTCAGCAACAGGCCTCAAATGCTAATCTGCAGTTTGAACTGTTTCAGCACTTATACATTTTTAATCAATGGTTAAGTACGAGAGTGATGTAAAATATTATGCAAACCAAATTAAACGTATAGTAATGAGAAGGGACATTGTATACCTTTGGAATGATCAAATAAAGTGATAATATGAGTTTAAATGTGGGTGATCAAGAGTGTAATAGTGGCAAAAAGTATGGGCAAAAAGGTACATTGTGTGAACATCCCCCCCAACTCAAGGTGTTGCATTTCCTTAGGCAACTTCACTCTGAATTAGAGTCTGAATACCGACTCTGAGCGTGTAAGTTACTCAAGCAGTAGCTCTGGGAGGTATTGTCCGTTGGCGTTCTGAACCCTTGGACCCGTTGTAACCTTTGCCAAGCTATTGTTTCTGTCTTTTTAGGAAGCTTATAATGGATCTGATATCTTTCTATTGGCAACCAGAGGATAGGAAAATAAAACCAATACCCTATCCATCTTTCAGCGCATTGCTGAACACACTGGATGTAATTAGGTACCCTAGAGATTTCAACCTCAAGGTTAGTAGGACTAAAAGGATTGCATTCCTGTCTTTTCTCAGTGGATTGCTGCCAAAACAAGTTATTTACCTGGAGGGCAGCAATCTCTATTGATCTAATGAAGTGTTGGCAAACCTGAAGTACTGTCAATTGTAGCTGCTAAACATGTTCAGTCACCTCTGGTTTCTTTAAGAACTCATAATATTCTGTGACAAAGGTGGTTGCATTCTGTGGTTCTGGTCTTATCCATAGAAGGCGATTGTCTTCATTGTGTTTAGCAGCCATGAAGTCATCTTGCCACATGATTTGATTGTGGAGAAAGGAGGTGAACACCCAAATTTGAATGTCCCCGACAAGAGGATTAAGGTTCAGCTGCCTGTTCTCAGGAATGGATTCATTATGGAAATATGCCTCACAAAGGAGGTGATGATCCCTAGCAGATGCTTCTGTGAAAGTTTTGAAAAAATCTGTTGGGTGTAGTACTGCATGGGGTTTACCTTCTGTAATTGATTTGATATGAAACCAGGTAAGTCGCTCCATAAGGAACAAGGAGTAGTTGTAAGATGGCTTTCTGGTGGCCAATAGCTTTTGTATCAGGTCAAATACCCGGGCCATTCTACCTTTCAACTTTTTGTTTTGTTTCTTAAGGGCACGAGCTTCCTGGCGTGTCTACTCTAAAGCTTCCCAATTTGAGTATGTATGATTTATCCAGATTTGTCTGTACTCTTGCAGGCTCTTGGCCTGTGTTGCAGCATACTCTTTCTTCAATTTTTGTATTGTTGCCTGCTCATCCCATAGCTGGGTCTGTGTTTCAGCGTTGCGAGTAGTGGGATGAGGTAAGGTCTGAGTAGATTGTTCCACAAAAGTGGGGAGATTGATCTGGCTGGGAGGTGTAAATTCCTCCATAGGCATTGTCTATACAAATTTGTTGACAAAATCAGGGGCTTCATTTGTTGCAATGCAGAGCTCAGTCTTGATCTTGGGAGGACCTGCTGGTTCTTGTGTGACAGCAGGTTCTTCCTTTTTGACTACAAAAGTTGAAGGAGTAGGGGGAGCTCCTGACTGGGACTTGAATTACCTTATAGCCTACTTGATAGTAAATATCCCCACATTGACAACACATATAGTCTTTACACAGGCTCTCTGTAGTCTCCTCTGACATAGTTGCTGTGCGAGCTAGGGTGTACAAATTTAGTTCCTTCTCGTATGCTTCCTTTGCCCTAGCTAGTTCTTACTCATATGCTTTCAGTTCAGACTTTAAAAAATCATTTTCTTCCAAGACAGAGGCCATTGTTGGTTCTGGTTGAGGGATGACTGGTTCTTGTGTGGCAGTCATAGCCTCACTAGCTGGTTCTTGTGGAGAAGCTATAGGGATGGCAGTTGTTTCTTGTGTTTCAGCTTCTTGATGTAAGGAGAGTAGTGTTGCAGCACCCTGGACCTCTTATTCCTGTATCTCAATGTCAATATCAGCAGCTGGTTCTTGTGTTTCAGCCATAGATGGTTCTTGTGTTTCAGTTGTAGCTGGTTCTTGTGTGGCAGCCATGGCTGGTTCTTGTGTTTCAGCCACTGAATGAGTAGCTGGTTCTTGTGTTTCAGCTATAGAATGGGTAGCTAGTTCTTGTGTTTCAGCTACATAATGGGTAGCTGGTTCTTGTGTTTCAGCTACAGAATGGGTAGTTGGTTCTTGTGTTTCAACTACGGGATGGGTAGTTGGTTCTTATGTTTCAGCTACCTTATTGAAAACAGATGATGTCGCACTACCCTGGGCATCTGGTTCTTGTGTTTCAGTGCCCGTGGGTGGAATAGGCAAAGATCCCGTGATTTGGAAGGTTGGAGGTGTACGGGGTATCAGTCGAATGGGTTGGGGGTCTAGGGTAGTGGCAATAATGGGTGGCCTTGTGGAGGCCCTTGTTCAGTTTTTTCATAATAAGGGCGGAAAGAGGGGCATTTGTTTTCGTTTACGTGGGGGTCTTTCCTCAATGATGGGGCAGGGCAAATTATCTGGCTCAGAGTCATCACTAAGAATATGAAGGGAAGGAGTGGATGATTCTGGTAAGGTATGAGGCGGGCTTGGTATGGTAGGGTGATTGATTGGTCTGGTTGGTTCTGCGGGCGAGCTATTGGTTACTTCTGGGGAGTCTGGGGGATTTTGTGGTTGCTGCTCCTGGAGGTTTTCAGGAATTTCAGCAGTTGCTTGGGGGTTTATGGGCGGGTTATTTAGTGGAGGGTTTTGTTGGGAAAAACCCCTTTGGATTAGCAGTTGGACAAGACGGTGATGGGTGAGTGAAAGGGTGGGATCTTTAGCCTTTTTGCAGTAATGTGCCATATTTTTCAGACAACCCAACAAATAATAAGGAATATTGACCCGTCTATTATGCCTTAAATGAGATAACAGAAGAAAGTCGTGCTGATAAACTACCTGGTATCGGCCCTCGCAGGTTAGGTAATACTTGATGAATCTTGCAACTTCCAGCCATGGGGGTGGCAATGAGCTGAGTCGAACACCCCTGCCTTTAAATTCAATTTGTTCTTCTGGCAAGAAGAAGTTCTGCTGGGCATTCCGAATGATATGTTTACGGCTAAACATGCGAGTGCCGTCGGTAGGGAGGCCTGAGACCTATGCTACATCTTCTTCTATTACTGAAATCTGGACCCCTTGGATAATAGAATGGTCTTCTTGAAGGTTTTGAGCGAATTGCATAACCTGTTGTTCATTATACCACTGGAGTCTCTGAAAACAACTGAGCCATCCTGCTTGCTGAAAGATTTGATAAGCTACTAGATAATGTTCTAACAGCGCTATCGTGGTGGGTTCGTTTCATATAACAGAGCCTCCCATAGCTACCATCTCGGTAGAATACAACGTCAAAGAGTTTGAGTAACAGCTTCTGCACAGAGTGAGTTTTCCGAGCGACGATATGCAAAATGTGGTCAAATACGCGAAAGGGTGGTGAAATAGGAATGGCAGTGGTGAATTCGTGTGAAATGATGGTATAGAAGATTTGATGTGTCCTCCCCTCCCATCAAGAGTGGCTAATAATGATTGTACTCGAGTGGTCATAATGATTTAGAATCTTCTCATTAACTATAGCCTAACTGAATTACATAAAATTTATATACCTCGCCTTACCTTTTGATTCGTTTTGCAACAAAATATTGTGCCTGTCCATGGTAGTCTTGCAGTGGTTGTGGCAGAGACTTTTGATCTATTAGATGAATTTTATCAAGGATTTACTATCTGGAAGGACAAACTATAGTATGAGAGCATAAAAGCTTGTTGACGGATGATGTTGAAAAGTTGGTGTTTCAGCAACAGAAAAGAACGAGGTGAAGCAATTGCTGGATGGTGTTGTTTCGGTGATGAGAAAATATGAAGAACTGGTGAAAAATGGTGTTTCAGCAACAAGAAAAACAGGGTGAAACAATTACTGGATGGTGTTGTTTCGTCGCTGAAGGAAGTGAAGAATAGCTGGATTGTAGTGTTTTGGCAATAGGGAGAACAAAAAGTGTTGAACAATGGTGTTTCAACATCGGGAAAAATAATGAAAAGTTGTTGTCAATGGTGTTTCAGCAACAGAAAAGAAAAGGTGAAACAACTGCTGGACGGTGTTGTTTCATCGATGAAGAATGGTGAGGAAATGGGGAAAAGAAGAGTGGAAAAAGGTTGTTGATCAGTGATGGGGAAAAATATGTGGGGTTGGTGGTAGCGGTGTTTCGGTAATGAAGGAAAGGGAGCGGATTGCTGACAGTGGTGTTTCGGCAGCAGAGGAAAGTCAAAAATGCTGAACAGTGGTGTTTCAACATCGATAAGAAGTCAAAAGTTTTGAACAGTGGTGTTTTAGCATCGGGAAAAGTCAAAAGTGCTGAACAGTGGTTTTTCAGCATCGGGAAAGCTTGTCTCTTTGAAGTAGGATCATCCTTTCCTTTGATCGGGAATTTGCAAAAATCGATTATAACATGGTATTTCTTGACAGGGATTATTAGTAAATAAAATCTAATCTAATCTAATACTAAAGAAATTAACTTAAAAGAATTAATTGCAATTAGGGGTAGAAACCCCCTCTATGAAGAGGAAATGGGTGTCTGCCATGCATGTGGCCTTAAAATCTTCTTTAGAAATAGGGCGCTGGTACAGACGGAGACGATGACCATTTACAAGTAATGGAGTTTTGGAGTCATCGATTATGAGGAGCCTTACTGTTCCATTAGGGAAAACAGTGTCTACTTCGTAAGGTCCAAGCCATCTTGTATGCAGTTTCCATTGAAATTCTTTGAACCGGGAATCATACAGTAGGGCCCAATTACCTTTTTGGAACTGTTTGTTCTTGATATTTTTGTCATGCCATTTTGATCTTTTCTATTGAATTATGGTTGTCTGTTGAATGGAATCTAGTCTTTTCTCCTTCTCGGTGACTGTATAATTGAGTTTAGCAGGGGTCATATTCTTGCTGATGAAATAGATAGCATAGGGGAGATGATTTTCTTCCTATCCCAAGACAGCTCCTATTACAGTATCTGAAGCATTGAAGGATATATGAAAGGGAAGTGTCCAATCAGGTCCTCTAAGAATAGGAGCTGTAGATAACTGATTTTTAAGTGTATTAAATGATTCCTGGCAAAAATTAGTCCATTTGAATTCAACATTTTTCATCAGTAACACAAACAGGGGAGAAGCTATTTTGGAAAAATTCTTAATAAATCTTCTGTAGTATCCAGCATGTCCTAGAAAGCTTTTTACCTATGTTTGGGTTTTGGGAGTAGGAAGATCCTTAATCACTTGTATTTTGGATGGGTCTACCTGAATTCCTTGAGATGGGATAAAATGTCCAAGCACTATTCCCTCACTCATCATCATATGACATTTTTCTATACTTAAGGAGAGTTGGGCTTGTATGCATCATTTGATTACTTTCTCAAGGTTTTGTAGTGCTTCCTGAAAAGAAACACCATAAGGAGTAAAGTCATCCATAAAGATTTCCATAGAGTCATTAAGCATATCAGAAAAGATTCCTAAAACTGCTCATTGAAAGGTTGCTGGTGCATTACATAGTCCAAATGGAAGGACTTTATAAGAAAAGGTTCCTCAAGGGCTAGTAAAGGTGGTTTTATCTTGATCTTGAGGTGCAATTTTGATCTGGTTATACCCACTGAAACCATCTAAAAATGAGAAAAATTTCTTCCCTGACAAATTATCTAACACTTGATCAATGAATGATAATGGAAAGTGATCTTTTTGAGTGGCTTTATTTAAATCTCTATAATCCACACATACTCTCCATTTCCCATTTTTCTTAGGAACTATTACCAATGGGGATACCCATTCACTGTTTGATATAGAATATATAAACCCTGCATTGAGCAATTTTTGAAGTTCTTCTTTGAGGATTTCTCTTAAATTCGGGTTCATTCCTCGCTAAAGTTGGCAGATTGGCCGAAAATATTCCTTAATATATATTCGATGAGTACATAATTCAGGAGAGATTCCTTTCATATCTATGTAATCCCATGCGAATGATTCTTTATTTTCCAGAAGTAACTTCATTAATTGTTGTGTTTCAGCATCTGTCAGATTAGAGTTTATGTTGAGTGTTTTTCCAGGTTCAATTTCTACTGATATGCTTTTAGAGGAGATGGTGTTGGATATCTGCGGTGGGCCTTCCGAGTTGAGGTTTTCTTGATTATCAGACTCCAATAGTGTAGTTAGTTGATTATGAGTTTTTGGAGTCACAGAGGAGGGTTCGCAAATAAAATTATTAATTACTTCATCCTTGGTAGAGTCTTTCAGGTTTAGAGCTTGTCCAATAGTCAAAAGGGGTTGAGTAGGTTTATCGTCAAAATCTACCCATACATAATTATCATTATTAACCAGGGGTGTACCGTGCGGGTAGAGGGTAAGATGTTTAGTTTCATAACCATTTGAAATTATCATTGAGCCTAATCTACAACTGATAAAAGCATCTGTTGTGGCTAGCCATGGTCTACCCAAAATTAGAGGATGGCCCCCCAACTTTGTTTTGGGTTGTAGTACCATAAAGTCAACTAGATAATTCCAGGATTCCACAGAGATACTGAGGTCTTCAATGACTCCTTCTGGTTTAATTGTGGATCAGTCAGCCAATTCTAGGATAGTTGGGGTGTCTCTGACTTCATTTTGCAATT
>JASDQU010735970.1:201287-213248 GCA_032191745.1 Picea mariana | reverse complement strand
GTGATTATTAGACTATTTATAGGTATTGGGGGTGTAAAAAGGGGTATCTAGTAAAAATAAGGGTTTATTTGATTGGAAATATGTTTTGGGAGGGGGGTTCAACAAAATTATTTTTGGATGTATTTATCAATATCTAGTGAAATTATGGGTATTCTTTAATATCCCATGAATGCACGTGCTATGTCACAAGTTAACTAAAAAAAGACCCCATGCTAAAGACCATAAAGAGATTTCTTAAGGCGAAAAACAAGGATAGAGTCATTATGGACATAGCTAGGAGGTTGTTCCATGTAGATTTCTTTTTACAAATCCCCATGCAAGAAGGCATATTTAACATCCATTTGATGGATCTCCCATTTATGTGAGGCTACAAGGGATAGAACAAGGTGGATGGAATTCATTTTGGCTACAGGGGAAAATGTTTCATTATGGTCAATGCCTTCAACTTGGGATAATCCTTTGGAAACTAATTGAGCCTTGTGTCTTTCAACACTTCTATCTGATGCATACTTAGTTCTATAGACCCATTTACATCTAACAAGTTTTCTTCTTTTCGGAAGAGGTACATGATCCCAAGTATCATTTTCCATTAAAGAACGATACTCTTCATTCATTGTTGTATCCCAATCTAGATGACCTGAAGCTTATGCAAATGTCTTTGGATCATGAGCCTCTGAAACTTGAGCCAAAAGAGAGGAGGCTCGCTAGAACTATGAACATGTCTAACTCTGATCTGAAGGATCACCGACAATATCACCGACTGCTTCTCGTGTTGAACATACCCATCTAGGAAGCAATGGTGGTGGTTCAGATTCAAGTTCAATGGACTCATTTGGAGGAAGGTGAGCATGCAGAGGTGGATTTTTATCCTCACTATCATCATCTGAAGAAGAAGAAATCAAAATAGGAACATAATATGACACAAACGCCGAAGATGGATCACATGCCGAAGAAGGCACAAACATCGAATTAGGCTCGCAGGCTAAGATATTTTCATCAAATTTAACATTTCTTCGAATAATAATTTCATTTGAATGAGGTTGAAGAAGTATGTAACTTTTGACATCTTCAGAATAACCAACAAAAATACACTTCTCACTTTTAGGCTATAAATCTTTCCTTTTCTCATAAGGAACGTGAACCCACACTACACTACCAAATACACGGAAGTGGCTTACATATGGATTAATGTTATTCCATTCTTCTTCCAGTATTATATTTTAAGAGCCTTTGTAGAAGTGCGATTTACTATGTAATTTCCACAGTTAATGACTTCCACCCAATAATTTAGACTTAATCCCTTAGATTGGATCATACAATTAGCCATTTATTTTAATGTGCGGTTCTTTCTCTCAGCAACACCATTTTGCTGTGGTGTATATGGAACAATTTGTTTCATTTGGATGCCCTATGCAGTGCAATAACTTGTAAAATTATTGTTCATATATTCGCCTCCATTATCTATTCTTAACCTTTGAAGTTGATGCCCATATTGCTTTTCTACAAGGGCCTTGTAGGCCAAAAACTTGTCAAAAAATTCGCTCTTAAGTTTTAAGAAGTAAACCCAAGTGCATCTGGAAAATTTATCCATGAAAGTTAATAAATACTTGCATTTAGAAAAAGAAGGAGAAGAAATTGGACCACACAAGTCAGTGTGAACAAGCTGCAAAGGGGCCAAGGCATCCCAAGAGGCATGTTTTTCAAAACTTTCCGGATGATGTTTGCCAAGAACATAACCGACAAAAACACCATCTCTACAAGAAACAAGAGGAAGACTAGTCACCACATGTTGGTTACATAGTTGCTACAATGAGCGATAGTTTAGATGACCAAACTGCTCATGCCAAAGTTTGCTCAAGTCATAACCATGAGCAACAAAAATTGATGGAAAATATGATGACCCGAGGTTTTCAAAATTGTACAACTCAATAATATAATCATTAATTCCAGTTGCAAGAACATGCTTAGGATCTTTTAGATCATCGATTACAATTTGGTAAGGTGAAAACTCTACGATTTTACCTTCACCTGAATGAGTAATATGATATACTTATAGAAGGTTGTAGGAAAGACTTGGAACACATAATACATTATTGTGATGACCATTATCTACCTGCACTGTTCCCGACCCTACAACACTAAGAGATCTATCACCACCAACAAATATTTTGTTGGCATTACATTCATTTAGAGTAGAAAATATGGCTTTATCCTTAGCCATATGATAATATACTCTAAAATCAATAAGCCACTCATCAGAGGAAGAAGTAGAAGTTGCATTGAAGGAGAAACTAGAAGTAAAAAGTGCATGTCCATGAGAAGAAGAAGTAGAATCAATACTGATGTTGTGCTTCTTCATCACTGCTTCTAAAGATGCCATCTTCTTAAAACATTTGGACTCCTAATGACCACATTTCCCACAAAATTTGCAATGTCTGTCAGTGTTCTTATTTTTAGATTTTGCTCCTTTGTCACCATTAGGAGCAGAAGTTCGCTGAGAGGGTTTCAGACCCTTGTTTTGCTTGCTTTTGTGGTGATGATGTTGCTTCTTGGGATTCTTGGGTTTATTTTTCTGCTAGACCACTAAGGCTTTATTGGATGTACCTACAATGCTAATCAATCCAAGTTGCACAACCTTATCTTGCTATCGAATGAGAGCATCACGAAAGGAATCGAGAGAGGGTTCTTTATAAGCACTCCCTGGAGATTCTCTAGTGGCATAAAAGGTAGATACAAAAACAAAATATGCACTACCAAGCTTACAAAAATAGCATATATGTATCGATCTTTCTTTAGATCTAATTGGAACTCTATACACAAAAGTATAAGTGTTTTGAACTTAGATAAGTAATCTTCAATGCAAAGAAAATCATTTGGACTTAAAGTTATTAACTGATTTTCAAACTGGTGAGTCCAAATAATAATGTGTTTATCAAACACAACTTTAAGATTTTCCGAAGCTTTATTGGGGGCATTAATTTCTTTAAGGTGAAACCTTAAATTAGGAGAGATGGACATTTCGATTAGTCCACGGGATTCATCATTCATATTAATCCATTGGACATACTTTTCATCATGAGTGGGTTCTTGTTCTTTTCCCAAGGTAATCTGATACAATAATTTACTTCTTAATAAATCCTCCATATGAGATTTCCATTGGAAGTAGTTGGTGTTGGTAAGCAAAAAATCACTAGGAGAAGCCAGTTTAAATATACATAGAATATGGATGTAAACACTAAAACTGATGGTCTAGATGGAAAGATCTCGAAAAAATAGGTTGTTAAAAAAAACAACATTGAAAATGGACTTCAGACGTGAAAGTTATCCCCTTTTAAAAAAATGCATAAACGACAACCAAAGAGCCACATGGCAAGTAAAAATTGGTCCATGTGGTGATACCCCTCCTTTTAATAACTTCACCTTTACAAATAAGTTGCTTATGAAGTGACTCACTTTTAAAGAATAAGAGGGGATCACTTTTACAATGATGTTACTTTATAAATGAAAGTTGCATGAAAACAAAATAACTTAAAATAAAATATTAAAACTACTTATAATGATTCACTTTTATAATTTAAGTGAAATACACTTTACAATGGATGCATGAACTTGAAAAAAAAAGTAACAAAAAAAACACTTGAACTCAAGACCTCTTACTTAATAAGACAACTTTTAACCAAGTGAGTTAGTGCACAACATATTATATTGAGTAGAAGGAGGATTGAGGGTGTTGTTGTTGTTGTGGAGGATGGTCTTGGAGAGTGTGCTCATAAAAAAATATTTTCACACAAGAAAAAATTTCTCTTCTCGATGGCAACATGGGTTTTATCTCGGTTAGCTTACCCGAAAAATGCAAGTTTCCCTCAGTTTCTGATTTACTGAGATCCCATAAAGCACACGAAAAAAAACATACGTAGACATGAAAACCTTTTCTGCTCTGTTTCTAATTTTCCAAGATTGCACAGAGTGTGGGGAAAAGAGAATACACATATCGAAAAGAGTAGAAACTTGGAAATAAAAAACATAAAACTAAAATAAAACTGAAATATTATCTTTGCAAAAAATTAAAAGGGTGTATTCAGGATTTATATCTTCGAATCTAACTGAAATGGTCATATCTTGGGAAAACCAAAAACCTTTTAAAGTGAAACTAAAGGTGTTCCTAACTGAAATGAGCTCTCCAAATGCAATGGAACAATCCTCCCAGCCCAAAACTGTACGAAAACGACAAAAAACTAAGATGTGGTAACATGACTTCACGATCTCATCTACAACGAGAGCGGGTCTTCAAATGCAATGTGATACCATGTTCAACAACAAATGTATTCCAATAGAGGATGAACACCTTCAGTAACCACTCAGACAAACAGATCAAAGATCAACACACTGACGTTTGATGTGGTAAAACCCCTATGGGGAAACATCCATGGTCCCAACCAACATAGCCACTTGGAGCAATTTATTATTGCAAAAGAAAAATATTACAAAGAGATTTACAAGAGAGTCTCACAATCGATTATTGGCAATCGATCCTCCATGCTCTTGAAATAGATATCATGGACCAATCGAGTGTTAAGCCACATATCAATGTAGTCATTAAGATCGAGGAGAATATGAACCGTCAGATCACTCTATGTTGGGAACAGATCATGATCGTCATATTACCGAACTACAAATGCATACTAAAGAAACACACTTTTACCTAACGACACATTAGACCAAGTTGATTTTAACTAACTCCTAAGTGTCTAAATATCCTAACATAAAGTTCTTAGTGAGGAAGAAGGTTTGAAGGGTTTAGAGTGGTGGTTTAAATCAATCTGAAAGTTTAAGTACCTTTTGAAATCTATAATTTTTATTTGATTTGTATTTAGAGACAAGGTTCTCACATGGGATTTCATACAAAAAAAGAGTTGGCAGGGTCTATGTAGACATCATTTATGTAAAGTTTATCTACCTCACTTATGTATCTCTTGTGATTATGCTAGTTTATTATGGAGGGATTTTGAAGCTATGTTTGGAATGAGAAATGCATGGAGGGGTTAATTTGTGGAATGCTTAAATGAGTGGTGTGGGAATCTTTCTATTAAGCCATATAAATCCATGCCATTGATCTTAGTGTGGGGAATATTGTTTGCTAGGAACTTATCTTTGTTTGAAGATAAGACCACTCCTCTTTTCCAATGTACTTTTCAGGGAATGAATATTCTTAAGAGTTTCCATAGCATGGCCAAAATGATGATATACATAGCAAGGGTCTTGGTTTCCCATGGTACGCCAAGTCCTTTACGAAGGGTCAATTTTCAACCGAGTTGAGATGATCTTGAATAACTTAGCTACAACTATTAAGAAAGTCCACGAGACTCTAGACAATCAAATGCTTGATTTATACATGGCTTGTTATTTAATGGACATAGTTTGCACACCTAATTCTTTTCCAATGATGGGTTGGACATGGAATCCTTCATAGCCTCTCATCTAGGTATATTTCCAAGACTTATGGAATACCAAGTAAACAACAAAGTATGAATTACTCTATGATGGTTTCTTATAGGTCTTGTATGAGATTATATTCGAGAAGCTTTGTCTAAGGTTATTTGAAGAGCTTATGACTATTATAGAGCTTGCTATACCTCCAACAGGCTAAAATGGCCATCTAATTGGTTCCCCTTATCCCGCTTCAGGGACTTATTCTATTTTCCAAGAAGAGATGGGGTACTACGTACCTTCTCAATGACTAGAAAGCACAAGAGTAAATGCCAATAGTAAATGCACTCTATAGGAGTCTTTGCTGATAGCTGATTATAGCTCCCCTGTTTCAGTGCAGATTGACCAGTTGGGGAAAGGGAAGCATCTATGCCAGAAACGATTTCCCCCCCTTAGCTTATACAGTGAAAAAACATTTGAAGAGACCCCTCTAATTTTCACCTAGGATAACTGCGTCAGGTAAGTGAACTATATTTCTTCCTCGCCTGAGCATAGCTTGCTCAGGTAATACCAGGTCCTGAAAGAAAGGCCTAGATTTATTCCTAGAACAGATCTTAGAAATGGCTAGCCACTTGGCCAAGGAAGACATCCCGCTGTGGATTCAATGCCACTACTCGATTAGTCGATGCCAAGAGTAAATGCTAAATCCTGGGTTAGTGAATTATTCGCTAGTGCTTTGTTAGTGAATTAGTTCTTTTTTGGCAGCTACTCATGCATTGGTTTGATCTGTCAACAACTACTCATGGATTGGTTTGATTTGTCAACAACAAGTGCATCCACCATGGCAAGGCGGTGAGATGAGATGATTAGATATTTGTTGGCATCTACTCATGCATTGGTTAATCAATCTGTCAACAACAAGGCGGTGAGATGTTTTACAGCCACATTCTAAAAACTTGATCATCTGGGGCTCTCGAGCAGATCCATACCAAAGCTATAGATGTGCAATATTTCGATCATTCTCCCCACAACCAAAGAAATAAATCCATGAAGAAATCCATGTTACAAGAGGCGTCTTCCAAATTATGAAGCATAAGATCTTCACTGTGAGGCATCTTCCAATTTCTGAAGATCATAACTCCACTGAAAATCATTAAAGCACTGCATTGTGGCAACACACAACTGCAATTTCGGTGGAAAAAACATGCAAATGAAGCAAGTATTATAATTCGGAGAACGAGAGCAGCTGTCAAGAAGACTCAATTTCTACGAAAGAATCAATGCAAGAGGGAGAGGAATCGTCTTCAGATGTAGAAAAAAGAGTTGTGCAATGGACAATTTCCACGTATATTCCTCTGGTATTAAGGCTTCACGTAAAATATTTTGAAGTCAAGCAAGTAACAATAACCAAACAAGTTTCTCTTTTTCCAGTTTCAGTGTTAATTAAGGAGGCATGGAATTTGACAGAACAAAATTTCTGCCAGTCTTACTCCATTTACATTTTAGAGATTTGTGGTGTCTCCCATTACCGAGGGATTTGTGATGTCTCCAAATATCGGACCATTATCGGTTTGTTATGTGATGTTTAGATAATTAGATAATTGTGGTGAATGGAGCTTTCTAATCAAAACCATTGAAAGGAGCTGAATGGTGAATTCTTGTTGGTGTGCCCTCTACCTGGGCGTATGCTTATTGGCTCATCCAACTCTAGGCTTTGGATTGACTAATGCCATCAAGAAATTGTGTAAAAATGCAGTTTCACTTACCCAATGCATTACAACAAGGAGCATTTAACGTTATATTATCCTGTAGTGAACTTAGAGAACAAGGGATAAAATCTCTTTTATGTTACACAGATTTTGCATAGCTTCAAATTTGCTTGCATGGCAGGTGCATTTAATGAGGAGCATTTAACGTTATATTATCTTGCAATGAACTTAAAGAAGAAGGGATAAAATCTCTTTACGTTACACAGATTTTGCATAGCTTCGAATTTTCTTACATGGCAGGGACTACGCTGCCATGCAACACTTGTTTTGAAAGAGACATGCATAAAGGTCTTTTAAGAGTGTTTTTATGAAAGGTGTATTGTCAAAGTCTTTGTGAATCCAAAGTAAGTTATGATAGGTTTTCTTCAATAGTGTGTTTGTGATCAGTGGGACTAGTTTGTGGTTGAGAAACAAGGACTCACAGTCACACCAACTCTTATCATAACTAGATTTTTTGGTGTCTCCTCTCGATAACAATTGATTTCTAACCTAGGTCGCCATGCAAAATGAGACCCATCGAAACCAATCACTTTATCAAAATTTAACCATGCTAGATTCATGTTAACAATGCTAGTTTTTGCCAAATTATAATTGACACGAATTTATTTTAATATATTAATTAATGATTTATATATATATATATATATATATAAACCGATCACTTTATCGAAATTTATCCATGCTAGATTCATGTTAGCAATGATAGTTTTTGCCAAATTATAATTGGCACTAATTTATTTTAATACATTTTATATTAATTAATTAATGGTTTATATATATATATATATATATAATTAATGAATTATTTTAATTGACTTAAATGAAATGTTTTAAGGAAAAATTTATGTAATTTTTGGTTTTAGTTTTGGATTATATATGAGATGATGATGATGACGACTAACGATACTAAAATTGGTCTATGGGCTTTAAGTAAAGCAATATATTACTTGGATTTCTTTAAAATGTTATTTCCATGCTTGAAAAACATTAAGAGAAGTGTTCCAAGATCACTTCTTTCTTGCCATGACTGTGTTTAAGAGATTCCCCAATGCTCAGTTTCACTATGCAACTCATGAGATATTTGATCTTCAAGATTAGGGTTAACCACCTCCTTATAATATCTTAATTTTGTTTTACCCTCTAATTGTTTTTGCACCATAGATTCTCCTTAAATTTAGTTTGTACAATATTTTTAATATCATAGGTATTTTGCAGAATAACTTCTTCTTTTATTTCCCAATGATTTTTTGGGGAACTCCTCCTTGTTAACCATGTTGTTTATCTTGTTCTTGTACATTAAGTACCTAATCATAATTGGGGCCTCAATGGGGGAAATACTAACTTGGATGAGGAGGATATGATAGGATAGGATAGGATAGGATAAGATATTTATTTATTTTAATGGTATTGTATTATTTTATTTTTTTTGACAAATATAGTTATTTAAATGTAGTATATTAAAAATAAGACAAATTTAATCATTTTCATTGAAATTAGAATTTCTAAATTTGATAGAAAATTTGTTAAAAATTATAATTCACTTAATTGATGAAAAGTTTTACCATGAAATTTTGTTTTTAGGAATTTTAGCATATTTTAAAGATACTAAAATAATTATAATTAAAAAAATAAAAAGAAATTTTATTTTATTAGAAAAAATAAACCCACAAAAAAATTGAATTTATCCATTTTTAACTAACTTTTTAAAAATATCATTCATTTAAAATTATACCAAATATAAAATATATTAAAAACAAATGAAAGAAAACTTCATTGTGATATAAACTAATAAAATAGATTGCAAAAACCACCTTCAAATGAACAGACTAAAAAAATATTATCCCGACACCAATTAAATATAAGAAAACAATGTCATGTAATTCATGAAAAAATTCCATTTGTAAAATCTCATGTAGGATGTAAGGGAGCACTATGAGCTTGTCAAGAAAAAAGAAAACAAAGAACCATTGCCATAACATGCTAATAGGTGGGTAAGCGAGGAAATAGATATCCTTAAAGCTGCATCTCAACCGTGTTCTAAATTGCTATAATGCCCATGGCAAGTTATTACAATGCATTGATTTTAATAGACCAACTCTATTATGTAGAGAAGGTTTGAAAGGTTTAATCAAAGTGATAAGTTATTTTGGTTTGGAGTTTACTCTCTTATTGTAAGACTTTGATTTATTCGGGAGCTTTTCTTCAGGATTAAAAGGACACTTTAATTTGTACTGGTGGTGATAAGACGGGCATGCCTAGTGTAATTTTGAGCATTCAGTTTGGTTGGGAGAGAACACTTTGGCGTTGGAATACTCAATTAAAAATCAAGTTATTTATTTGGCTGGTTGTGATAGGGAATATTCTCACTTGGGATTCCCTCCAAGTAAAAGATAGACATATTTATGTTATTTATGCAAAAAAATATTCTGAATCTGTTGATCATATTCTAATTCAATGTTCTTTCACCAAGCTGGTTTGGGAAAAGGTAAGACTCTCTACAGGTTTTAAAGTGTTATGGGATGGTTTCACATTGGCAGATTGCTTCAAGACTTGGGTCCAGGATAGATTTGTCCCTGCGGTGTTTGCGGTGCATGGTTTATATGGATTGAGAGAAATAAAGCCATCTTTGAAGGAAAAATTCCATCTCTTCTGGCAGTATATTATAAAGCTTTAACTTTTACGAGGGGCAAAGATACAAAATTGAAAAATAAACTTCCGATAAGCAAAATTGAAAGATAAACTTCCGAGAAGCATTTTATTCCCAATGCTTATAAAGCATATTTCGACGAGGTTGCACATCTGGATGGCCTTTGCTGCGGTGCGAGTGGTATAATAAAGCTTCCGGATTCTACTGTCATAGGATGGATTTTTCACTGTGGCCATGAGACTAATAACAAAGCACTCGGGGCTTGGGCAACTCTTAGGCTGGCTTTACATTTATCGATTACTCATCTTTAATTGTTGGGTGTCCAAAGTAGTGATCCACTGGCTAAAGAAAAAGAGAAGTCTTCATGCTTGAACAATTCATTGTTCAAGGATGGAAAGCTAAAATCAAAGCCATAATCTGCTGCTTTGATTATATTAGTTATGATCACATTCCTAGGAACTTCAACTCTGATCCTACTATCTTATCTAAACAAGTGCTTGGTGTTCAAGAAGGTGCCATTATTTATTTCCCTTGAAATAATGGCACAACGAGGAAGAAATCTCATATAAACATTTATTAACTTATACAAGTTATCTGTTTCTTTTTTGTGAGCTGTTATATTATTATGATGGACAACATTGCTGCGTATTTATCCTTTTGCTAATCATGTTTCTAGCTAAATTTTTTGGGATCCCTGTTTTGTAGTGATTAGTTATTTTCTTAATATAATTATATTATGTTTTTAGCTAAATTTTTTGGGATCCCTGTTTTGTAGTGATTAGTTATTTTCTTAATATAATTATATTAAGAAAATATAATATAATTGAAATAATTTTTCAGTTAAAAAAAATAAATATAATTTTGATACAAAGTATTAATGTTTGATATGATTTATCCTGATTCGAGTGACTTATGAGAATTGTCCAGAACCTTTGCGGCACCCACAACTGTTAACTCCTAGAAGTCTCTGGTCTCTTTCTACTTCATTAATGACAAGTATTTACTCAACTTCAATGCTTGCATTAAGGTTCACCCTCGTAAGGACATCCGCCTTAACTGGCGGCACTTGAGAGTATTTGATGGTGGATTTGCAAATAATGGCTTGGTTCTTCATCAGCCTTCGTGATGTCATCAAAATAATAGCGATGCTGATCTATGATCTCAAGGACAAAGGAAGGACGCTGTGGCAATTATGGAGTCTCGTTCCCAAAGGCACCAGTTTGGTAAGAACGATGGGTTTGATAAGAAAGATGTTTTTTGGTAATTTTTTTTGTTTGATTTTTGTTAGAAATTGAGTGATGAATGGTTGGATTTCTAGATTTGAGTGGTTAATTTTGTATAGTTTGAGTGTATCAGGGGTTTTTCAGCAAGCTGAATTTATTTATACATTCAGAAATACAATTTAAATAATAGAAAATAGTTATTTTATCCAAATTTATTTAGCCAGATTCCAGCCAAAAAACTCAAAAGGTAGATTTCATTGCACTAGTCTAAACGTTCTACCTTTTAGATGTTTTCTAATAACTTTTTTTGTTGAATTTTACCGTAAATTCAATGATGAATAGTTAGATCTGCAAATTTGAATAGCTAATTTTGTATAATTCAAATGTATAAAAACGAAAGATCTGATTTAAAAAAAAAAAAATATTTCATTTACCTTCACTTCGTCTCTTAGTTCGCCATTTGCTACTCTCTCAGACGCATTCGAATGCATAATCTTTGTGGCGGGGGTTCTACCAGAAGGAATTGTCAAGGAGACTGCCCCCTTTTGCTCGGGTCCAACAGGAAGCGGTCGCCAACGGTGCATACTACCACGAGCAAACCACTACAGAGGAGCGTCGAATAATGGACAATCTGGATGAAAAAGCCCGACAGGAACGATCTAGAACCCTCGATGCAGAAGTCGAAGCAGAGATTATGCCCTGTATCCCGGATCTTCAAGAACGAGAGACACAAAATACCTTCGAACAATGGATCTCTACTGGCAGATGAAGACGCTGTTAATCAAGGCCATCACTGCTCAAACTGTTGTCTAGAATGACATGGCTCATCAGAATTCATCCATCCAGCTGCAAAACTAATTGCAGGACAAGAAACTCACAATCATTGCGACAAAAA
>JASDQU010735970.1:136239-192013 GCA_032191745.1 Picea mariana | reverse complement strand
CTTTCTTCTTGATACCGACTTTTCTAGATGGCATTCTGACCCCATTGTCTATACCAAGAAAGTAGGAAGTCATCTCCTAATCCTTGTTCTTTATGTTGATGACCTTATCCTCACTGGTAGTGACCCAAAACTTTTAAACCATGTGAAAACCATCCTTAAGAAGAAATTTGAAATGATTAACTTAGGTTATTTGCACTATTTCCTTGGCCTTCAAGTTTTGCAAACCAAGGAATGAATTTTTCTTTCCTAGTCTAAGTATGCTTGTGACCTTCTTCATCGCTTTCACATGGAAGATTTAAAACCAACCCCTTCTCCCTTCCATTCTGGAGTCAAACATGTCGCCACCTATACTTCTCCTGAAGTTGATGCCACGTTGTATCGTCAGTTAGTTGGTAGCCTCTTATACTTGACTCATACCAGTCCCAATCTTTGCTTTGGTGTTGGTCTTGTTTTCTAGTATATTAAAACACCCCATGAAAGTCGTTGGAAAGAAGCTAAAAGGATACTTCAATATGCTCGGGGTACAGTTCAGTTCGGGATACATTACAACTCAAGGGGGACTCCTTTATTGGTTGGTTTCACTTATTCAGATTAGGTCAGTGACCCTGATGATCAAAATTCTATTGTAGGTTATGTTTTCAGTCTTGGTTCAAGACCCATCACTTGGGCCTGTAAGAAACAACAGGCTATTGCTCTGTCTTCAGCAAAAGCAGATTACCGAGAAACAATTAATGCAATTCAAGAAGCCTTGTGGCTTACATAGATCCTTTCAAAGTTTAGATTCCAACTACAACATCTGAGCACCCTCTGGTGTGAAAATCAGAGTGTCATCAAACTTGCCAAAAATCTAATTCAAAATTAGCACAACAAACACATCGAGCTATGCATGCACTTCATCAGAAAGTTCATTCATAATCGAGTTTTTGAAGTACTATTTTTCCCTACAAAAGATCAAATTGCAGACATCTTCACAAAGTATCTTACAGAGGCGAATTTTTCCAAACTTCGATCTATGTTAGGAGTTCAGTAAGTTGTCATTAAGGGGGGATAGGCTCTAATGCCTCCTTCCTTCTCCTATTGTGTCGCCTTTGTAAATCCTTCAATCCTATCCCAAATTATTCTTAAGGGGGGATGTTAGGATATTTAGATAGTTAGGAGTTAGTTAAGATCAACTTCATCTAATGTTTCATTAGGTAAAAGTGTGTTTCTTTAGTATGCATTTGTAGTTAGGTAATCTTGGCAGTCACAATATGTTCCCAACATAGAGTGATTCAACAGTTCATATTCTCTTCAATCTTAAGGGCTACAATGATTCATGGCTTAGCCCCTGATTGGTCCATGATCTCTATTTAAAGAGCATGGAGGGTCATTTATCGATGATTGATTGTGAGAAACTCTTGGTCCATGATCTCTATTTAAAGAGCATGGAGGGTCATTTATCGATGATTGATTGTGAGAAACTCTCTTGTAAATATTCATTGTAATATTTTTCTTTTGCATTAATAAATTGTTCCAAGTGGCCACCTTGGA
The DNA here is from genome assembly GCA_032191745.1 of Picea mariana. Taxonomy (NCBI): domain Eukaryota; kingdom Viridiplantae; phylum Streptophyta; class Pinopsida; order Pinales; family Pinaceae; genus Picea; species Picea mariana. The sequence continues at coordinate 190,483 of JASDQU010735970.1, read as the reverse complement.
TGTTTCTCCACAGGGGTTTTACCATGTCAAACATTGGTGTATTGATCTTTGATCTGGTTGTGTGAGTGGTTATTGAATGTGTTCGTCCTATGTTGAAATACCTATGTTGTCGAACACTTTATAGCCCAATTTAGGAGTATATTTTCCTCCCACGGGGTTTTTAGACCAAACTAATTCATCCTTTGTATCTTTTATCCTAACATAATTAGCCATTAGAGCAGTGTTATAGTTATCTCATACTGGAACTGCATCACATGTAAACCTCAATCTATCTAACTTAACCCAAGTAACATAGGAAGAAAAAAATTGAAAAACTTTAATAACAATTATTTTTTAAAATGTTTAAATAAATAATTTTATTTTGAATTCTAATAAAATAATACCACCACTTTAATCAACTAAAATAATAAATTATATATATATATATATATAAAGCAAGCACGTATCCTTTGCAACAAAACGAATGAGCACTTGCTACAATCTCCATTGTATAAGTAAGGTGGATTATCTTCTTATATTAAGGGTTAAATGGATTGAGATATTTGTGAATATATCCTTCTTTATGGAATATGCTCACATTCCATGTCAAGATTGATTTGACATTCCTCTAGTATTGTTCTTTTCACTTTAGTTTTGTCATGAGAATCTAGTGATAAAAATGAATGGCCTCTTTTACCTTCCAAAAGTTTAGGTTGTTCTTCTTGGAAAATATATTCTTCGTGCCAAAACCGACATGAAAATCTGAGCTCATGATGTTGAAAATTATTAACAACAAAGTGGAACCTACTACATTTATCTAAGGTCAATTCATCCATGCCAAGATGTGTAGATGATTGGACGTTATAGACAACATGATTGCTTGTGATTTTATGATTGGAGTTCAGAACACATAATTGCTTGTGATTTTGACAGAGAAATTACTATGAGGTTGACAACAAATAATGCTATCTAACTGCACTATATTCTAAGGATTGAACTTTGATAATAGCATTGTATGAAAGGGGGGGAATTATTTGTTTTAAATTAATGCTATCTTCTAAGGATCGAACTTTGAACTATGATAATAGCATTGTAGGAGAGGAAAAAATTATTCATGATTGATTGTGATTTTATGATTGGAGTTATAGAACACATAATTGCTTGTGATTTTGAAAGAGAAATTACTATGACGTTGACAACAAATAATGCTATCTAACTGCACTATATTCTAGTGATTGAACTTTGATAATAGCATTGTATGAAAGGGGGGAAATTATTTGTTTTAAATTAATGCTATCTAACTGCACTATATTCTAAGGTTTGAACTTCGATAATAGCATTGTATGAAAGGAAAAAATTATTTGTTTTTAAATTTAAAAATTTGAGTTAATGTTGATAGGGAAGTTGTATTTCACATTTTTTTTGGTTTTAATATTAATATTTCAATATTTTCTATGTGATGTTTTATGAGGTATTTTTTACTTGTAATTATTTTGTTTTAAAAGATGTTTTTATAATTTAATATGAGAGATGTGTAACATAACATACTATTTTCTTAATATAAATTAATGAAATATAATAGTTAAAAAATAATTTAAAATCTAAAATATGTGAAAAAACATATTGTAACGTACCTAGTCACTTAAGGGTTGGTCATGTTACTTTGCAACGTATTTAGTCACCCACAGGCGGGACACGTTGCTATAGAAACTTGTCTCTTAATTGATACCATACTGTAACACCACCACCCGACCACCCAGGCTGAGTCACATCTTTGATACTTCTCTTTCCATTAATTATGAGGCCATAGTGTAGCATCCACAATCATTTGTTGGGCTACGCCATGAAAAACTTACTGATTATATACGAATTATTAAACATATACAATTACTATGAGCAAATGCCCAGATTCATGTGAAAATAACAACAAAAATACACAAACAACTCACACATGCAAAACCCAAGAAATTAAACACTTAAAGAATAATGAAGCAAGTAAATTAACACACAATTGACACTTATCTTTGATAAATGACCACCAACTGCATCCATACTTTCCACGATCCTCCCAGCCTTAGACCATGTTGCACAGAACTCTCAGCAGTGGGTCACCCTTGAGCTAGGACTAAACTCCACCTGAGTAAAGGGATTCCTAGCTATGATGATGTATCTTAGACAACAGAAACAACTCTATCAGGTTCCAACTCAACTAACAGTCCATAGTCTCTCATTCCCCACATGCATGTCCCACTCCATGAAGTGTGGCCCTTCTCTTCTCAGCAGTCCTTCGAATGCCCCACTTCCCTTCTAGGTCTTCAACAACAGGTTGGACAGGAAGTCTTCGAGCACCATAGTTGTAGTTGAGCTCCCTCAGAAAATCAATTCCCAACAATTCTCTCACCTGAAGAGAGTTTCTCACGGGCCTAACAACCTGCCTCTTCAATCCACGGGCCTGACAACCCGCTTCTTCAGTTCAGCTCTTAAGTCAACCAGGTACAAGTATAGGTGATGGCAGTAGTAGCCTACGGGTAAGGTATTGGTACGTTGCTCATAACAGGAAGGGTACGGGTTACTGCTAAAGGAGTGCATGCAAGATGGAGAGATCTGCTCGATGGAGAGAATGGATGAATGGAATGAATGAATGGTCAAATGAACTGCTCATGGACTAAGGCCAAACTCTTTGTATGCATGTCCCAAATTGGACACTTGTCATATTGAGAGCCACTTTGGCCCACTTGTCCCCATCCTTAAAACTTAGGATAAAATAATTATCCCCACCTTAGTCTTTAGGAATATATTATAATATTCCTTTGGAAACAAGCCCTCTAGCTTAACCCCCTTTTCTAGGCTCTTATCCACCCCCCCCCACCTTCCCTTCTTATTGGAGTTTAGTCCCCCATACTCTTTTATCGTGGTTGGTCTAGGCGCAGTGATGTGTTTTTCATTTATGATATGAGTGTTTACATATTACAAAATTAGGCTCATTGGCCTTTAGCATCTAGGCTCTTCGGCCTAACAATCACATAAGCCTTATGTCCTATAATAACCTGGCTCACTAGCCTATAAAACATATTTACATTTACAATTGGGGCTCGGTCTTGGGGTATTACATTCCCCTCCCCTTATTTATGCAAAAATTTCAAAAATCCTCAAAAAGATGTGGGTATTCCGCTCGCATAGCATCCTCGTGCTCCCAAGTTGCATCCTCGGGACCGTACCAGGTCCATTGGACCTTTACTATATCTATGGCTCGATTCTGGAGCTGCTTGATATTACTGTCCAGTATGCCCACCGAATGCACTTGAAAAGCACCTTCTTGCTCCACCTGAATCACATTCCAATCAATAACATGATTAGCATTGGGTATATACTTTTTGAACAATGATACATGGAATACATTATGAATAGACATTTATGTAGGAAATGTAAGCATATATGCTACAAGCCGAATCATCTCTAGGATTTCAATCGGTCCACAAAAATGAGCTACCAACTTTGAACAATTTCCCAACTTCAGGGAACTTTTGTTGGCCTTCACTTTCAAGAATACATGGTCACCCACTTGAAATTCCCTTTGAGTTTTTCCCTTATCAGCATAGTTTTTCTGCCTGTCTTGAGCAGCCTTTAAATTCTGTTGTATTTTCAACATTTTCTCTTCCATTTCTTTGAGTAATTTTGGTCTTCTCTATCTGTTGGGTTGTCCCAGCTTATAGGTGTGTTGCATCTTCTGCCATAAAGTGCCTCAAATGGGCTCATCTTTAGAGATGCTTGGTACCCATTGTTATAAGAAAACTCTACTAAGTGTAGGTAGTCTTCCCATTTTGATGGTCTATCCATCAAATACATCATCAACATATCCTCAATCACTTGATTCACCCTTTTTGTTTGTCCATCATATTATGGATGATAAGCTATGCTAAAATTCAAATTTGTTCTAAATCCTTTAAATAATCCTTTCCAGAAGTTTGATGTAAATTTTGGATCTTTGTCATACACAATTGTCTTGAGTATATCATGCAGTTGAGCAATTTTCCTCATATAAATATCAACAATGTTGGTTTCCTTGTGAGTGAGCTTCACTGGAATAAAATGGGTAACTTTAGTGAGCTTGTCCATCACTACCATGATAGAATCATGTTGTTTGTTTGTTATGGGCAGTTTGGTGATGAAATCTATTGTTACAACATCCCATTTCCACTCAGAAATGGGTAATGGTTGTAGCAAACCGGTTGGGTGTCCATGCTCAGCCTTGACCTTTTGACACTCTAAACATTTGGCAATAAAATATGCAACTTCTTTCTTCATGCATGGCCAATAATATTGGCTCTTGGCAGCTGCAATAGTTTTATAATACCCTGGGTGCTCAGCATAAGGTACATTATGCATTTCTCTTAATATCTTATTTTTCAATTCCAGGGAATTTGGTACATAAATTATGCCTCTGTTCATAATAATTTCATCATTCCCCAACTTGTAGTCTTCAATTTTTTATTGCAAAATACCTTGTTGTAATTTTGTTATTATTTCCATGCATTGCAAATATGATTTTGCAGCCTCTAAAATTATGTCCTTCAAATATGATTGGTACATGCTAATGGTTGTAGCATGCAACTCATGCACCCTTCTACTAAGTGCACCAACTACCTTGTTTTCTTTCCCTTTGATTTGCTTTATATCAAAGTCATATTCACTGAGAAATTCTAACCACCTACTTTTCCTGGCATTTAGAGTTGGTTGTTCAAATAAATATTTCAGACCATTATGGTCTGTCCTCAACTCGTACCTTTTACCCATGAGGTAGTGCCTCCACTTCTTCAAGGCATTCACTATGGCTACCAACTGTAAATCATGAGTGGCATAGTGTCTTTCATGCTCCTTCAACTTACTTGATTCATAACATAAAATATACTTGTTTTGACTAAGGACTCCACCTAGTCCTTCTTTACATGCATCAGTGCATATAATGAAGTCTTCATTTGGGTCTGCAATCCTTAGTATTGGGGCACTGGTTAATAAATGCTTCAAGTGTTGGAAACTATTTTCACACTCCAATGTCCACTTCAACTTCACTCCCTTCTTTTGCAAGGAAGTGATCGGGTGTGAAATCTTTGAGAATCATTCAATAAATATTTTGTAGTAGCTCGCAAGGACCATGAATGATTTGACCTCTGTCACATTCTTTGGTGTTGGCCATCCTCTAATGGCCTCAATCTTTTCAGGATCCATTGTTATCCCTTCCTCATATATGATATGTTCCAAATAGTGAATTTGCTTCTAATAAAATGAGCACTTTCTCAATTTGGCATATAATTGATGCTCCCTTAATACATGTAGTACCATCCTCAAGTGTTGTTCATGTTCTTCCTTTGACTTAGAATATATAAGAATGTCATCTAAAAATACAATGACAAATTTAACTAAGTATTCTCTGAAAATACCATTCATTAAACACATGAACACAGACGGTGCATTTGATAACCCAAATGGAACCACTGTGAATTCATAATGCCCATACCTTGTTCTGAAAGCAGTCTTGTTGATGTATTCTTCTTTAATTCTTACCCGATGATAACCTGACCTGAGATCGATCTTGGAGAATATTTTTGCATTCTTCAACTGATCAAAGAGGTCATCGGTCCTTGGCAAAGGATAGTTATTCTTCACAGTTACTTTGTTCAACTGCCTGAAGTCCATGCAAAGTCTCAATGTTCCATGCTTCTTCTTCACAAATAATACTAGGGCACCCCAAGGTGACACACTTGGGTGTATATACCCCTTCTTCAGAAGCTCTTCAAGTTTCATTTGCAATTCCTTCAATTCTAGTGTACTCAACCTATAAGGGGTCTTGGATATTGGCGTTGCTCTAGGCATCAAATTGATGGAGAAATCAATGTCTCTTTTAGGGGGTAATCCTGGTATTTCTTTGAATACATCACAAAACTCCTTTAGGAGTGCATAATCTTCAATAGTTGACACCTTATCTTTAGGTGTCTCTTCCATATGAGCTACAAATATTTGACACCCTTTTCTGTAACTTTTCTTTAGCTGCAATGTTGAGATTTCTCTAATAGTTATTGCCCTAGAAATTTCATTTATTTTCCTTAGGTTCCCTTCCTCGTCCCAGCAAGTAAATGCCTTGTTATAGAAATCTAGGATAGCATGGCGTTAGTCCAACCAATCCATACCAATTAGACATTCATAGGAGCCTAATGGAAAGATGTTCAAATCTTCCTTGGTGCTCAGTCCATTCATGTCCATTGGACATGCTTTAACCATCTCATTATTTTTCTTTTGGCTCTAGTATCCATCTAGACCGACCAAGATTTTCCATGCTTGCTTGTTGGAAAATGCAATATTTCCACCCTCTTAGGAGTTATATAACTATGACTAACTCCGGAATCATTTAACATAGAAATGGTTTGGTTGTTGATCATACCTTCCACTTCAATCATATGTGATTGAAAATCTGTTTGCTTGTTGTCCAGGGCTGCATAGATCCTAGGTACACTTATGCTCATGTCCTCCATTGTTTCAGCTTGTTGTACATTATGAACAGTCCTCACTTTTCCACCTCTGTGAGGACAATATTTATACATATGATCCCCCTTACAACCCCAACATTGAATAGGTAGTTTCCTTAGCATTTTCCCCCCTATCTCAATCGTTATGGGTTCTCTAGAAGTTGGTTGTCCCTAAGAATTATTTATGTAGAATGGTAGCTTGGTCCCCTTGTTCCTCTATTCCATCCTGTAGCTCTTCTTGTCTTCCCAAGATTTTTGGAAAATTTGACTTCCTTTATGTTGATCATAAAGGCATTTAGCTCACCTTATGGTATCCTTAAATGTTTCGGGATCATGATATTGTATCTTTCACTGATGAATGACGACAATCCACTCAAATACCTATGAATCTTAACTGTCTCATCCTTGATGAAAGAAACATACTTTAGCAGTTCTAAAAACCTTCTTTCATATTCATCTATGGTCATACTCCAAAGCTTGAGTTCAAAGAACTCCTTCATTTTCTTGTCATAGTATCTCTTAGTCAAGTATTTCTTTTGGAAATACTTCTTGAATTCCTTCCAAGTAACATTTTTCTCCTTAATGTGTTGCACCTGCACAAATTGGTCCCACCACATGGATGTCTTTCCCTTGAGCTGATATATGGAAATTCTTCCTTCTACATGTGAAGAGTAATTATGTAATTGAAAATACTCTCGCATGCCTAGTAGCCATGTCTCTACATCTTCATCCTTCTTGTGCTCATCGTCAAATGTAGGAGGCATGATTTTGTTCATTTCTCCTTGTAGCTCATCCACTCCATACCTCTTCTTATGCTTCCTGACAGGGGATGGACTTGAGCTAATGTGTGCTCTCCTTGTGGAATGCCTTGGGGAGTGATGGTGATGTCAGCTAACGCTTCTTGTTCTTCCTTTCTCATCACGAGACTTGTGACTTTCTTATTTGTTTGAGTCATTCTCCTTATCCATATTCTTTTCTATTCTATCCAAGCTCTAAATTAACTTTATGTTGAAGTCCTCTTATTGTTATTTAGTTTTCATAAGCCTCTCATTATCAGCCTTATAACTTTGGACATCCTTTTGAAAATTTTTAATGGTCTCTACCAGGTTCATGCTTTCTTCCTTTCCTTCTCCATGTCCATTTGAGTTTGTACCTTCATTACCCATATGGACATCCATCCCTTTGATCTCATATTCCTAGTTGTAATACGCCTATGTATCTTCCATCTCTCTGCACTCTATGTTGATCATGTTCTGATCTAATTGATGTTAATTCTGCAAAATGTGCAGCCAATGGAACTTGTTAGGATAATTGATTTATCAATTGCATGAAATTATGAACAATTCTAGTTCAATAATGCATCAGACTTCTTTCTTCTGATTTCTTGAGAAATTGACTTTCCAAATCAATTTTTCAGGTGAAAAGTTATATTCTAGTGTCCAATATCTTTCCAATGTCTGATCCCTTGCTCAATTCTGAGTCTTGAGCAGAAAGTTATGGTTATCTAGAAAATTGTCCTTTTCGTGAGGGTAATCCCTGTACAAGTGATCTTCTTCGAAAGATGAATTAGATCTTGGATCTTGTATTGAATCCTCTCTTAAGGTTCACAGGATCTTGTGATTTCTCTCCAATGCAGGTCCATACAAATTAGAAATCCACGGCTCCTTCTTAAAGCCCCTTTCTATCTTCAAAAATAAAAAATTTGGGCACTATCCCCCTTTACTTCGGCCAAAATCGCATATGACCATGGGCTATGACCAAGTGCTTAGCTGAAAAGCACTTATCCAGAGCTTCGAGACTTCGGGGCTCCGACACTTCAGGCTTTAGAGGTTTCTCCTTCAACACATCCCAATTTCCTCGAATGCCAAATTGGCAAACTCTAGAACGGTACTTCTTCAGAGCTTTGGGGCTCCGGTGCTTTGGAAGTTTGGAAGTTTGGACCACACAACATGCTAAGTTCCCGGAATGTCGAATTGGCAAACTCTCGGAGAGGTTTTCCGGAGCATCTTATGTAAATGAACATGGAAAAAAAACATTCTAAATCCATTTTAGAAAATGAAAATGGAAAAACATCACTTTAAATCCATCTCAACTTTGAATTTATAATTATCGATGGATTTCCAAATATCGCTAGTGTGATTGGACTTCGAGGGTTTCATTTTGTAAGGCTGCCAAGGTTTGAAACTCGCGCTAGTTGGGAGGAGAAACCCAAAAAATTCCATCCATATTAAGGGTTGGTGTGGCCTAGGCCAAGTGTGATTACAGAGTGATTTTGACAGCTTAAATGCCCCTAGGTCGCAGTTTCTCAGACCACGGGCTAGTCCCACAAGGAATGGACATGCTAGCAAACAAAAAAATAATTATCAATGGATTAAATCTTTGAAAGTATAAATATTTGTGGAGTGAACCTCTTGGTCCCTTCATCTGAGAGCCCATTATAATAAGGACGAATCCATATATTCCTCAAGGGATAAATAATTATTATTCATTATTAATTTACATATTCTTGAAATATAATGGGTGTGCATATAAATACATGTAATGGGTGATAAGTCACGTCCTTGGCAAAAAATGTGACTTATGATTATTACATATTATTGACTACATTACATAACAATTGTCCTATGACTATTATGACATGATATTTTTATTACGTTACGATAATAAATGTAATATACCTTAAGTATATTACAAGTTTCACCGTAACACCTTGTTTTCCCCAAGATTGTAATCATGTTAAGATTACATGATCTGTGTTATGAAACATGTGACTATGTTTAATTTGATAAAAACACCAAACTAGTCACTGAGGAGGAAAAACCTTGACAGTACTGGCCATGATACACCAGAGGAAGTTGAAAAAGAAGGGGTTGATTGAATGGTTGAGTGTAAAGGAAGTTGAAGTGCATTTATGAAGAAAATAGAAAGTTTGTCTAACAAGCTTACTTATGCTTGTTAAGCACAACCTCAGAGCTTCAGTGTACCAGACCTATGCAGAGCCACATGACATATAAAAGGAGTCCCTAGGGTGGTTGGAACAGTTAGTGAATATTGGCAGTTGACCCTGAAGAAGGAAAGGGCCAATTAAATGACTTGATAGCAAGACCCTGGAGATCTGCCTCTTAGGAATGAAAACCACGAATTGCAGGTGGCATCTGTAGGAAGTCATGATATTCTTGAGGGGACAATAAATAAGAAGAGAACGCAACACAACACAAGAGACACAAATATTCAGACAATAGTGTGATCGAGAGAACAAGAAGAACCAACAAGTGCAGAAAACGAGTGGGATGAGAAACCCAACTCACGAAGATATTCAGGGATACTGATTGAAGAGATAAAGGAGAAGAAGATTTTTCCTTGAAGAAAAAAGGAAGCTTGTCTAATTTTTTGATGATCACCCTAAACACAAGAGACCCAGATCCTGAACTGGTGCAATAGTGGGCTACAACTTGGTACTTACTAGATAGAAATCGACACTGGTAAGGGGAGGTCGATGAGGGATTATTTAGTAGAGAAGGGGCTCCCTTGTACAGAGGAAATCCTGTTGATAAACATGTAGAGACCATGAGCTCAGTGTGATCTAGGTGGATATTGGTGGCCACCCACCTATTCCAACTGGCTCCTCTTAACAGTTTTTAGTTCAACACGCTCTTCTGTACTTCTTTGTAATTGTGGGTTCTACACTTTCAGAGTTGTCTGAAGCCATACATATATTCCAAGTGGATATTGGTGGCCTCCCATATAATCCAACTGGCTTATTTTGTATGTTGTCATGTCAGCACATCTTGTTGTACTTCCAAGGTTGTTTTGGGGCCTTTAATAGTTTTTTTTGGCTCACCATAGTCAAAATGTAGACAAATTCAAAGTTTGATGGTGTAAAGTGTAGTTCTCTAAAATAAATTTCTAATGGGACATCACGTGCCTAAAACAGAGGTCATACGCAAAATTTATGACCCCGGGAAGTTGAGGTACCAACTTACCCATAGGGGCCCACATCACTTTTGGTGTTTCATCTCCTAGGGTTAGGTTTTTGGATGTCTAGGGTTTTGGCATTCATGAGTAATATCAAAAAGGCCTCTGGAGCCTCATTGTAATGATTCTTCTCATACGGATGCCTGTAGCAGCCACATCTCTTCTCAGAGATAGCTACCACCATTTGAGCAAGTGTTTCAGTTCTGCAGTTTTACAGTTTCAGCCTATTTCAATTATTCAATAGAAGATAGTCTTCAATGGATGTATGTGTTGTTCTTCATATCTCTATGTTTATTATATTCAGTCTGTTAATCAGTTCATTCTGCTCATAAATCTAGATCAGTGGTATCAGAGTGGTCTACTCTTCATTTATTTTTCTTCATGCATGTCCCTTACAAGATCTGGGTACAAGAAGTTGGGACTTGAACCAATCGATTCTTGCAAGATCAGTTGTGCTGAGCCTGACAACAAACCATGGGGGACGAAAAGAAAGATTATGGAGCAGGAGATCCTTTTAAAATGCTACTCGAGGAAGCCCTCATAGGACAAAGGAATGAAATGATGGACAACTTCGTGCAGATCCTTCAACGGCTACCCAGAGGATAAGCATATTCATCAAGCGGTCATGCAACCCCATTCAAGGTACAGGTAAATTTTGATATTTCATTATTTCAAAGACTGATAGATGCGCATGTTGTAGATAAATGGTTGAATCTATTCGAAGGTTATTTTTCGGTCCACAAKTTTTTTGATAGGGAAAATATTACTTTTGCACTCCTCAAGGCCATCCCCCATGTTAAGCACTGATGGGATACTTACTTTGAGAAAAGGGCCATAGAGGAATCAACAATATTTGTGGTTTCCCCTACATGGCATTCCTTCTGGGATGCCATTAAAKAATAGTACTACCCTGTTGGAAGATACGAGGACCAGTACACCCAATGGACCACCCTGTGTCAAGAAAGGGACCAGACAGTACCAGATTTCACCAATAATTTCCATACCCTACACACCAAATTGGGTATCAAAGACTCTGAGCAACATATGGTGCTCAAATACCACATTTGTTTGCATAGATACATTCAAACAGAAATGGATTTTTTGGACATCGCCTCATTGGGTACGAATTATAGATATGTTGTCAAGATCGAGCAGAAATTTAAGCAGAAGAGACGAGAGTTTGGATCTGCAAACTCCTCATAGTTGAAGCAAGGCAAAGGCGGCCCCAACCCACAAGAAAAGGGACAAAGCAAAGATGGCCTCTCTCAGGACAACTAGTCCAAGCCGCAACACAAGAAGGGCAATGAAAAGATGAAGAAGGACACGGGAAAATGGTGTGAATACCATAAAAGACCTTGGCACAACAATGAATAATGTCGCTCCAAGAAATCACTTGTGGCTGAGCTGAAGGCATCTCAATCCGAGGTCGATTCTAACTCTGAATCAAATCCAGAAGGAGGGAAGCAGATTATCGATGTTGAACCCAATGCCACTGTTTCTACCACCAAAGTCCATCCAAAAGAGCCAGAAGAACCAAAGGAAGGGGAATGCCTTTTTCACTCATGGATGTGGGTAAAGAGAGCTCTGCTTCATTTCATTGTCGATAGCAGAAGTCAGAAGAACCTGATATTAGCAGAGGTCGTCAAGCGATTGGACCTATCGATGACACCACACACATAGCCCTACACCATCGGTTGCCTTCGCCAAGGAAGAGATCATCGTGTTAGCCAACAATGTCGTCTTCCCTATGGCATCAAGCCTTTCAAAGACAAGGTGTTGTGTGATATTGCTCCCCTTGAAGTTTGTGATGTTCTTTTAGGAAAACCATATTTTTGGAAGCGTCACGTTGTATATGAGTCTAGACCCCACGGTGTAATTATACTTTGGGTATATAATTGTATAGGATACCAGAGGTAGCGCCACTTACGACTATTTCTTTAATCTCTACTAAGCAATGCAGTAAGGTCATTTCACAGACCAGAAAGTTCATCTTATTTGTGATCCATGCTCACAATAAGTATAAGGTCACCACCACATCTGTGGCCTCTACACAGAGCCTCTCTTTGCAGCAGAAGCAAGTCGACGAGATTGTAGAAGAGTACAAATACATCTTCTCCTCACCCACCAGGGTACCAATGTACTGCCAAGTCAAGCATCCAATTGATCTAACCCCCGGTGCACCTCTGCCTAATGGACCAGTCTATCGTCGCTCGGTAATGGAAAATGACAAAATCAAGCGTCATATCCAAGAGCTTCTTTAAAGGGGCACATCAGACCCAAGTCCTCCCCTTTCAAAATCTTGATTGTACTGGTGCAGAAGAAGGACGAGACTTAGTGAATCTGTGTTGATTACAGAGCATTAAACAAAATCACAGTCATGAACCGATACCCAATTCCCAGGATTTATGACCTTCTTGACCAACTCAAGGGGGAAAAGTTCTTCAAAAAGATTGAACTAAAGTCTGGTTACCACCAGGTTCCCATTGAACCAATTGATGTATGGCAGACAATGTTCAAATCCAAACAAGGTCTCTTTGAATGGTTGGTCATGCCCTTTGTCTTAACAAATGCACCAACCACTTTCATGAGATTGATGGATTATGTATTGAGACCCTTCACCAACTCTTTTGTGGTGGTATATTTGGATGAAATCCTCATCTTCAACAGAACTTGGTAGGAGCACATGCGACATATTCAGCAGGATTTGAGCACTCTACGGTAGCACAAGCTATGTGCCAACTTGGAAAAATGCTCATTTGGAATGAACAGGGTCCAACACTTGGGATACATTATTGATGAGCATGGGGTACATGTTGATCCAGCTAAGATCCAAGTGATCCATGATTGGCCAGCCTCGACCACACTAACTGAGCTTCGGAGGTTCTTGGGACTGGCCAATTTCTACCGAAATTTCGTGTTGGGCTTCTCCCATATTGCATTGGCCCTTAGTCAAGTGGCCAAGGGCAGTGGTAGGGAAAAGTTTGTGTGGGTGAAGGAACAACAACAAGCATTCTATGATCTGAACCATCGCTTGTGCTCAGCTCCAGTACTCTCCTTGCCTGATCTGCAACAATCGTTCGATATTGAGACTAATGCATATGACTATTTTGTCAGCATAGTTCTCACTCAGCATGGTCATTCAGTGGCATACCACAGTGAGACACTCTCGGATACTTTCCATAAATACCCCACCTATGAAAAGGAAATGTATTCCATTGGACAAGCTTGTCATCAATGGAAACATTACATTATGGGAAAGGAGACAACCATCCACATTAATCACAAGCCTCTGTAGTTCATATAGATACAGGGGAAATTGTAGAATGACTGCCATTAGTAGTGGTCCACCTACCTCCAGCAATTCCATATCAACATCAAGTATAAGGCAGGGAACTCAATTATTGTCATTGATTGCCTCAGTCGACCTCCCGTGGCTGTAGTCACCACTGTGCTCCATTCCTATGGACATGAGGCATCTAAGTGGCCCCAACTTTATCAGCAAGATCTGGACTTCGCCACCACCTATCATCTCTTGGGTATAGGCACAACTATCATCGATTTTCACATTCAGGACCATTTGTTATGCCATCTGGGCCATCTCTATGTCCCTACAAGCGAGCGTTCAAAGCTGATTTGGGAATCCCACTACAGTCAGATGGCAAGATATTTTGGCGTGTAGAAAATTGTGGTCATTCTATAGAAACATTTTTATTGGCCAAAACTTCAATAGGATTTCAGCAAGTATATCAGATCTTGCATTGTTTGTGCCATTTCCAAGCCATCCATCAAGAATCAAGGCTTATACACCCCTCTTCCTACTCCTGAGAATCCTTGGGAATCCATCTCAATGGATTACATGTCTAGCCTTCCATCCACCAAGTAAGGAAATGATTGTGTATTTGTGGTCGTTGATCGGTTTTCGAAGATGTCCATCCTCGCAGCCTACAAGAAGAATAGCACAATGATAGGTACTTCCAACCTCTTCTTCGAAGGAGTGTGGGTCCATTTTGGGATACCAAAAACCATCATCTTCGACCAGGACAGAAGGTTCGTCAACATATTTTGGTCGAGTCTCTGGTCACTATTGGACGCCAAGCTCATTAATTCCACTACTTTCCACCCCCAAACAGATGGCCAAACATAGGTCGTCAATCAGATGATTGTACACATCCTACGCATGTACAAATCTAAGCATCTACGTACATGGGATGAGAGTCTCCCCTATGTTCATCACAGTTACAACATGGCTCTCCATAGATCCACTGGCCATAGCCCATTTTAGGTGGGGATGGGATTCCAACCCTTAGGCCCCACTGAAGTTGCACTACCTCTTGCCACCACATAGATAGACTCTTCCCATGTTCATTCTAATACTGAAAAAGCCACCAGATTCATTGATCGGATTCAACACATTCGCTAATAGGTCCATGAAATTTTGCAGAAAGCCAATTCTAAGTACAAGCAGTGCCATGATCAACATAGGGTACCACACCAGTTTTAGGTTGGAGACAAAGTCTAGTTACATTTGTAGAAGGAGCATCTTACAAAACCCCATCAGAAGCTCCACCCACTTCGTTATGGGCCTTAAACTATCACCAGGGATGTGGGTAGCAATGATTTTGATCTCAACACTCCACCCTTCCTTGTCTTGCACCTAGTGTTCAATGTGGACCTCCTTCGACCATATTTCTTATCATTATTGGACACCTCAGAGATCGCAGAACAACTAAAACCAATAGAGATCAACCCTGACTGCATGGAACAAGCATCCACTGATCAGATAGTGGACACATAGGTCAATGGCACTTGCCAGCAGAGGATCCAACATTATCGGGTTGTCAAGGTAGGGCATGTCCTACACCAAGGAAAGTGGCTCACCCAGGGTCAAATTCAGCAGAAGTTTCCTCACCTAATGGGGGAACTCAATGAAATGGAAACCATTGCTTCCTAAGGGGGGAGGACTGGTCCAGGTGGATATTTGTGGCCACCCACCTATTCCAACTGGTTCGTCTTGACAGTTTTTAGTTCAACACGTTCTTCTATACTTCTTTTTAATTGTGGGTTCTACACTTCACGGACTCTCTGAAGCCCTACATATCTTCTAGGTGGATACTAGTGGCCTCCCATCTAATCCAACTGGCTTATTTTGTATCTTGTCATGTCAACACATCTTGTTGTACTTCCAGAGCTATTTTGGGGCCCTTAACAGTGTTTTTTTGTTTCGCCATGGTCAAATTGTAGACAAAGTCAAATTTTGATGGCATACTGTGTAGTTCTCTAAAAGACCTTTCCAACAGGCTATCGCACACCTAAAACAAAGGTCGTATGCAAAAGTTACGACCCCAGGAAGTTGAGGTACCAACTTACCCATAGGGGCCCACATAAATTTTGGTGTTTCATCTCCTAGGGTTAGTTTTTTGGATGTCTAAGGTTTTGGCATTCATGAGTAATATCAAAAAGGCCTATGGAGCCTCATAGTGATGATTCTGCTCAGATGGATGCGCGTAGCAGCCACATCTCTTCTCAAAGATAGCTACCACCATTCGAGCAAGTGTTTCAGTTCTGTATTTTTATAGTTTCAACCTATTTCATTTATTCAATAGAAGATATTGTTCATCAGATGTCTATGTTGTTCTTCATATATCTGTGTTTATTGTATTCAGTCTGCTAATCAGTTTGTTCCGCTCCTAAATCCAGATCACAGTGGGAGGTGGGAAACTTCTACTGTGGCAGAGGGGGAAGGAGAGTAACCTTCCTAGATCATCACAAGCTTGAAACCTGGATGAGTCAATTTTCCCTAGTGGTATCATGGCTTGGCATGGGGGTGGTGTACTGTAGAAAGGTACTCTACAGTAAGGCCTAAGGTTGGGAGGAAAGGATTCCTCACTCAGTTAATCGGTGTTGGAAAATTTCCTTATCAGATAAGTGTTTTAACTTAGCTTGTCAAAAATTGAATATGAATGATATGTGCATGTAAATGTCTGATAATATGGGAAATGTAAATGTTTACAAACGATTTTATAGAATCACTCAGAATTTGGTTATGTTACTATGGCATTTAAATTTTGTATCTAATTGTAAAACTGAAAAAGTGTAGACTATTGTATCCCCGAAGACCTTGAGTTGTTAGAGGAAAGTTTGCAGCATGTGGACAAAAACATCACTTAGCCAGTGATGGGATGACCTATAACTCAGGAAATCCTTTGTGACAAAGGGAGGACTCTAAACCCTAATAAAAACCTCAATCTGTCATGAAGAACTGGTAAGATCTATAAGGCCTTACATTTTCATGAGGCTGAGAAACCATCTATGGAAAAAGAATACTAGTAGACCTTAGAGTACCCAGATAGAGCCCGGTAGAACTCAAAAAAATGACTAAATCTCAATCCATGGAATAACCATTTGATAAATTGTGAAAATAATCAGAAGGGATTTCGATCATCGATTAGGTGGGATGACTAAATCTCAACCCTTCGTCGACAAGAGTTGATCTCCGGGAAATGACCGAGAGCTAGAACTTGTTAAAGTTTAGCGACGACGATAAAAGGTCAGAGATTTAACGACAGCCGTCAATTCAATCCAAGAGGACACAGAGAGACCTACATCATTGATGCTACACATATCGTCGTAGGTGATCAAAGTTTCTCCAAAGAAATTTCAATGATGTAGCGGCATAAGGAGTGATGAGGACCGTTGATATGCACCATGTGAACGTATTCTTTGTCATTGATATTTGGAAGATCACACTTAGATTAAGAATGAGGATGACAATGTTCTGACATTGCGGACTACCTACTCAGTGGTTTGTGTGTAAAAATAGTGACAGGTGTTGCTAGAAGATTGGTCAATGAGACTAATAAGGGTCCTACTGGATGAGGAGGTCCCTTGAACCTTCGTTTTAAAGTGATGGTTGTCGAATCTACGAACGAGTGGTTTTGAACTGTTGATGCCTGAGGTATATTCGTCAGAGGTAGAGGGATGGTAAGTGGAATTTCATCTATGAGTGTCGAACAAAAACTACGCTTGAGAATGTGGATAGCCACCGATATGGTCGAAGATGAGATGACTAAATATGGATCATTGGTTCCTATGCAATTTCACTGGGGTTTAGGAGTTAAACATGTAGAGTGTTGGCTAGGACTACCAACATTGGTAAAAAGGATAGGAAATATGGATCGTCGGTCAGCACAGGGTGAAGTTTTAATATCGACCATTAAACCGTTGTATTCCCCCCCCCCCAAATTCACTTAATGATTGTAAAGGAAGGGACGAGTGTTAAATTGTGGGTAAGTTAAATTGTCGACTCACCCAGGACCGTAGGATGAGAGGTATGAGTACCATCGGATCTAAGAAAGAACCGATAAGTTCCTCATCGTAGGAGCAGTCGGATTGGGTAGTTGGTACTTCGTCAAAGTGAAATTCAACAAAGACAATAGGATTATGTGGATAGAAGCTCCACGATGGCGAGTTGGGGCAGGCGCTACATTGACATCACAATGTTGCTACCCTGGAGGGAATAAGTGATGAAGTTCCATGTGGATGCTATCTGACAGTGTGTTGGATGTTGACCTTATGATTTCGAAAAACCATAGAAGGCCATAACCTTTGATCATGAATTCAAAAGTAAGCATAGTTGTAGGTATTGGAAAGATCTTGATGATCCGAAAATGATAAAGGTATAAAGATAGTGGAAGGAAGAAGAAATGTTAATTCCCACTCCTTAAAATGGTACTTAGGGGATTGGATGTGTTATAGAGTGGTATCAGAGATGAAGGTTCAATTTCTAGGCTTGAATGGGTCACCAAGCTCGCTTAAAAATGATAATGATAGTTGTTGTTTCAACACATAGGACATGTTGGAAGGTCACAACGGTGAATGGTGAAATGTAGTACGAATGACACCTCTCACCTTAGGGATGAAGAATCTGAAGGTTGGAGGGATAGGGAAACCCCTCCAGATTTGATGGACACCGTCAGAAGTCTAAAGATAGACAATGAGAGGCTTATAAGAGCTCACGATGAACAAACAGAATTGAATGCAGTTTTACTGCAGATCCTGTCTAAAATTCAGAAACATTTGTAGCAAGGTCGTAGTAATGTATAACTACAATGGTTAGAGAGGTTGAAAACCTCTTAGGATGCCTAGAAGCATGGAATGACTCAGAGTTATGTAGGTAGCAATTCTTCCAGAAAGAAGGATCGGGATGCTAAGAAAGGAAAACCAAGTGGAAGTGTTTCCACAAAGTCATCTAATCGATAGACTACTTCAGCAGAACAGTCTAGTGATGGCACAGAATCCAACATTTCTAAGAAGAGAAAGAGGAAGAGTTATCATAGCTCTCTAACTGAATAATTTAAGAAGGTTAAGCCTCCTACCTTCGATGGAGAGATAAATAAAGGAGAAGAGGTCGAGTCATGGATATTTGGTTTGAAGAATTACTTTTGAGTGCATAGTTATTCTAAGAATACTAAGGCAAGGATTGCAGTATTCAATTTGAATGGAGGAGCTTCCATTTGCTGGGAAGATCTCAAGGAAATTAAAGGCTTGAAGGAAAGCAAGCTAACTTGGAAATAATTTGAGAAATACTTACGTAAAGCTTACCTATTTGAGAAGTATTATGATGACAAAATAAAGGAATTCCATGAGTTTAGGTTGGGACTGCTTACCATGGATCCATACACTTAAAGGTTTATGGAGTTGTTGAGGTATGTTCCCTACCTCAATGATGAGAAGGCAAGAATCCAATGTTTTCTCAGTGGGTTACCACATTCCTACCAAGATTGAATTGATTTTGAAAAATTTAAGACGTTGGAGGACACTATTCGGAAGGTGAAATGTTGTTATGACCAATCTAAACACAAGAATGAGTCTTCAAAAGATTGGAGGAGGAAGGACAAGAGTGAATTTCAAAAGAGGAGATTCAAGTCATTCCCCCATAATAATTCAAGAAAAGGTGCACAGTTGGGTCAACCAAGTAGGAGTGTGCATTAGCAAAATTTCCCATGTCAAAGTCGTAATAAACTAACAGAGCATGCAAGAGAAGGAACAAAGGATCCCAAGAAAGGACCTTTGTAATGTTGGGGATGTGCAGAGCCACACCTATTGAGGGATTTCCCCCATAGCTGACATGACAATTAAAAGGTATATAATGTGCGGGAGGAAACTACAATCAATAAAGTGACCAGAAGTGTGCCAAGGATTTATTCAGTTGTAGAGAATCAGCAAGCAGAATATTGAGCCTATGTGGTGGAACTAGAAGGTATTATTATTGAATGACCAATCTCTATTTTAACTAACTAGTGATCTAATATTAGTTATGTCTCACCTCGAGTGGTTGAGGGATACTCATTACAGAGGAAGAAGAATGATAAAGCATAGTTAGTTCAGTTAGCCATTGGAACAAAGAGGAAAGTGGTTGAGGTAGTTGAAGCTTGTCCAATTGAGCTAGATGGACTACAAACTCAAGCAGTTTTGAATATCCTACCCCTAGGCTTGTATGACGTATTGATGGGTATGGATTGGTTGAGTTCCCATGAGGAAAAAATAATTTTTACGAGAAAAAATTGGAATGTAAGGATGAGAAATGTAATGTAAAGATTTTGCAAGGTATGTAAAGGCCAATTTCCATAAGGAAAATATCAGTGATACAGCTTAAGAATTTTAACAGAAATGGGTGTCCCTTGTATGCTATACAAGTTTTGAACTCGACAGAAAGCAAGGAGTTGAAATTTGAAGACCACCCGATGTTGTGGGTGTTCAGAGATGTGTTTCAAGAAGAAGTGCATATATAACCTCTGAAAAGAGATATTGACTTTTCAATAGATCTGGTAACTGGGGCAATGCCAACATCGAGAGTTCCCTACATGATGAGCACACCAAAACCGATAGATTTGAAGGTGCAGCTAAAGGAAATGTTGGATAAAGGTTACATCAGGATAAGTGTATCCCCATGGGGATCACTAGCCATGTTTGTAAGGAAGAAGGATGGTACCTTGATACTGTCTATTGATTAAAGGCAGATGAACAAGATGACCATTAAGAACAAATACCCTTTGCCTAGGATAGAAAAAAAAATTTATCAACTTGGGGGAACTGTAGTATTCTCAAAGATAGATTTGAGGTCGCGATATCACCAAATCAGAATCAAGGATGAGTACATCCAAGAGACGACATTTAGAACAAGTTATGTGCAACATGAGTTTGTTGTGGTACCTTTTGGACTTACGAATGCACCAACTACATTCATGTGCTTGATGAATAGTGTGATCAGTAAGTATTTAGACAAGTTCATCTTAGTATTCATGGATGACATCTTTGTGTATTTCAAGAACTGAAAGGAACATGAAGAACACCTCAAAATGGTGTTACAGGTGTTAAGAGAACACCAGTTGTATGCCAAGTTCAACAAGTGTGATTTCTATAAGAAGGAAATCCAGTATCTAGGCCATGTAATCTCAATTAGAGTGGTAGTAGATGGGCCCGAAAAGATCAAGGCGATCATGGATTGGCCTACTCCCAGAAATGTGACAAAAGTGAGATCCTTCATGGGATTGGATGGATATTACAAGAGGTTCATAAAGGGATTTTCCAAGATCGGTAATCCTATTACTTTGTTGCAAAAAAAGGGAAATAAATTCATTTGGTCACTAGAATGTGAAGCTAGCTTCCAGTAATTGAAGCATATATTAACCGGTGTGCATGTTCTAAGGATTGTGGATCCAAAAAAGGATTTCTTGGTATGTATAGATGCTTGCAAGGAAGGACTCGGTGGAGTTTTGATTCAAGAAGGGCGAGTGATTTGTTACGAGTCACGGAAATTAAATGAATATGAGAAGAAGTATGTTACCTACGGTATAGATCTTGCAAGGATTGTACATGCGTTGAAAATGTGGAGGCACTACCTACTGAGGAGGAGATTTATCCTCATGACCGATCATTGTAGTTTGAAGTGTTTATTTGATTAGCCGAGATTGAATGCTAGACAAGCCTGATGGATTGTGTCGATCAATGAGTTTGATTTCAAAATCAAAGACATAAAAGGAAAAGAGAACAAAATAGCAGACTCACTCAGTCGAAGTGTTCACACAATGCACTTAGCAGTGACAAGTGTAGGAGAGTCTGACATCCAATAGAGGATTAAAACCCTCTTTCAAGAAGATGAGTTCTTCAACCAAGTGAAAGAAAGGTTACAACAAGAGCCTAGAGAAAGGAGGTATGAAGGATATCAGCTTGGGGTTGATAACCTATTGTTGTATAACAATCGGTTGTACGTACCTAATTCAATTGATTTGAAGTGCTTGATTTTGGATGAATTCCATAGGAGACCATATGTAGGTCACCCTAGTTACCCGAAAATGGCGACAATAGTTAGACAGTTGTATTATTGGTCGAGAATGAAGAAAGACATTACCCAATATATTGTGAAGTGCTCAGACTGCGAATAGGTGAAAGTTGAGCAACAACATTCTATTGGACTATTGCAACCCTTACATATACCAGAGTGGAAATGGGAGGTGATTTCCATGGATTTTATCACAGGTCTACCTAAAACATCCAAACAACATGATGCAATGATGGTTGTAGTGGATAAGTTGAGCAAGGAAGCTCATTTTATTCCTATAAAATCTACTTTTAAGGCCATAGATGTTGCCAATGTTTTTATTAAAGAAGTTTTCATATTGCATGGTTTTCCCAAAACCATAATCTTGGACAGATATGTGAAGGTCACTTCAAATTTTCGGAAAGGATTCTTTACAAGATTGGAAACACAACTGGCATTTAGCACGGCCTACCATCCTCAAACATATGGTTAGAACGAAAGAGTTAACAAAGTGTTAGAATACATGTTAATAATGCATGTTATCCACCAACCCAAGTAATGGGAAGAGTATCTACCATTGGTATATTTTATGTATAACAATGATTACCAAGAATCATTGAAGATGAGCCTGTTTGAGGTTATGTATGGCAGAAAGTGTAGAGTTATGATTAGTTGGGAAAGTCCAATGGACAAAATTTCCCTTGGAAAAAAATTGTTGAAGGAGATGGAGCGAGATATGGTCAAGATAAGACAAAACCTGAAGGTTGCCCAGGATAGACAAAAGAGATATGTTGATAGCAAGAGAACCCACAGATAATTCAAAGTGCGAGACCATGTATACCTCCGAGTGAAACCTAAAATAAGTTTGTTGAGAATGGGGATGTGTGCTAATTTTTCTCCTCAATATTGTGGACCATTTGAAATCCTAGAAAAGATAGGACCAATAGCATACAAACTTGCCTTACCACTTACTGTTAGGGCTCATAATGTATTCAATGTGTCTTTGTTAAAGAAATATTTCCATGATTCTAATCATGTTATGGATTAGACTATAATACAGGTGGAACCAAAAGGAAAATTCCAACATGAACCTCAATGCATCTTGGATAGGAAAGAAACAATGCTCCAGAACTGAGCCATCGCGGAGGTCAAGGTGCAATGGAAGCACTTTGGAACCAATGAAGCTACATGGGAGATGGAAGATGCCAAGAGATCGGCATACCCAATTTTGTTTACTATATAATTGTATATACATGGTGTTTTAAACACCAAGGGAAATGTTTATTTAAGGGGGAGGGGAATGTAACACCCCATTTTCCATGAGACTGTAATTATGTTAAGATTACATAGTGGGTAAAATCATGTAGATGAGTGTCTATTTTGTTTTTTTTATGAGAAAAAAAATTATATTTTCACAAGTTCTTCAACTTCTGGTAAACAAAAGTATTTTTTTTTTAGAATTTCACTTTACAGTAAAAACAAAACTTGTGACCCCAAATGGGGTGTCAGTAGGTTCCACGCATCCATTGGAGAGGATGGCACCTTCTAGCCTTGTGCAGGCCACATGATCGGCACATGAAACACCCCTCATCTTTAATTACATGTGATGAATGATGGAAGCCTTCATTTCTACAAGCCCTCGACTAAATGCTCCAGTGTGCCCTCCTCTATATTTTTGTCTGGGTGATGGAGGAATGACTCTAGCTGTCACCTCTGAGCGTGTGACCATCCATTCTGGTTTTCTTATTATGTTTCCACTCCTCAGCTAGACCATCATGCCTTCTCTCTTTCTGTCAATCAACCCTTTAGTTTGCACCCCTCTTTGGTATTCACCTCCCTCTGGTGGCTCATCTAGTTGCTCTCTTCTCTATCATTCATTATCTCTGTCTGGTCAGCCCCTATTGCACTGCCTTCCTCTTTCTTCCTATTGGATATGCCTCGACTTCACGGGAAGCGAAAACGAGGCTTTGTCTAGTATCAGAACAAAGCGAGTATGTCCAGTCGGCCCCTACATGTCCTTGCTCTGTCGCCTAGCTCCTCACCTTCCTCCTCTGTCCAGTCCTCTCTAGGTCAGAGTTGTCTTCCACTTATGTCTTTGCCTTAGGATTTTCGTGTGGAATGGTTTGACCTCCATGGAAATTCTTTGGGCTTCGCTCCTAGCCCAATCCAGTATTTGGCCTTGTCTTCGTAGTCAGCCTTGGTCTACTTGACGAAATCACCTCAACATTTTGTCTCATTTCCACCACCCTTTGTCCCTTTACCACCACCCTATGTCCCCTTGCCACCACCCTATGTCCCCTTTCCACCTTTGGAGGAAACCCTCACTCACTTAGAAGGTCCTCTAGGCCAGCCCCATTCATGCTCGGATTCTTATTCATGCTCAAGAATTCGCGACTTAGTAGCAATACTACACGACTTAGTTTTTGTTGTCAGAAAAGATGTGAATGACTTGCGCTTTCGGCTGGAACACATGGACAAGCGAGGGGAGAAAATTGAATCTCTGCTCACGATCCTACTTAAATCCCTACACTCTCCAAAACTGGCTACCAGTGCTCCGGCCATTTCAAAGGCGATCTTTGATCCAACTATCCAAGTGGTTGTCGAGTACGACGTGGACTAAAAACGCTTGTCAAACTGCATGAGATTTAACATGCGCACAAGTGTCAGCTTGCATGCTTAGTTCTGTTAATTGTTAATGTTTCTGGAAGTATCCTCCTGGGTCATATATGGTGCCTAGCACAGTTTTTCCACTTTGTTTGTCAAGAGTTAGTCTTTTTTGGTCTTTTAGTTTGCATGACTGGTTCGGTTGAATCGGTTTCCCTACGAGGCGATAGAGGTCATGTTGTTTAATTTTTTGTGCTTTTAGAATTGAGAGACGGGATGAATCGGTTTCCCTTCAAGGAAATTCAACACAAACAATTCCTTGACATTTCAAACGCTATTGTTATGTTTCCCCTCGACAATGTATCTATTATTAAACTATTTTTTTTAGAAACGAAATATACTGCAACAATCTACAGAGACTTTGTTTTTTGATTACTATAGTTTTCAATCTAATGGATGAATATTATAATTTCTAGAATTTTTTTAATTTGACCAATCTGAAAAAAGTTGTAGATTTTAAACACTTGTTTTCCCCCACCTTGCATCTATCTTAATTTTTACTTAAAAGTAAAATCTAAAAATACCCTTTTGAAGATAACAGTTTAAGGATTTTGAATATAATTTTTCATAATTTTCCACTGTGAATTTTTATAGATATGGATATTCGATTTCACTAGATCATAATGTCACCTAAAAATATTATGCAGTGATTTTTTTTTAAGTTAAATAAAATTAGATAAAAACAATGAAAATGAAAGAAAATTATATCCATTGAAAGTAGATTCAATTTTGCAAGTGTCGGTATCAATTCCGAAACTAAATTCAGAGTATTTGTAGGAGTTTGCAACCTCCAAAGTTCAAGTAAGCTGGAGGGAATTCTCAGGTTCCTGCAAACAGTCCAATTTCCAAGTTTTTGGCCGAAACAATCTTTCGGCCGAACATTATTTTGCTCGACCGAAATATATTTTTATAACAGAAACCATAAAAATAAACAGATTCCTCACCTTTTGGCCAAATGGTGGGTGAGAGAATTTCATCGGCCGGGAAAAAAATGAAGGGACACGTCGTTTCATTTTGGTTGGCGTGAAATTATATAAATACACTTTCGGTCGAACCAGTTTTACACAATTCACTAGCTCATTTCATGTTTTTCAATATGTGGAGGCCCTAAGCAAAAGTTTGAATCATCTTTTTCGCTACTTGGAGGAGTTTTTTCATTGTTTTGAAGAAGGTTGTTGTTTTGAAAGGGGTTATTGTTTTGAATGGAAAAAATATATATATCTTTTTGAAGTTCAAGCTTTTATTGGAGTAACAATTTATATATTGAAGGCTTTCTTGAACATTTTTTCAAGGTAAATATTTACTTGAACATTATTTCAAGGTGAAGGATTTCATAAGAAATTTCTTATTATATCAAAGGGAATTTTTTTGAGAGTAAGTTTTTTTAAACATTTCTTATAAAATTCTTGATATTATTTTTGAATAATTTTTGTGACAATGAAGTTTTTTTGAAACTATTCTGAAATGTTGAAATTTTTAAAAACTTTTACAGATAACTATACTCATGGGCAACAAAAGTGGGCGCAAGAGAAACTTTGTTCGCACTCGAGATGAAACTCGCCATAACGAACAAAGGAAAGAGTATTATTGGAGAAAGAAACGAGAACGTGAAAATATTGAAGAAAGAAACAATGATGATGCAAATAGAGATTTTCAACAAGAATAAGTCCAACTAGGTATGCATGTACATATTGTCTATATTAAAAGTATAGAATTCAAATTTAAATTATTGTTTAAAATATAATTGATTGTAATTCAGATTTGATGTTTTTCAAAAAACAGAAATAGATTTGTCTCATAACGTCGATGAAGTCTTTGAAACCGAAATTGAAGCAGAAGTTGAATCACCTACAGGTATGTACATAAATCTAGATAATACAAGATGAACACTTGTATATAGTTTAGTGAATTTATGTTAGGGTTTTGTTTTTTAATATAAACTTTAAATTGAAATATGAGGAGAATCTATCAACATTGATGATTAAATATTAGAAAATGTTGATACTGACAAATTTGGGAAGAAAGAAGCTAAGAATTATATAATATATCGTGTTAAGAATATGTATAATACGTTTTTCAAAGATGAATCAGTAATAGTAAAAACTCAACTTTTGCTCGATCTAATAAAGTCAAGAAAGTTAAAAGAAGCTACATCATTATTGGGTATTCAAAAGTCGACAAAAGATACAAAGATGAAACAGAATGTCTTTGACAATATAGTAAGTGTATAAAAAGCTTTTGGAAAATCTCGAAAAAAAGATGTCATTGTTGCACGTAGAGTGATACAAATAGTAGTTGTTTCATCTAGCAATACAAAATATTGTATGATACAACACGTGGAAAAAGTGATGGGAACCTCAAGAAAAACATTGTGCAAACATAGAAAATTTTGATTGCAAATAGATGCAAATGATGAACTTGTTTGTTGGACAGTTATTTCTAGACAACCCTACAAAGATGGACTTGCAGAAAATGTTAAAGAATCAGCTCATAATTTTTGGTTGACAGAATCTCGTGTTTCTCCACATACAAGGGATGTGTTGCGACAAACAATAGAATGAAAACAATATGAAGAACATCCAAAACATATATTGCCAATGACACAAATAGAATTGTTCAATAAGTTCAAAGAAGAGCACAACGAAGTTAAAATTTCCATCAATACATTTGTGCAACAAAAAACATGGTTTGATAAATCCATCATTGTTCGTGACACTTGTTGATGTTGTTATCATGTGGGATTTGAGTTATATTACGACACTTTTCTTGATTTTGGTAAAACTTAATGGGCAAGTTCACCTCCTCCTTGCACATTCCATGCTTTTATATCTGAAATTATATATGAAAGAGAAGGTGATGAATTATTTTACCAAAAAAAATGTGTTGGTGGAAATAAATGTGATCGTTGTGGAAATTTAAGTTTGTTTCACTCAAAGTATCATATTGATATGAATGATCAATCCTTGTCTAATATAACAGTCAATTGGAAAAAGTATGAATATACCAGCATCACATCTCCACATTCTTCAAATGTTATTTCTAAAAGGATTGATTTGAAAGTAGATAAAATCTGTGTGATAGATTTTTTGAAAAAAATTGAGGAAGAAATTTATAAATACACCAAGCATTCACATAGAGATTGATGGCAAGACCTACAATTCAAAAAATATCGTGAAGTGTTTCCACCAGGGACAATTTTGTCTGTAGTTGATTTTGCAGAGAATTACACATTCGCTACACAAAAAGAAATATAAGGTGAATATTATCATTCTAATCAAGTCACTATATTTGTCCACGTTCTATATAGACATGTTCAATAGAGTGTTGATAACAAATAAAGCACCAATGACAATCATCATGTTATTAAAGCATGTCACTTTTATATAAGTGATGATCGAGCACACAATACACATTATGTACAACATTGTTTTGATAAATTTTCTGATTCATTGAAATAACGTGGGATCGGATTCAATCGACATTGGATATGGTCATATGGATGTGCAGGTCAACTCAAATCTTCATGATAATTCTATTGGTTGTGTCGTCTTCACAAGAAATAAAACATTACACATTATTGAAATTTCTTTTATACTGGTCATGGAAAAGGAGAGCATGGCAGTGCAGG
The DNA here is from genome assembly GCA_032191745.1 of Picea mariana. Classification (NCBI taxonomy): domain Eukaryota; kingdom Viridiplantae; phylum Streptophyta; class Pinopsida; order Pinales; family Pinaceae; genus Picea; species Picea mariana. Next base: position 162,396 of record JASDQU010735970.1, on the reverse strand, counting down.
GGCATGTGTAAAACGAGCACTTTGAAGGTATCATATGAACCCTCATGCCAATTGATTTGAATCTGTTGATCAAGTTGTTGAATGGTGAAAATTAGTGCTAAGCGATGAAAATAATCCATCAAGGGATGTGCGCAGGTGTGTGTATATATATGTTACACATGTACACATGATATTTTTATTCACATGTTCAAATTTATATGATCTTCAATCATGTTCTTGATAGATTTCAAGTTAACAAGTTCTTATCTTGTGCAGGTTTTTTTGGTATGTTGGAAACCAAGATGTAAATATATCAATCCCATATGAGGCTAGTACAATACATGGGATGTGAAAAGTGCATTCAGTTAAAACAAAATGCTATCAAAATGTGTTTTCATTTGATACAAGAAATGAATCTTGTTTTTTTTCAGTTTGCATAGAGGACACAGAATCCATAGAGATTTGCGAAAACGAAAATGTGGACTATGTTAAAGCTTGGAGACATACCAAACTTAATATAAAAGATAAAATGCCACTTGCAAGCTCAGAGGAGATGGAATCAAATGAAACTATAGTGTCAATTGATGGAGATAGATTTTTTGATCTTGTTAGAGAAGGTAATTAATGTTTCAATTGTTTGAAAATATATTTGTTAAATATTTAAACAACTTGTAGATGTACTTGTAAGTTGGATATATAAAATTTATATATAGTAGTTGATTTTAATGGCACGTTCATGTGTGTTAATCTAACGAGAACTACTTGTTGGAACATATCGAATTATTTGCAGGAGATGTCTTTGTCATGGTTGCACCTGTAGACAACACTGAAAACGTGAAATATTATTTGATGCAATGCACAGAAGGAAAGATGGGGTTATTAGAATATTTTGATGACAACGGTTTTATATATGAAAGAGGATCCATCGTATTGAAAGGCTATTTTTTTCTAGAAACCCATCAAACCGATAGTCATGTTCACTTTCAAGACTATCAGTCAGATGTCATAAGTTGTCAATATAGTCATTTGGTATGTGCAACGCACATAAAGTTAATAGAGGTTCAATCAAGGAAAAAAACAAAATTTAGAAGATGGAAAATGTCAAAAGTCAATCATGAACGAATAATTGAAGATGGCATACCATTACAATTTCTTTAAACAAGTGACATACATTCTAGAATTTTTTATTTTGCATTGAAAGTACACGTATTTATGGATATCTAGGATTCTAGAATCATCTTGTTTAGTTTACTTTTGTGGTCCATTCAAATAAGGAACTGTATTTTTTATGAATTATAAAGTTTATCGAGTTTTATTTACAATTTAGTTCATAAAACTAGATCTAAATTGGTCAATTCAAAATTATTAAATATTTGGGTCCCCGTATGTCCTCCGAACCACTTAAGGGATGAGATAACATGCTCTAGATTTTTCAAGTCATGCCCCGAATTTGATCTTATTTGGTTTTTAATACCATGTTCATTCGAGTAAGGTGAGTTTTAATTAAATGTTTGTCATGTACTTCTTTATTAAACACAATTTCGCACATATAACTAGATCTCAATTATAATTTATGTTCGGGTTTAAAGGGTTTAAAGGGTTTAAAGGGTCTCATATATTTCAAAATATGAGATTGCAAAAGTTGCAAAGAAGCTGCAAAAGTATGATGACTCTTGTGATTTTTTTTATGTTTTTGATACATTTTAAATGTCACATGGAATTTGGAATATTTCATATTCCACTCAATTATAAACTTGTACATAAGTTTAATGAATATTTAGCCAAAAATGAAAGATAGCCATGAAGTATAATCCCTTCTTATAACAATTCGAAGTACCAATCACTTATAAAATGACTAGATATAAAATGAAGTAATTGATCATCATTGTCATTATCCCACCACATTATAAAGAGAACATCATACTTGGGTGTTGCAGATATTGTATTAAATACAATGCAATCATTATGATCTACACAAGACATGGCCCATAAATATGTTGCATATGCAATATTGAGAGAACAACGTTTTCAAAAACTTGTGTATTAGGTGAGGATTAGAAACAAAGAGTTTTATGCTTAATATATTATTCCTTTGTATATAAAAATTACATTTTTGGAATATAAAATATATATAGAATAGAACATAAAGTTATCACATCCAATGAGTGAATGGGGTATGCTCTTCTTAGTTGTTTTTTATTATTGGCTAATTTTTTATCTTTGAAAGTCCCAAGCCATCTTATATAAGACCTAAGCAAGTCCCTCTTGGAAGTAACCAATAAGTAAAATGAATTATTTTTCTTTAGAATTGAAACATTTGTATGACTATATTATTTTAACACTTCTATGAGCTAGTTTCAGTGAAATGACAAAGACCTCTTAGAAATATCTTCAAACAAAAGGGATCTAGATATCCATTGGTTCAAAAACCAATTGAAATTGCATGTGAATAATATTTTTCTCCCCAAACCATCCTCCATATTCATGGAAGGTGTGTTGTCATTATAGGTGAAAAAAATACAAGATGTAGAGAAACATGTACCCTAGGAGAGTCCATTGAAATAGACTACTAGGGCTTATCTAAATATATTGATAGAATATTATCTTAAACCAACATTACCAAATATTCATGATATTTATGTGTTTGGATATGTCACTAAATTGGGTGATATAGTATGATTACATGGATTCATTTAATATATGTCCATTTAATTTAAAAAAAAAAAATATGAAACATGGCACATAGCTTAACCAATGTTTGGAACAATGTACCTCATTATAGTTAATTATGGAAGTTGTTGAATATATATAAAGAGTAGTCTTATGTAAGATGAAAGTTATGATGTATATTGAAAGGCCATTATTTTCATAGTGTTGTCGTCTTTGTAGCTAGTTTACCTCCTTTGCAAATTCTTCTTTACCATTTTATGCAAGCATAATTTATTTTCTAGAGACAAATTATTTTCCATTTTTGTTACAAAATTAGAAATACTTTTATACTGAAAATTGAAAGTTGTCTCAATGCAAGCCATAAAAAGTAGTTGGTAAAGTGCATTGATTAATGAAGTATAGACAAATACTCATGGTATTGTCACCCTCCAAAGATGTTTGTAAAATGAGTGATATAGTTGCACATGATATATGATGTTTCAAAATTAATCTTGATCCTTTAGAACTCATATATTTCAAAATTAAACCCTTTAATTTATATTGAAATAAATCATTTTTAATTTCATCTCACTATCATAGAACATAAACTGTCATTTCACCATCATAAACAATATAAACCATTTGTCATAGAACATAAATTGTCCTTACACCATCATAAACAATATAAACCATTTAGAAAAATCAAAGATCAAACAATAAATTCATATTTTGAGTTCAATATATATATATATATATATACACATTGAAAGAAGCATAGTTGCAGTAGCTATAACTACACAACCAAATACATAGGTTCCAAATGCATTTTAGGCTAATAACAAAAACTAAGAGGCAATTAATATTTGACTCCAAAATTCAACTCTAAGCCATCGCTGACATAGATCTCTTCATACCTGGAAAAAAAAAAACATTTAGATCAAATTTTAAATTACATTTTAAATAAAATATATGTACAAATTTTAAATAAAATGTACACACAAATTTAGATAAATAAAACAAATTGTGATTTTAAAGCAAAATTGACATAACAAATGTGTTGAAGTTTCATCTTCAAACATCCATGCTATTTTTCCACCAAGAATGTAAACATCACTGTAACAATAAAAAGAAAAACAAATAACACATATTAACATATACTTTATTAGCAAATATTTTAAAGGTATTTAACTTTATTAAATAAGCAATGAGAAATAATAACATACCCAAGCAGATCATTAGGAATAACATAACCATGTGAGCAAGAATAACATACCCAACCGGAGTTCCACGGATCTAAGATTATTGCTCTCTTTTTATTATATTTTTTTGTCATTTCTTTTTAACTGAACTTACATCATGAAGTTTCCAAACTTCCAAAATAGTTACTCTCCATATTAAGCCATTCTTTGCATAAATCTTTAATTTTCTTTCACAACCAAATGCTCTTTCAAAATTGCCTACATGATCTAAACAAAGTAAGATCATATCTAGCATATTTTTAAATAGAAAAATTGTGTGCTTGGTAACCAATTTTAATTTTCAAAGTTAGATAATACCCTGAAAATGAATTCACTTGTGTATGCAGAAAGTTCACAAATATCCATATGAAGCCATTCTTCCAAAAAAATACTTATCTCCTCTTTCTATAGTAGAATAGATGTTCTCATATAATCAAATGCTTTTTTCAAATTAAAGAACTCACAAATCTCCATATTAAGCCATTCTTCCATGAAAATACTCATCTATGAAAGTTCACAAATCTCCATATTAAAATCCATTCTTCCAGTAAAACACGTATCTCCTCTTTTTGCAGTGGAATAGGTGTTCTCATATAATCAAATGCTCTTTCAAAAATGCTTGTGCATCATGATCTAAAAATAAGTACTTGACCATATATTCAAGCATATTTTTAAAGAGAAATGATGGTGTGATATTGATAACCAATCATTGTTCAAAGTTTATTCATACCACAATAATGAATTCAGTTATATGTACATGCAGAAAACACAATTATGGACATATATTAAGTCATTCTTCAAAAACAATAAATCTTTTGTCTTTCTACATGGGATGTATTTATATTACATATAATCAAATGCTCTTTGAAATATGCATGCATCATGATCTAAACATAAGTGAGATAATGTGTACATAGCTTATTTGTAAATCTATAAATGTTGGTTTGTGGTTAGTAAGCAATTAGTTAAGATTTTGACAATACCCCAAGAAGGAATTCACTTGGTTATATGCAGAAAACACAAATCTTTGTATTATGTCATTCTTGGAAAAGAAGGAAATGAATGAAATCGAAGAAAATTTAGAATCTTCCCCTTTTCCGATGTGGGATAGAGTTTGTTCTCGGATAATCAAATGCTCAAGTTCAAAATTGCCTGCATCATGATCTAAAGTTTAAACATAAATAAGATCATAAATAATATCATGTAAGCATATTTTTAAATCTAGAATAGTTCTAGTTCACGCTCATGATCTAATCTTAAATAAGATCATGTATTTAGCATATTTTTAAATCCAAGTGAATTTAGAATCTTCCCTCTTTCTGATGTGGGATCTAGATTATGTTCTCATATAATCAAATGCTAGATTTCAAAATTAGGTCTGCATCATGATCTAAACATAAATAAGATTGAATGTACTTAGCATATTTTTAAATCTAGAAAAGTTAGTTCGTGCCCATAATCTAAACTTAATTAAAAGTGTACATCTAGCATATTTTTAAATCTAGAAAAGCTAGTTCATGCTTGGTAAGCAACTAGTGAAGAGTTTGACAATATACCCAAAGAAATAAGGGGAGGTTGAACCTTCCCCATTCTTTCCCTTCAAATATATACCATTTTAGAAGATGATAAACTTATATAGGAGTTCTATATATTTCAAAATTATTGATCGAAGCATTGAAAAGTTATATAGACACTAGTTGAATAACCCTTCTATAAATAGAAAAGGCTTAATTAAAAAGTAGATCAAACAAAACTTCAATTTTGCTACAAGTATGTATTTCAACTATTGCAAAACTTCAATAAATTGCATCATTCAAAAGGGAAAAAATTAGAAGAGAAGTTTTGCATTATGTGCAATCTGTATTGTAACTAAAAAATTTGAAAAAAGTCAAAATAAAAATAAGTATGTTCAACACAAATAAGCTTGAACACTTATATATAAAAATCTCAGCATAAAAACAAACTAAAACTCACAAATGTGCAATGTACATACATTTAAGTATCATCATGAATAGACACGTCATTCTCAGGTATGGATTCATCGTCCTCAATCCCAGTCTCTCGCATTCTCTTCTCCATATTCTCTTCAAGCACAGTCTTAGGCACTCTCTTATCCACGTTGCCCTATAACACATTTCAAATCTGTACATTTGAAAATTAAAATTAAATAATTTTAACACATTAAATTGTAGTTTTAAATTTTGAAACATGTAATACATGTGATGTGCCAATCTAAATATCATCAACCACACAAGAGGATGACATTCCATGGTCGGTTGAGTCATGGTCTTAACCACCATACCCTAAGATTCAATAAACTAGCATACCCCCTAAGCGGGCGAATGAGAATGTCGAAGTAATTTGAAGAAATTTTTCATATTAATTGTAATGATTGGAATCATAAAGATATTATTGTAATTAATATTGTGATTAAAATGATCTTATTTAAAATTGGTCCACTATTTTGAATTATTGTAATTAATATTGTGATTAAAATGATCTTATTTAAAATTGGTCCACTATTTTGAAGATTGTATGTTTTGAATGATCTTAAAGGAATGAGATATAACATGTTGAATGTAATAAGATGGTTATTTCCTCACGAACATATTTGGATTTTCATCGATATAAAAAAAACCTAATTAAAAAATGGATTGAATAATATTAAAAAACTAAATATAAAAACCTAATTAAAAGAATGGATTGAATAATTTAAAAAATCTAAATATAAAAGTCATAATTCCATTCATGATGCTAAACAAAACATGACAGTTAAAAATCAAACATGTATAATTATACTCCATTAATTATGTTTCATTAGATTAATGGAGTGTATATTATTTTTAATAACATAAACATTTTTAAACAATAAAACTCAACATAGAGAATGCAACCCTCAACCTAGAAAATTTAGTCTAAAACCTGAAACACGACATAATAGGACGCAATCCCAAGACATAAAATAAAACAAAGCATGGATTAATTTGACAATTGTTATGAAATTGACATACCCAAAAGTTATAAAGATACTTCGGACAATATATTGTTCAAACGTGCAATGAAGGCGGTGGTTATACTTTGGAATGCAAAGAAGATACTATTATCATTGAGAATAAATGAATAGTTGTTGGCTTCTAGAGGCAAGAACATATTGGAATTCCACGTGACACCCTCCACTACCTACACTATTTAAAATTGTGAGAAAATAATGAAAAGAACAATTTAAAAGACTATTTTAATTGATAAAGTTATATATATATATATATATATATTCTAACAAGCGTACGCATACATATACGAGGATTCAAATACATAGGTTCCTATCTACACTTTTTAAGAGGTAAAAAAATCTTATAAAGAGGAGAAATCACAGTGAACCAACTACCTCAACTCATAAATCTATAGATATTCATTCCCAGGTAAAAAAAATTATACAAACAAGAAATCACAGTGAACCAATTACCTCACCTCATAAATCTACACAAATTCATTACCAAGTTTTTCGAGTATTCCAAATTACAAATGGCAAAGAGGTTGACAAGTGTCATCAAACACAAAAGACGGCATGGTTTTGGAACACGTTTCTCTAGCATTCATTAGGTTTGAATGACAAATATCCAGCATGATCCAGGGTTCGAGCAGGTTATGGCATTCGCAAGGGATTATGTATTCCACCATGACTGATTGATTCTTGAATGTCTTATTCCCCATTATGAGTGGGAGGCACGGCCAGCGTGCATCCATCAGTTTCAAAACTTGCATCCGAAAGTGTCCCCACATCTAAAAGGAATTATTGTTTTAGAAAATATACCACAGTTGCAAGAACAACCTTGGCCTCATCTAATTATTGAAAGTATCCCTCCATTTGAAATACATTATTGTTTTAGGAAATACACTACAGTTGCAAGCGCAACCTTGGCCTCATCTAATTAGTGAAATATTTTATTGGGGGAGAGCTCAGGTTTGAACGGTTGGCTGGAACCGATGGTTTATTGCATCAAAAATGATCTATCTAGGTATCACTATCGGTGGCGGAATCGGCTTCTTCAATGGTAGTGGCGGTTGTGGCGAAGGAACAAGAAAGAGGTACATGGAAGCTTTTCCTCACACAGGTTTACTATTGAACCATAGCCCAACCAACAACGTGGATCCTTTTTCACTAGTTATAATATGATTCTATAACTAGGCCTCTAAGAGTAAATACCCAACCAATGCAAAATGTCAGAAACTATAGGCTGGCATCTAAAAACCTCCATTAAGAGCATGTATATTTCTTTGTCAATCCAAATAAACACCCCGACAAAATATTTCCAACCAGTTTACTTCAACAATATGCTCATATCTCAAAAGTTGAATGCAGAACCTAATAAGAGAAACCTGAGGTGAATAATTCCACAGTTCATCCCACTCTGAATATTGTTCATGCACATTATAACTAATTGCTAAGATGTATTTTCTAATTAAATTAATGAATACTCAAACTTTGGTCATGCAGTTTGGTATCCTTAAAAACATGTTTTATGATTCTATCAACTATAAATCAAAATGAAATGTTTACCTGTGGATTTTCCATGACTAACATAGTATATCTTATGTTTCTTGTGCATGCACTTGGAAATAATTAACCTTGTAGAATGAAATGAAAGAAAACAATTTTCTGCATATAACTAAAAGCCAGGTGAGATTGCATCCATAACACAATCAACAAATGTTGAAAGCGTACTTTACAAAATTGGGTAAAAAATAAAACGATAATTTAAAATTTTGTAAATAGATCCTCTTATGACTAGAACTAAAGAACCTATGCAAAATCAATGATTCTGAACCACCTGCCCAGTTGGGAATGAAATACAAAATACCACCCATGTTGTCGCTGCTTGTTTTACGTATTATATCCCAACTATCCAACTCCATAAATTCTTCCCAGTTGATTACAAGTTGCCCCCAATCATCTTGGGAATAATGGAACTATTTAATATGATTACCCTAGGAAAATCCTCAAACTAATGATACATGATAACTATTGGGTTTAAATTATTTCTTGGAGTAAACATTGGCAGAGGAAACAAGTCAAGAAAGAGCACTAATAATCATCAAAAGGCAATACAAATGTTCTAATAGATCTTTCTTTGCTATTGGGGAGGACCGCAACACTCCAGTTTTATGAAAAGGAAGGAATGCGCATCATACATGTAAGTCGGGCTCCTTTAATTTGAATTGAAAAGCCAATTTGAAGGCAAAGTTCCACCGATATTCCAGTAGTTAGTATTGAGTACATATACAATGAACAAGAATTGGATGTCTGGGCTGAATATTTACCAGATCTATCTTGAAGATTGTGTAATATTAATAGATGAGATTTCAATAAAAAAATATGCATTATCTAGAAAGCATCTACTCAAGAGTTCTGATAAATCAAATTTACATTTTATTGACTAGATGAAATTAGGGATAGGTCAAGCCAGAAAGGAGAGAATCCCCACCACTCTAGTGGCTCTACATCCATGCTTGTTGTAAGGACCTTTTGCATTTACAGCAAAGAATTGTTGTAAATTCACTAAAACTGAAATTAGAAATGCAAGACAGTAATCGCCACCAGCTGGGAACTATTTCCTAATGCACCTTGTCTATTGCAAAAACGAAAAAGAAGAATCAAGAATCAACAAAATAGATGAGGAGAATGTGGTTTGTTATATGTATCCATTCGAGCACCTTTCAGAGGAGATTTTCCCAGCTTTATTTAAAGGCCAATTGAAGGAGGACGTCCATTGAGGAGGATTCCAGGTGTAGATGGATACATTTGAGTATTTTATGTTTTGGTTTGCTTATTATGTTGTACGCAAAGAAATTGATAGTAGGAATCATTATCAAACGATGAGTGGTAGGCTTGATATTATATAAAGAACAGGTAAATATGAACATTTAGAGAGTTTGCTTGAATTTTTTATAGAGAAATAAGGGGAAAAGCAAGGTGGATACTGAATTTTAATATTCCCTTCACGACCAAAATCTGTTAGATTAAAAAAAAAAACATTTAGATAAAAAATAAGTAAATGATAATTTTACCTTGAATGTGAGCACAAGGTGTACTTGTTTTCAATTGGTTCATAGCGTGCAAGCAGAGATTCCTCGCAACCAAGAATTTTTCATATCCAACTCAAAACCCTAACTTCATTGTTTTTCAAATAACTCGGGTCTGGACGATACCAAGGTACCAATGTTAAGGTATTGTAGTATATATCTAGAGAGAGGAATGTGTTGTACACATAAAGTTGTAGACATCACATTGGGCATACCTTCTTATTATCAGTAGAAACGCCTGACAGGCCTAATATTCTATAAAGAACGGGTAAAGATGAACATTTTGATAGTTTGGTAGTCTAGTGGGGCCGGCCTACTGTATCGGAATGCATCAGAAGGTCGGTGCTTCCTAGAAGAAAGGGATGCTTGAAGAGTGTTTCTTATCCCTACGGACAAACATACACAGGAAAATGTTTGATCGGGTAGCTAAGATGGGTGGTTCTTGTCCCTATAGACAAACATACACTGGAAAATGTTTGATCGGGCAGCTGATATGGGTGTGGAGAGGATATAACTTATGAATCCACTCTCATTCCGAGAACGACGATTATGGTCGGTTGAACAAAGAGGACATATAGAGGGTGTTGTGTGAGGGGGACATAGAGAGGATGTTGCATGACTGGAGGGCGGTGTGAGGACATACAGAGGATGTTGCGTGACTAGAGAGAGGTGTGTACAGAGTATGTTGTGAGTATGCTATGTGAATGGAGGGCGGTGACTGATATAAGGATGTTGCGTGACTGACATGTCCCTGGAGGAGGAGGTGTGTCGTATCCGTCTCAAAGAATGGATCTGCCAACAAAGTGACAGCTGGAGTGACAAGGTGACAGTTGGAGTGATAAGGTGGTATGGTGGACAGATTTTAAGGTGATTTGGTTGACAGGTTTTGATCAAAAAGGTGGTTTTGCAAAACCTGTCAACCTATTGATAGGTTTTCTACAAAAGCTAACACTAAGATATTCCTTCGACATAATTATATATTGTAAGACATTTTTCTTTTAAATTAATGATTTAAATGATATTGCAATTTTCATATATAACTAAATTTGTTTTCAACATGCAATTATACCTGTGAACTCCCACCCTCTTCAAACTCTCCCAATGAGAATTGGGACAAGCCTACCCAAGTAGTGGGAGATGGAATGGGAATTTGTGAACAACGCAAATAAGAATTTTAGAGTTCAACGTGTTCACATTAATGCAAAACATAAATTTCATGTATATTGATTCTTCAACAAGTTGAGAATATTGGACAATTGAAGTGCTCATATATGGATATTTTTAAACACATACCTGATTCAACCCATCCAAATTTAAACTTGATGAATCAACTCCCCTATTTACTGGAGATTCATTTAACATATGACTAAACTGTAATTAATGACGATAACAAATCAATTATTTCTAAAGATACAACAATATGTATATAGATCTAGAACTACAAGAAAACTATCCTCAAATGCATGAAAAATTTACTAATTGTAACACATATCAATCCAGTGTTTGGTTTATCATTCTGAATTAACTCCTTCCAACCATCGCAGCAAAATTTTGCATACTCATGTATATCTTCTATGGACATGGAATCTATCTCCTCATATGTTTTGTAAACGAAATTGGCTCAAGAATTGGCTTCATCTCTCTGACAGTTCAAACCGACATCAACACCATAAAAAATTGATTCTAAATTTTCTCCAATTGCATTCCTAGCCTCCTTGCCAACATATGATGTAGCTCGCATCTCTGAATGTGAGGTAAATGCACTTGTTGGACGAGATACCAAAGGTAGTGGAGGCCTCTGCAATGTTGCATTTCAATATGCCCATTTTTTATTATATGTTCGTCATTTACTAGCCCCATAATAAATTGACAGTAGGCTGGTATAATCAAGGAGCATGTCCATGAAAAGTTCTGCATAAAATAGTCTAGCAAAGTAATGTGGAACCTCATCATTCCACGACAACTTCCCATATGCTGCCAAAAAACTATTATAAAGATGTCCTACTATGTTGGGGTGCTTAAAATATTGCACATTCAACATCTTTGGCTTTGGCCCCTCTTTGAAATTGAACATAGAAATTGCATATTCTTTTGAAACTCTACTTTTTACTACTTCCCATTTATCGGGGCCCATCACCTCTAACTTTTGTCTCCTCATCAAATCGATGAAACTATCAGTCGTTGACCCCATCTTTTGATATGCATCCATGAAGTTCTACAATGAATGCAAAACTATCTCCAAGCTTTGTTTACTCTCTTGAGGGAGATCCAAGCACCTCAAATCATTGTGTAGCCTGATTTTAACAACTGAGCATCGTTCGAGGGTCATTGCTTCAGCATACCCTTCCTAAGGAAACTCATCAACAACATTTGAGGGATAGGTGGATGTAGGTGTGCAATCTTTGGTTTCTTGATAACGCCCCCTTAATCCACCTTCACCCTCTTCACCAACATTGGAATCTTCATGATAACCACTCTCTCTTTCATTATCTTCTCTCGCATTAAACTGATCCTCTACATAAAGACACATTTGAAACTAATTACAGCATTTAACAAAAACAAAAAACAAAAAACATATAAAACATAAACATAAATACACAAAAAAATCAAAAATCAAAAGAAAATCACCAAACATATTTTGTTGTTGTGATGTATTCCCTACATTATCCGGTGTTGGAGTATTTATGTGCAACCTATATAAGAAATTTACATCCATAGCACTATTTTGAGCACTATTTCTGGATTATCTATTCACCGATTCATTTGATCATCTCATCGTCTGACTAGATTGTCTTTGATCACTAGTTGCCCCTCCCAAGCCGCCATGCCTTGCTGAGATATGGGTCTTCGATGTCCTCGGTGTCTCCTTCGAAGAAGGGGTTCCTATTCCTTCTTCATTTGATAGCCTTGAGCGTATGTAGGGCATATTTGGAGACTCTTGTCTCAACATCTCGCCTCGATACATATCCTTTGAAAATCCATGAATGTGAAAGTTCATATGTTATAGAAACATAAAATGAAAATATAATATAAAACAACTTGAATGCATAAGCATTTATAACAACTTCAAAGCATCAAAGACATATATTAAAAAAACTAACAGCTATAATTGTGACTATGATGTTATATATAATGAGTGTGACCATATTTAAATATAAAAAAATGTAAACATGTAAAAGATAATCTATATCAATGTGTAAACTTTTTTTTATAATGTTTATGTTTTTGTTTTTTAAATTAAAAAAGTTAGCAAATCCAATGATGTGAAATGTAAATGTGACATTTGAGAACCTTAACATTTAAATTATTGTATTTTTCAAATTAAAGAGTATTATTGAATTTGTAGATATTAATTTGTAGAGTATATTTTAAACCTTGGAATTGGGACTTTGTCCCACTCTTAGGCCAGAGATTATGTTGGAGAGAATAATATCATGGTCTAAGGCCCCATGCATGGCCCATGTTCCTTAGATCTATCATGTAGGGCTCAAGCCCTTGGTTTTTAACACCAAAGCATGTATTGGGCTAACAAACCCGTTCTTGCTGCATTAAGTCTCATAAATTGAGCCCATATCCAACTATCCAGCCAAATATTACTTCTAGAGACTCAATGTCATGGTTTGAGACTTGTGAATGGATCAAGTGCCTTAGAATTTTTGTATAGGGCGCAGATCCTATTTCTTTGGCTTTAGATCATGTCATGGGCTAGGATACTCTTCCATGGTACACCAAAATTTTGAACTAGACTTCTATGCCATTCTTGGAAAAAAAGATACATATGGAGGAATTATGTTGTGTTCTAGGGCCTTGTATGTGATTTGCAAGCCATAAAAGCATTGTTCATGACCTACTCCCCTAGATATCATCTTCAAACATTTTCTTGGTCTCAAAGACATGTCCTCAGTGTGCCCAATCTTGGAACTAATTTTGTATCCCACTTTTAAGCCTAAAATTCCTACAAAAGTGAATTTGTTGTGGTATGGGCCCATATTCATGGACCACATGAAACCATAGAAGAAAAATGCAGGGCCTATGGCCTTGGTTTTTAACCTCACACCATTTCTTAGAAATGTTGTATAGTGCCTAAGCCAATAAATTTTATCCCCTAATCATTTCTTGGGATAAGAGACCTGTCAATTCTGTGACAAACCTTTTAATTAGGACCATGTTGCACTCCTAAACAAAAGATTATAACCAAAGGGCATGTCTCATGTTCTAACGCCACAAGCATGGATGACATGCCTTACAATTAGCTCATTTATGGCCCAAGCAATTAGGTTTGTGGCATCTCTTGGATAAGGGGACTCATCCTTAGTTTACCAAACCATAGGACAATGCGTGTGTCCCACTCTTCAATAAAATATTACTTCCAAAGGAATTGTGTGACGATTCAAGGACTTGTGCATGGTTAATGGATGAAATTCATGGGAAACAGATACCTTATGGCGGGCATGTTTTATGCCATTATGGAGGGAAATTCATAGTTTTACGACATTTGCATATAAATATCTTTACAAAGATACATGGGTAAAAGGGTCATCAGATTTTTACGACAAATTGGCATATTTATTGAGAAAAATATTACACCCGTACTTTTACGATATTGGTATATAAATATATGGGCGCAAGGGGCATCATATTTTTATGACATTGGCATATTTAATGAGGAAAAGATTACACCCATGACAAGTTCTCAATTATTGCTTTCCTTCAATTTGACTATCTTTGTGCACCATGCAATACAATAATGATTGGATTATTGGTTTTCCATCCTTTCTATTGGAAACACACTATTCACCATCACCATCAAACAAACAAGATGGAAAGGAAGTACGTTAATCATTGACTCATTAAGTGGTGCATAATTTTGGCCAATCTATTTACACTCAAATAATGAATGGGCAATGGACAAAGAGAATCATGGAATCATGAATGGACAATGGATAAATAGAATCATGAAAGGATGCACTTACATTCTCATGGTTACAACTTGTCCTTTCATTATTTCACATTATAGTAATAATTTCTCTATTGTTCGCTAATCTCATTTCAAGCAATAGATGATTTCTCTTCTACAGGAGTGTATTTAAATTTGGGATGGTTTATCTTATGTAGGTGGTTCAAGATTGGTTGTTCTTATGTAGGTGGTTCAAGATTGCATGCAAATCCATTTTCATGCAAATGAATGATTAGAAACTATTGTTTTCCTTTATAGAGACAAATCATTGATATTTGTATCTCCCATACAATGAATGTTACTCAATATTCGCCCCCACCTCCACCCTCATATCCTCATATGAGGGTGGGGGTGGGGGGAATAATCAGTAAAATATAGTATGTGACTAGGGATGGAGGGAAATAATGAGTAAAAACTAATATGTTTTACTCGTTATCTCCCACCACATGCACCCTTATAGTAAAACATAATATGTTCATTATCTCCCCTCAACCACATCCTCATATATGAGGGTATGAAGGTGAAAGTGGGGGTGGGGATAGGGGAATAATGAGTAAAACATAAGAGGTTATATTTTACCAATATCTCCCCCCACCCTTACATAAGTGAGACACGTGTCTTCAAGATGAGATCACTAGGCGGTCCACTGAAAAATGGGAAATATCTTTCCTACTCTCCCAAAATTTGTATTGTGATTTCACTACATCCACACCTCCAAAAGGTCATATGTTCCTTTCATTCAATCGATCATTGTCTTATCACTAATTTTTTGTCACCCTTTTACTCTTAATGATTGAGAGAGTGAATGGGAGATCTAGAGAAATAGTCACAAGACAATTATGGATTCAATGAAATGGACATATGACCATTTGGAGGTGTGGAGATAGTGAAACCATGGTACAACTTTTGGTGAAGTCGTGGTAACTTTTGCCGAGGCATATCTATTTAACTAACATGATTCTTATGAAATGAATGCTCATCATTTTTATAATGAATAGAAATTGGCTATTGCAATATGATCAACACCATTACGACCTACTATGACCATTCCTCAACCGCACTATTTTTTTCATGTGTTGTAAGTCATATATTTTCCATTGGATTAATACAATTTTGATTATAATTATATTATTTATTATGATCTAAATATTAGATGCTAGTGGTGAATTCAAAATATCTTACTTGATTCTCTTGTTTTCATAAGAGTTATGGTGTTGCATGCAAGAATCCTTATTTCATCTCTATTTGGAATTCATATACCTTTAAGAATACAACCAATCAAAGTAGGGTTTTTTGGCACATCCTTGTGACAAAACCCACCAACAATACCCATATGAATCATAGTATATTTTCCCAATTCAAAAGAAGGTTTGGTGAAAGGGACATGACATGCACCATTGTTAGGTTTCTCTACCAAGTATGTATAACCATGAGGAGATTGGTTAATTTTTCAATTTACTCCACTAATTGAAGTTGTTTTCTTGGTTTGGTACTTCCCAACAATTCATGACAAGAAAATGACATACAGTTTCACTTGTAATTCCTCTCCTAACAAAGCCAATTTCAGGCTACTTTTTTACCTAGGTTCAATGGGAACACACCCTATTTCCCATTCCACTATTGGTCTAGGGTTTTTTGCTTAATCCATGGCCTCCATCATGATTAGTGGATGTGTCCAAGGTTTTTCAATTATGGAATTTCACCCATTGCCTCATGTGTAATTGGCTTCTTCTCAACCAACATGGGCACGACTTTACATGCTTATTCTCCTCCTTGGAAAAAATTAAACATGTGAATCTCCCTACAGATTGGGTAATTCAATTGATTTTCCATCATCGTGGCTAGGGTTAACCCTTAGTATTCTTATAGGTCTAGTGAGTATGAGGCTCTACACAATTTGTCTTGGATTTACATGATCTTGGCTCTCAACTTGACAATCTTTTACGAGTTTTTGGTATTTATCTTGATGGGATGAACATTTTTTATTCCCATGAAACTATATATGGTTGCAAGACTAAACACTACAACTAAATATTGTTTGAAGGAACTATTGAATTCATACTTGTATTCAAATTCTTTTGATGTTGATTCTTATGAACTTATCAATTTTGGTTTGATAGATTTGATTGATACATAGATGCATGTTTATATATATATATATATATATATATATATATATATATATATATATATATATATATATATAATTTGTTTTCAATAAGGACACGAGGTATGATTATAGTATGTAACTTCTTCATGATTTCAAAGAATATGAATTGTTAACAAAATGCATTTATAGTGTTTACAATATTAGGGTTTTAAATGGAATTGGAAAAGGAATAGATCTATCAAAAATTCAAATCAAGTTATTATCCAATGGATCTTTCGTTAACTATATACATTAATTTCGGGATATAATGCAACTAATTTACATATTTACTTTTCAAAGAAATACATACAAAGGGAAAAGAAAAAATTGAGAAGTTTGAACACAATGTAAACAACTTACTCTTAAGAAATATAGCATTAACAATACCCAAAAGTTTCTTGCACGTTTTTAAAAAAAAGGATAAGATATAAAGACAATGAAAAAAATGCAAGTAAAACTTTATATATGAAAAGTAAATGAGCATAATTTATAATTTGTGATAGTTTGAAGCAAAACATTTCTACTACTTTCTCTTGCCTATCCATGTACATGGACAGGCACAAATTCAAGCATGTCAATGTACATGGACATGCACAAATTCAAGCATGTCCATGTACATGGACATGCCTGAATTCATTCCTTGGCATCCATTTTTAAAGAGATTTTGGAGTTTATTAGTCAAAAGAAGTGATTTAATTTTGTGTGCTCTATGAAAATATAATGAGAGGGCATGTCCATGTACATGGACAGGGCCAAATTCGGGCATGTCCATGTACATGGACAGGGTCAAGTTTGACCCTGTCCATGTATTTAATTATTAATTACAAATTCAAACTAAATGGAAAATTTTATCAAAAGTTTTTCCCCAACGAATTTAGTTTGAATTACATTGTTTTTTAATTCGAATGGGAACATGAACCAAGTGACCTAGATTATAATTAATGTGTGCATAGGTTGGTTTTTAGATGTGACATAAGTTACATGAGCTATGCAGTTTTAAATGCCACTAATATCGATAGGTGTATCCTCTATGTTGGTTATGCAATTCCATGAAATGAAAAACTTAAATGAATTGACATAATATGCAAAAATGAACTAAGACTTTGGACTTCCATTTTTAGATTTTTTATCACCAATAATAAGTAAATTAGTACATTTGTCCATGTACATGGATATGGCCGATTTCGGCCTTGTACACCTAATAAAACACAAAATTTATAAATAAATAAAATTAAACTTAAATTATTTTAAACACAAAGGTTTAGAATTACGTTCAACCCGAAGCGTTTGGACTGGTGAAGTGCCTAGACTGGAGCCCTCGCCACGAACAACAACTAATGCCAATGAACACCACCAATGAACGCCAACGACCACCACCGACGAACGCCAATAACCAGACTCTCACTAGCAGAAAACGGTCAGCATACTCTCACCCGTAGACTCTCACCAATTCAGAAAACTATCAAATGACCAATGGGAGTGTGATATATAAAACCATTTTTGGAGGAAACCATTTTTTGGCCAAAATACTCTTTCGGTCAAAACATATTTCAGCCGAAACGATGTTACCAAATGAAAAAAAATCATCTGTCTAATCTGGTACACGACAGTCGAGGGCATCGTCATCATACCGTTCTATTTGACGTCTAAAGGTTCGGATGAATAAGGTTTTGGATGAAAACACTTGTCTTTTGGCCGAAAGAACCAGGAGTTCGGTCGAAAAAAGGTCGCTAGGAATTTTCGAGACTCGATTCTCACAAAAGTGTAACCCACCTTCATGATTTCACCCCACGATTTGTGTTATGAAACATGTGACTATGTTTAATTTAATAAAAACACCAAACCATTAACTGAGGAGGAACAACCTTGACAGTACTAGCCATGATACACCACAGGAACTTCACAAAGTAGGGCTTGATTGAATGGTTGAGTGTAAAGGAAGTTGAAGTGCATTTGTGAAGAAAATAGGAATCTTTTCTAACAAGCTTACTTATGCTTGTTAAGCACAACCTCACACCTTCAACATACCAGAAATGTGAAGAGCCACGTGACCAATAAAAGGAATCGCAGGGGTGGTTGGAACAATTAGTGAATATTGGCAGTTGACCCTTGAAGAAGGCAAGGGCCAATTAAATGACCTAACAGTAGGACCCTGCAGATCTACCTCTTAGGAATGAGAACCATTGATGCAGGTGGTGTCTGCAAGAAGCCACGATATTCCCAAGGGGATGAGAAATAAGAAGAGAACACAACACAACACAAGAGACATAGAGATTCAGATAGGAGAGCAGTCGGGAGAACAAGCGGAACCGACGAGTGCAAAAAACGAGTGGGATGAGAAACCCATCTCATGAAGATATTCAGGGATATTGATTGAAGAGAGAAAGGAGAAGAAGATATTTCCTTGAATAAAATAGGAAGCTTCCATAAGTTGTTGATGATCACTCTGAATGGAGGAGACTTGGATCCCAAATTGGCGCAATAGTGAGCTACAGCTTGGTGCTTACTGGGAAGAATCTGACACTAGTAAGTGGAGATCATTGAGGGATTGTTTAGCATAGAAGGGAATCCCTTGTGTAAAGGAAATCCAATTGATAAACCACCTGATAAATGTTTAGAGACCCTGAGCTCAGTGGGAGGTGGGCAACTTCTATTGTGGCAGAGGGGGAAGGACAGTAACATCCATGTATCATCACAAGATTGGAACCCGACTAAGTTAATTTTCCCTGGTGGTATCATGGCTTGGCACGGGGGTGGCGTACAGTAGGAAGGAACTCTACAGTAAAGCCTAAGGTTTGGAGGAAAGTTGTCCTCCCTCAATCGGTCAGTATTGGAAAATGTCCTTATCATATAAATGTTTAACTTAGTTTGTCAAAAATCAAATATGAATGATATGTGCATGTAAATGTCTAATACTATGGAAAATGTAAATGTTTACAAATGATTTTATAGAATCACTGAGAAATCGGTTATGTTACTATGGGATTTAAATTTTATATCTAATTGTAAAACTGAAAAAGTGTAGATTGTTGTATCCTCAAAGACCTTGAACTGTTAGAGGAAATTTTGCAGGACATGGAGAAAAATATCACTTAGCCAGTGATGGGATGACCTGTAACTCGAGAAATCCTTTGTGAGGAAGGGATGACTCTGAACCCTGATAAAAACCTTGATCTGTCATGGAGAGATTATAAGATCTATAAGGCCTTACATGTTCATGAGGTTGAGAGATCAACTATGGACAAAGAATACTAGTAGACCTTAGAATACCCAGATAGATCCCGGTAGAACTCAGAAAAACAAATAAGTCCCAATCGATGGACTAACCAGTCGAGAAATCGTGAAAATGATCGGAATGGCTTTTCACCGTCGATTGGGTGGGATGAATAAATCTCAACCCTTCGTCGATGAGAGATGATCGTTGGGAGATGATCAAGAACTATAACTTGTAAAATTTTGACGAAGACGATAAAAGTTCAGAGACTAAATGACAATCATCGATTCGATAAAAGAGGGCACGAAGAGACCTACGTCATCGATGTTACATGTATCGTCATCGCTGATCAAAAGTGTGATAGGAAAGCTTCGCCAAAGAAATATTGACAATGTATCAAAATAAGGATTGACGAGGACCGTCAATCTGCACTTAGATTAAGAATGAGGATGAGGAAGTTCTAACATTGCAGCCTTCCTACTCAACAATATGTGTGTAAAAGTAGTGACAGGTGTTGCTAGAAGATTATTCAATGAGACAAATAAAGGTCCCACTGGATAAGGAGGTCCCTTGAACATTCATTTTAAAGTGATGGTCATCATATCGACAGGCCAGTGGTTCTAGACCATTGATTCCTGAGGTATCATTGTCAAAGGTAGAGGGATGGTAAGTGGAATGTCGTCTATGGAGTGTCGATGACAAACTAGGCTTGAGAATGTGGATATTCGTTGATCTCATTAGATATGAGACGATTAAATTTGGACCATTGATTCCTATGCAATGTCACTGGGGTTTAGAAGTTAAACCTGTAGAGTGTTGGTTAGGAGTACCGACGTCAGTGAAAAGGATAGGAAACATGAACCGTCGATCAAAATGGGTGAAGGTTTAATCTCAATTGTTNCCCCCCCCAATTCACTTAATGACTGTAAAGGAAGGGATGAGCATTAACTTGCATGTAAGTTAAATCGTCGACTCACCCAGGACCGTAGGATGAGGGGTCTGAAGTCATCGGATCTAGGAAATGGTCGATAAGTGCCTCGTCATAGGATCAATTGGAATGGGTAGTTGGTACTTCACCGAAGTGAAGTCCAAGGATGACAATAGGCTTATGTGGATAGAAGCTCCATAGAGACCAATTGGGCAGGTGCTACATCGGCGTCACGATGTTGCTACACTATAGGGCACGAGTGATGAAGCTCCATGTGGATGCTACGTGACAGTGTGTTGGATGCCAACCTTATGAGTTCAAAAAATCATAGAAGGCCATAACCTTTGATCCCAAATCCAGAAGTAAGCATGGTTGTAGTCGTTGGAGAGCTCTTGACGAGTCGAAAACAATGGTGCCCTCAAGGAGAGGTATAGATATAGCGGAAGGAAGAATAAATTTTATTTCCCCACTTCTTAAAATGCTGCTTAGGGGGTTGGGTGTGTTACACTCCCCCCCTTAAAAATGCTTTGTCCTCAAAGCATAGGCAAGGAGAAAAATTTGTTGATAGAATGAACAATCATTTTGTACTTGTCATCGATTAGTAAGGTTGAGGAAACGAGGTGATATGATGTTCAAAGCCTTGAACAATATTATCACATCAAAAAAGGATCTATCCATCCAAGGTGGATTCTTTCTGGAACTCTCTGATGATAAGATTCTAGATTCAACCTTCTTTGTTGTTGACTTTTAGGTGCATAGATCTTCAGATGCTTCAATATGTAAGAACAACATTAACTTTGGTAAAGTACCTTGGGATATTGGTATGTTGATTCTTGCATACTACAAATTATGTGATTTGGGTGTCTATACGATACCCTGATAAGACAATCCTTCTTAATATTTTCATGATTTACTTGAGCCAACATGATAATATGTGATATTTTCATAGTTATTGGAGTGTCAATGACTACATCAATGATTGATGGAACATCAATCATCACTGAATCTATAAATGTTGACTTGTCATTGAATTGTTTCTTCAACTCATTTTTTGGATGCTCTTTCATTGATAAAGCTTCGTCAATAATGGCACTTTGATTGTTAGCAACAATCAATTCCATTGAGGTCTCTTTATTTGCAGTCTCAACTTTTGTAAACTTCCTTGATTCACTTCCATCCATGGATGTCTCTTTGTCTACTTTCAATATTGATCCTTGCATTTTAATTTGTTTACTTCCATAAACAAGATTTGATTGTGATTCTTCAAACAGTTAATTTCTTTATCTTTATCTGACAAGATTTTGTCAATCTTTCTCTTTGCATCTTACTTCTCCTAAGATTCTCAGTCGTATTGAATTGTGACATCTTTTCAAATCTATACTTGATCCTTTACTTGTAAGTCACAATTCTTCTTCTCTATTGTTCATAGTTTTCTTTTTGAGGTATTTTGTCCTGTTAAACTACCTTTCTAATTTAGATTCTAGGATATGCACTTCATCTCCAAGAAATTGGTTTTGTTCACATAAGTTATTTACTAGACAATTCTGTTACTTTTGAATTTCTTCTAATTATTTATAACTTTGTTGTGGTGATCCCTTGTCATATTGGATTATATCATTTTCTATATGGTTTGTATCTTTTGATGAGAGAATTTATATGCATGACTTAAGTGTGAAATATTGTAATGTCGTCTTCTTTTCCTCATAAGAGATTGTCAAATATTTATTTTTCACATTTAGAATGAATGTCCCCAATGTTTCCATCCAATTAGAACCTAAAGTATGTTAACATTATCAAAACCAATTAGGATACGACTTTACAATCATTAATCAATAGTTGTAAGTCTTGAATTTCAAATTTCTCCTAGGCACTAGTGTCTTTCTTTACGAATATACTTGACTCTGGAATTAACAATTGATTTGCTAAGTTGGTGTCAATAAAATTTTCCTCATGATCTAGATGGATAGCAATGATAATATTATTTCTTTGAATAGTCCATTTGAGTTTTAATAATCAAAAGCCCGAGATCAAACTTCTTATATTGGAAAACCTTCCTTCCTGCTCTTTATTGATTTTATTTTTTTTAATATTCTACACAACTTCAAATTGATACCTCCTTATATGTCTTAAATCATGCCTTCAATTTTGAAAATTAAATTTAACTTGGCACACTTTATAATTCTTTATAAATTATTTTTCACCTATATTTATGGCTTGGATTTAAAACACTGATTGACTTTACCTTTTAGCGTTCACACTAGGTTTTTTTCTTCACTTAGACTTTTAACCTTGGAATATATGTTTGATAACAATATTTGACCTTCTTAAGAATATATCTTAAGAACATAAATAATTTCACTCTTCTTCCAATATTTCAACGTCATTCATTTTTTATTTACAACTTTTCATTTTATTCAAATTACCAATATTATCACATTATTCATTTTTACGTGACTAATTATAAAATTTGTCCTCCACTTAAAGAGAGATTTAATTTCTTTTTGATTCCTCCACACACAGACGCGCACATATANTATATATATATATATATATATATATATATATATATATATATATATATATATATATATATATATATATATATATATATATATATATATATATATATATATATATATATATATAACTTTACTTTTATGCCACTATGGTATATTTGTTTGACTTGATACTTATTTACATGCACTTTTAAAGATACTTGGCAACTTTTCTTTTTAATTATGTCTTCTTATCATGTATGTGGCAATTAACTTTACTTATTGCTAACTATGGAATCTTTGTTTGACCTATACTTCTTCACATGCACTTTAAAAAAATACTTGGAAACCTTTTTTTTTCTATTTGGGCCACGAGCCTGGAAATTGTTTGCAGAATTGTTTCTTTTTTATTCTCTCTCTCTCTCTCTCTCTCTCTCTCTCTCTCTCTCTCTCTTTTTAAATGTCACTAGAAAAACAAACTCCTTTTTTTAATGCCACTGGCAAAATAAACTTGATCACAGATCAATGAAACATCCTAAAAAAATGTACTTGATCACGGGCCAGCGAAAAAACTGCTCCAATACCAATTGAATTGAACCTCTAGGTTGTTTCATCTGAGCATTCATTATAACAAGGATGAATCCATATATTCCTCGAGTGATAAATAATTATTATTCATTATTAATTGACAAATTATTGAAATACAATGGGCGTGCATATAATTGCATGTAAGGGGTGACAGGTCATCGTAATAATAAAGCCAATCTTCTTTGTTTTTTCATTGATTTTAGAAAAGCTTTTGACATAGTTCTTAGAACTAAACTTTGGAGTAGGTTAGAAGAGCTAAAAGTTCCTTCTGAGTTAAGATTTGTTGCAATAAGGCTATATGAGAGTGTTATTTCCAAATTTAGGAACATCAAGGGCTGGTTGGAAGAAATTAGTTGTAATATAGGAGTCAAGCAAGGTTATCCCCTATCCCTTGCCCTCTTTGGCATATACATTGATAAGTTAGAACATTGGTTGGAAGATGTTGGTTGTACTAGCCCGACTCTCGTTGGTATAGTCATAATATTTCTTCTTTGTGTTAATGATGTTGTTATTATGGCAAGGAATCCCTATGACCTCAATAAACATCTAAGAATCCTCAAGTACTTCTGCTCTAGTATGGGTATGACTGTGGACCCTAACAAAATGAAGGTTATGATAATCAAATATCAAAAGATCACCTATGACACTTCTGTATATGACAACAATAGCTTGGAGGAAGTGCCTTCATACAAATAACTTGGAATCAATACTCATCACAAGCTCAATTGGAACCATAGTGTTGAGAAAAGGATAAATGGAGTGTGGAAAACTTATTATCAACTTGACAATAAGTGTAGATTAGCAAACCTTTGGTCATGGGATAAGAAAAATATCCTCTTTGATACTCTCGTCACTCTGGTTATCTTATACGGATGTGAAGTTTGGGGATGTAGTATCTCTAGAGAATCTTGGAGAAATATAGAGTAGATCCAAAAGAATTTAATAACTTATCATCTCAAGATTAAAGGCAAGACACCCAATCTTATCCTCCTCGTCGAAGCAAACCTTTCCCCTATTGAGTTTGCACGGCCATCATTAGGTACATAGTGTACAAGAACAAGATAAACAACACGAATGACAAGGGTCTCCCCAAAATCGCTTCAAACCCCAACCAAAACCACCACTAGCTCAAGTAGGGGCGGTATCAAGACAACAAGTCTTGGCTAAATCATTGGGGAATACAGGAAGATGTCATTATGCAGAATACAAATAATATTAAAAATATTATTACATATAAATTTAAAGGGAATATGCGGTGCGATAAAGAATTAGAAGATAAAAGGAAGCTAAGATACTACAAGGAGGTGGTCAACCCTAATCTAGAAGATCAAAAGTATCTCTCGGTTCTAACTAGTCCAAAGAAGAAAATCAACATTATTAAGATACGAACTAACTCCCACAAGCTACATAGCGAAATTGGGTGTTGGACAATTCCCAAAACACTGTGGGATGCAAGTATTTGTCATATTTGTGACACTAAGAGGGTTGAAGATGAAAAACACTTTCTCCTAGAGTGCTCTGCGTATACCCAAATTAGATTACAATTTCAAAATATCTATCACAATACTGACCTTCCTAATCTCCTATATCATCAAAACTATAGTGATCTTGGAACACTTCTCTCATTGTTTTTAGCACAAAAATAAGATTCTAAAGAAATCTAAATAATCTTTTAACTTTCTTAAGGTTTGATAAACCAATTCAAATTTCAATGAATGTTAATCATCATCATCATTATCATAACATAATATTTTTATTACATTATGGTAATAAATGTAATATACCTTAAGTATATTACTATTTGATACATTGATAAATTTAAAATTGAAATGAATTTAGATTGATTGATATAACATTACATATGTTATAATGACATATT
>JASDQU010735970.1:69978-126473 GCA_032191745.1 Picea mariana | reverse complement strand
TATATATAATTGACCACTCATAAAAATTAATAATATTATATTCAAAACTTGACAACTAAATTATGATAATTTTTATTATTTTCAAATAAAACATATCATTAACCTTAATCATACTTAACATGAATAAAACTATATAAAAAAACCCATAAACCTAAAACCGAAATCTACAAAAGAATTGTTCCATCCTCATCTCATGTTTGCATTTTAATTACTTGCCATGGGCATTATAGCAATTTAGAACATGGTTGACATTCAGCATTACGTATGTGCATTTCCCTATACACCCCACCTATTAACATCTTATAACAATGACTCTTTGTTTTCTTGACGAGCTCATGGTGCTCCGTCACATCTGCATGAGATTTTGTTTTGGGAAACTTTTCATGAATTACATAACAATGTTTTTCTATATTTTATATTTTAATTGTTGTGAGGGTAATGATGGCAGGGTGGCTTTTGAAATTTATCTTATTAGTGTATAAGACAATAAGGCTTATTTGTTTATTTTTAATATATTTTATATTTGTTTTAATATGTTATAAGTTATTGTGAAGATTATTTAAAATGGATTAAGTTAAAAATAATAAACTCCATTCTATATATTAATATAAAATATATTAAAATAAATTCATTTCAAACAGTATTCAACTAAGACCCATCATTGCTATGAATATGAACCTAGCATAACTTTGAAACTTCAAGTCTATTCTTTACCTTTTAAGGATCTCAATAATGAACATTGGTCAAAAATAGACATTGACTTATACCTTTCTTAAAAACCCTATGTAAAGAAACACCCTTTAATATACCTTTTGATGCCTCTTTCAAAATAATTGATCTCCTCAAAGTTGTACATAGGAGAAGTAAATTAGTTTTTTTTTTTAATGGTATTTTAATGGTTTTTATTAAACTTTTTATTGGTCAATAAGTTGGACTTTTTATTGCATAAAATAATTCAAGGTTAATGTTGAAGCAAATGCTAGAGTCTTGACCTTAGTAGAACTAATAAGGATACTTTAACCATTAAATTTTATGAGTATGAATAAATAGATAAATTTAAGGTTTATTGACCATATGGTAAAGGTTTTTTTTTGTCCTAGAGTATGACCTAAAACTATTTTTCTTTGGCTAAGAGGTCATCTTCTTCAGACGTAAGGAAATAGGTTAATGCCCAATGCCTGGAAGCATCTAACAGGAGTGAAAGTTTGCCCCCTTATGGACCACCAACATGTTATTCTAGATGACATGGTTTTCCTTAAATAACGACGATGAGTCAGCCCATATTCACAGATAGCAACTAATGATGATTGTCTCCACTGTTAGTTGGCATATTGAGTTATGATAGATTTTCCCACCATAATAATAAAAAAATAATAAAGAATTTTCTATAATTACTAATATGATGTAATATCAAATAATATCATAGTCATGACAATGTTTGACATTTTTTTCTTATAAAAATTAATGTAAAAATTTTAATTACAAAATTTGTCAATTTTAATTTTAGAAAATTATAAATTATAATTTTTTTAAAATAAAATAATGACAATTATTTTCAAAAATCCAAAAGTAATAAAATATAAATTAAAAATACAATTATAATATAAACAAATAAAAAATATAACAAAATATTGTGTTGTCAAAATTTGAATATAAAGTTTATATTACATATAACTACAAAAATCAAAGCATGTTGACACTAACCTTTTTAAGACCACTCATCCTCATCCCAAAATGGTAGTGAAATAACAAGATAATGCTTATAATAGGGTGACATATCATTAAAATTAGTCACCATACCAAATCAAATGTAAAGTGTTTAAATGGAATGTGCCCTTCAAGAATGCATGCATGTAAAGTATAATAAAGTAATTCTTTATATAGGAATGAATGCATGCATGTGATCTGAGGTTCATCAAGGAGAATTTACTAAGTGCATCTTTTAAGATGTATGAGAGAATAAAATATATACTAATTTTTCTAGGAAAATTGATCCAAAAAGGATCTAGAGAAGACTAAGGAAAACTCATAATTTGTAGAAGCAACTCAAGAAGCTCGGAATGGTCTCAGCAGACAGAAAAAAGTGAAAAAATTAAAAATCCTCAAAACTCAGTGAAATTGGCATCATCGCAAAGAGCGCATCTCAAGCTTTCCAACGGTGTAAACGGCTCATCAGACAGAGTTACGGATCGAAATATATTCGCAGTCAAAGTTTTGGTCAACCTAGCTCAGTCAACAAGGATGAGTCAGCATCTGCATTGCTGACGTCGACATTATTACGAATGACATCAGCATCTGTACAATGTACATGGCACACAGAGAGGGCGACACGTGTCATGTTGACGTCAGCATGGTGATGTGGCAGCACCAGAGGTTGCCACGTGTCACTCTTTTTCAGCATTTTCAGGTCAATCCGTGGACCAATGAGGAAGTGTCACGTGGCAGTCCGTATAGCCACATGACAAACCGTACTGGACGTGGCAAGGTGATTGTGCAAGCGGATGATGTGGGCCAATAAAGGCTGCCACGTGGCCCAGTCATGGGATACCACGTGGCAGTGTGCAAACACACAAGGACGCCCACCAACCGAAAAATACAAAAAAAGAATGGCGGGGTTGGCTAGCGCCAACCCCTAATCTGCCAAAGTTGGTAGAATTTCCGCCAAATCTAGTTGGATGGAAACCATAACCGCCAACGTAACCATATCCACCAAGGCTCTGCCAAGTATAGCCAACCACCAAACGAGCGCGCCATATATCAAATAAAACAGTGTAACGGAGTACCAAAATGGGAGTCTGCGGGCTCGAACCCGGGATCTTCCCAATCCACTCCGCCTTTGCCATGTCTGCCCAACCGTTTGGATTGGGATGTGACTTGGTAAAATCCGCCACCATTTTATTTTAAATGTTGAAATCCACCAATGCACAGGGGGCAAACCAGGGTGCTCAACGATACGGTCGGGCATGATTTTTGAGACAGGGTACATTGAATTTATCGCAGGGAGCAGGCACGAAAATCGAGACGATATTTCTCAAGGGCCTGGAAGTGCCAGAGTCGAATTGAGGCGTGGAGATAGTCATTTTTGGGTAATTCAACGCCACGAATTCAATGGTGTTGTTTGTTTTCTGATCTGAGCAAAGCTTCTGCAGCTTAATTCCAGAATGAGGTATACTTATGTATTTTGCCAATTTCTTTTACCGAGTTAATAAAAAGGCCTACCCATTTGAGAGAAAGACCCGTAGACATAGTCCACCAGGGATGAACTCCGTTATCAAGTTTTTGTGTTCAGATTTGATGCTTATGTCTCTTCATTATTGAGTGTATCCTTCTTTATGGTGCACTTTAATGTATGCTCATTTAATACAATTCTTTATAAGTCACTTCGATGAAAATATCTCAAATCATGTTGGTATTAGAGCAGTCATCTTTGACTTGAATTGTTGAGAGTGAATGCTTACTAGGGCCAAGCATAAGCATGGTGAAGGAACTCTTAAGACTTTCAATCTTGAAGTTGGTCGTGCATCCCGAAGGAAGAAAATGGCAGAAGAGGACAAGCATGATGAATAGGAGAAAACTTCCATATGGTCTTTTATCGCATGTTAGAAATGGTCGAGCGAATGTATGGAGACTACGAGAAGAGGATGAAGAAGAAAGGGAAGAAAAAGGAAGCACAAGTTGATGATAATGACTCAGTAAATCAAGGGGTTGGAGGAGACCCTCCTGAGCCTCCATCTTCACCATCAAGTTCTATCTCTTCTTCCTCTGAGCATTCTCATCATTCTCATCATTCTAGCCATAAAGATTCTTTTAAGAGATCATTATTAAATCTTGATGTAAAATTTCCTTTACCTATGTTTAATGGAGATGTTAATCCTGAAAATCTAGATAATTGGATCCGACAAGTTGAAGTATATTGTCATGTTCAATAGATTGATGAAGAGGAAGTTAAAGTGCAACTGGCTTATCTTCGGTTGGAAGGCACCGCTCTTGTATGGTGGGAGAGAAAACTTCAGGACATAAGTAAGTGTGGTAATCTTATTTCC
Organism: Picea mariana; assembly: GCA_032191745.1. Classification (NCBI taxonomy): domain Eukaryota; kingdom Viridiplantae; phylum Streptophyta; class Pinopsida; order Pinales; family Pinaceae; genus Picea; species Picea mariana. The sequence goes on along the minus strand of JASDQU010735970.1, from coordinate 122,430 downwards.
TTGCGGTCGGAATTTAAATCGGCGATAAGGAAAAAAATTTATTCATTGGGTTATTTACATAAAGCAATGATGGAATGGCAAACTTTAAGACAAAGTAAAGGTCAAATTGTACAAACTTTCATGGAAGAATTTAAGAAGAAAGCTCTTGCATTAAACATTCCTTTGGATTCCTATGAAACTTTAATGAAGTATATCGGTGCACTTCACAGTTATATTTGTCGTACTTTGATATTGTTTAACCCCACCAGTCTTGACGAAGTTTGTGTGCAAGCCACTCACCTTGAGAATAGGGGAAAGCATGTTCAAGAAGATCCCACGAAGAAACCTTCCAATTTCCCACATAAGTCGTTTAAGAAGTTTAACAGGAAGGACAAGAAGACCACAACTGTAAAGAGAGAAGAAGGAAAACCATCTTGCACTCATTGCAAGAAAAGTGGTCACGATGATGAACGGTGTTGGAAAATACATCCAGAGAAGAGACCGAAACAGTTCGGTGGAAAGGGGAAGACAAAGACCGTTGCTACAATGCAACAAGATCTTGGTTTTGATTCAGGAGACGAAGGAAATATCACAATGGTTGGAGTACAAGGTAAGGATTCCCTTCATGCTAGTCCAAATTCCAATAATGAATCTCATGATGATGAAAGAAAGAGGAATGAATTATTTCATATAAGAGTTGTATCTAAACACACTAAGATAGATACATTGTTTGATCCGGGTTCCCAAGTGAAATTGATATCTGAAGCACTTGTCAAAAATATGGGTCTTGAAAATAAACCACATCCAAAGCCTTATCCTTTTGGTTGGGTATGTGATAAAGCAAAACTTAATGTCACAGCAATGTAGGGTTAGATTTTCTATTGCGTCAAAGTTGATTGATGAAGTGGATTTGGATGTTGTATCACTTGATATATGTGGCATAGTGTTGGGGAGTCCTTATCTTTATGATAGAAAAGTAGTCTTCTTTCGTCATGAGAACAAATATCACCTTACTAAGGGGGTAGTGGAATATATTGTTAGAGCCCACAACATGAGGGTAAACACAACACTTGTTAGTGCAGGACAAATGAAGAGGCTCATAAACACTAATAAGAGATATGTACTCATGGTCGTAAGGGAGAAAGATGTCAAAACATTCAACGCTTTCCAAGGATGTGATCCTTCTCATAAGAAATAACTAATTGATAGTGTTTCTAAGTATGCTAATATTTTCCAGGAACCAGATGGATTACCTCCTAAGAGGGAAATCCAACATGAAATACATCTTCAGCAAGATTCTCCTCTTCTTAATGTGGGCATGTACATGATGTCAGTTGTAGAGATGACAGAGATCAAGAAGCAGGTACAAGGATTATTGGATCAAGGGGTCATCATGCCCAGCTCATCTCCTTGTGGTTCTCTAATCGTGATGGTGCCAAAGAAAGATGGCACATGGTGAATGTGTGTCAATTATCGGGCCTTAAATAAAATCACGGTGAAAAATCGATACCCTCTTCCTCGTATAGATGATTTACTTGATCAATTAAAGAATGTTGTTTATTTCACTAAGTTGGATTTGCGCAGTGGATACCATCAGATCAAGGTTGCAGAACAAGATGCATGGAAGACTACCTTTAAAACCAAACAACGATTGTTTGAGTGGTTAGTTATGTCATTTGGGCTTTGTAATGCTCTGACAACTTTCATGTGTGTGATGAATGATGTATTCAGGCCATTTCTAGATGATTTTGTGATTGTATATTTAGATGACATTCTTATATTTAACAGGACTTGGGATGAACATGTAAGGCATGTAAAGAAAGTATTGGATACTTTGCAAAGGGAAACATTGTATGTAAAATTGTCCAAATGTGAATTTGGTAAGACTGCACTTGTGTACTTAGGTCATATTGTAGGAGGAGGAGAATTGAAATTGATCCTTCCAAGATTGATGTAATTGTAAATTGGCCTGAGCCCAAAAGTGTAACCGAAATACGAAGCTTCTTAGGTGCAGTCTAGTATTGGAGGAGATTCATTTCAAACTTCTCTTTTATAACAACTCCTTAGCATGCCTTAACCAGTGTGAAGAACACTTTTCAATGGGGAGGAAAGCAACAAAAAGCTTTCAACACTTTCAAGGAAAATATCAGTACCGCACCAGTATTAGCACTGTCGAATCTTCAACAACCCTTCCAGATCGAGACAGATGCCAACGAATACGCCATGGGTGCAGTATTGATGCAATATCGTAAGCCTATATGTTACCACTCTGAAACTTTTAACCAAGATGTTGTTAATTGTCCTACATATGATGAAGAGTTGTATGCATTAGTTCAAAGCGTAAAGAAATGGAATCACTACTTGTTAGGGAAGGAAACAATCATACATACAGATCATCAACCCTTACAGTATCTCCAAGCACAGACCAAACTGCAACAATCTCAACATTACAGATGGATGGGTTTCCTACAACAATTTCATTTGGTAATCAAGTACAAAAAGGGTACGAGTAACAAGGTAGTTGATATGCTTTCTAGACCTCCTATTGTTTCTTCTATTATTTTGAAGAATGTTTCTTTATCTCATGATAGCTATGTGGAACAATATGCCATTGATGAAGATTTTAAAGAAGTATATGAGAAGCTAACCCATGGTGCACAGGTAGAGAACTATTGTTTGCAGGGAAAACTACTCGACCATCTTGGAAAGATATGTATTTCTACAAGTGAGTGAGTCCATGTAATACGAGAAGCTCACACTTCTCTTGTGTCTGGGCATTTTGGGGTAGGAAAAACTATGGCTCATCTGCAGAGATTTTGTTACTGGCCTCAGATGAAAGAAATTGTAACTAAATATGTAAAGGGGTGTGTGATGTGTTCTACTTGTAAGCCCACTAATAGAAAATTGTGGCTATATCCACCACTGCATGTTCCATCCCATCCATGGGAAAGTATCTCCATGGATTTTGTAGGGGGTTTACCAATGTCGAAAAAGGGGTCTTGACTATTTGTATGTTGTAGTGGATAGGTTCAACAAGATGTGTATATTAATGCCATGTAAAAAGCATATCACTATTGAGCAGACTATAAATCTCTTCTTTCAGTATGCTTGGGTTCACTTTGGGTTATCCATATCCATTATCTCAGATCGAGATACTCGATTCCTTGGGGATTTTTTGACAATTTTGTGGAGAATGGTGGACACCAAGTTGAAGAGGAGCATTACTTTCCATCCACAGACCGACGAAAAGATGGAGGTTGTTAACTGAACAGTGGTACTTTTTCTTTGAGGCTATTGCAACAAGCATCCCAAGTTATGGGATGAACAGATACCCTATGTACAACATGCTTATAACTGAGCCTTACATTCATCCACTCAGTTTTCACCTTTTGAGACATGTTTTGGGTATTTACCTAAGATTCCTTTGGACTTGATGTATGGGAGAGATGTCGATTCAAATGAAGAAAGAAATGAAGACAGAGCCCACAAGTTCATCCAAAGGATCCACTAGGTACACCAAGTAGTCAGGGAATAGTTGGAGAAAATTCAAGCACAGTATAAAGCTCGACTTGACAAACACAGGGTTGATCATTAGTTCTAGTTTAAAGAGCAGGTATGGTTTCACATCAGTAAGGAAAGATTGAAGGGTGAAGGCAAGAAACTCAAGCCCATCCGTTATAGACCCTCCACTATTTTCGAGAAAAGTGGTACCAATGCTTTTCGTTTAGATCTTCCACCTTATATGCAGATCTACTCAGTTGTAAAAGTGGAGAACTTGAAATGTTTTGAGCCTCCCATGATCATGGATCAGGGTGAGGAAGTTTCAATACCTTCAGTTGATGAGTTTTCTCATGAGTACTTAGATGACTTAAAGGAAGATATCATCCTGGACAGAAGGACGAGGACTTCACACAGGGGTGATGTTGATTATCTTTGAGTAGCCGTAAAGGGCACGCATCTAAGCAAAGTAAAGTGGATTGAGAAGGACAAGGTGAGTGAACTCTTCCCTCACTTATGTGTTGATTGATGAAAGCTTTTGGTGGTCCAAAAAGCTCTCTGTGGGAAGCCGTGATCCAAAAAGGATCTAAAGAAGACTAAAGACAACTCAGAATTCGCAGAAGCAACTCAGGAAGCTCAGAATGACCTCAACAGACAAAGAAAGGAAAAAAAAATCAAAGTCCTCAAAACTCAATGAAATTGGCATCATCGCGAAGAGTGTGTCACAATATTTTCAACGTCGTAAACTGCTCGTCAAACGGAGCTACGTATCAAAAGATATATGTGGTCAAAGTTTTGGTCAACCTAGCCCAGTTAACAGGGATGAGTCAACATCCGTGTTGTTGACGTTAGCATCTGTACAGTGTATGTGGCACATGCAGAGGGAGACACATGTCGTGATGACCTCAACATGGTGATGTGGCAGCACCAGAGACTGCGAGTGCGTGTCACTCGTTTTCAGCATTTTCAGTTCAATCCGTGGACCAATGAGGAAGTGCCATGTGGCAGTCCGTACAACCACGTGGCAGACTGTACGGGACATGGCAAGATGACGTAGCAAGGGGACTATGCAAGAGAATGACATGGGCCAATAAATGGCTGCCACGTGGTAGCGTGCAAATGCACAAGGACGCCCAACAACTGAAAAATGTAAAAAAATAATGGTGGGGTTAGCTGGTGCAAACCCCGAATTTGCCAAAGTTGGTAGAATCTTCGTCAAATCTGACTGGATGGAAACCATAACCGCCAACGTAACCATATCCACCAAGGCTCTGCCAAGTATAGCCAACTGCCAAACGGATTCGCCATATATCAAACACAGCATTGTAACGGAGTACCAAAATGGGAGTCTGCGAGCTCGAATCCGGGATCTCCCCAATCCACTCCGCCTTTGCCATGTCCGCCCAACCGTTTGGGTTGGGATGTGACTTGGTAAATTATGCCACCATTTTATTTTAAATGTTGAAATCCGCCAGTGCATGAGGGGCAGGCCAGGGTGCTTGACGATACGGTCGGGCATGATTTTTGAGACATGGTACAGTGAATTTATTGCAGGGAGCAAGCACGGAAATCGAGACGAGATTTTTCAAGGGCCTGGAAGTGCCAGAGTCAGATTGAGGCATGGAGACAATCATTTTTGGGTAATTCGACGCCACGAATTCAATGGTGTTGTCTATTTTCTGATCTAAGCAAAGCTTTTGCAGCTTAATTCCAGAACGAGGTATACTTATGTATTTTGCCAAATTCTTTTGCTGAGTTAATACAAAGGCCTACCCATTTGAGAGCAGGACCTGAAGACGTAGTCCACCAAGGACGAACTTCGTTATCAAGTTTTTGTGTTCATATTTGATGCTTATGTCTCTTCATTATTGAGCTTATCCTTCTTTATGGTGCACTTTAATTTATGCTCATTTAATACAATTCTTTATAAGTCACTTCGATAAAAAGATCTGGGATAAAAAAATGTCCATAACAATCTCCTCAAACAATAGCAAGAGGTCCACAAGGTGCATGCAACCAATACACATGTGTGAATCCCTAGGAAACTAACTCCATGGATGAATGTGAAAGGCACCAAGAAAATGGAGCACTCCACAAGAACTGATGTGGTCAACTCCCAAAATGGCAAGAGGAAAACTCTTCATAAGTGCACGACAATAACCAAAAATAACAAGAAGAACCTTCTACATGTGCGCCCTACAATAAGAATCTCCAAAATAGAAAGGAGACCAAACAAGAACATGCAAAAGCTACACATGTGGCCCTCCAAGTATGCCACACACCTCCTAATAAATTCCCTAGATAACCACCTCAAATAAAATAATATATGTGTCAAGTATGAGGGCACTCTTCAATGAAGTTCAAAAGTTGACAAGTGTAGATGAAATGTCCATGCAATAAAGATGAGAGAGCACCTAGGAGAGGTGGACCCTAGAAAAGTGTGTCATGTAATTACCTCAACCACTTAACAAATAATATAATATTCTATAATGAAGTGCACTCTAGGAGAATGTGTAGAGTGGTTAGGCCTCATCAATAAACCAATAAAATATTTTCTCATATGTCATGTCATAAACATGTCCAACCAACCCAATAGATTGTTCCCTAGAGAAGTGTGCCAACCTCTCCAAGAAATAATAAAATAATGCATGCCTTGAAAATTGTTCCCGAGAATGGGGGAACACCACTAGAAAGTCTCAACCAACCAAAGGATTACTACATCAAAAATCATCATCCAACCTTAGGAAAAGGTTAGATCACCATCAAATCATATGTGGTAACCCCCTTCTAACACAAACTTAGAAAAAGTACATCCATGAGAGTACTAACATCATCAAATGAATTCCCCCCTAGGTGATGTCTAACAAATGTTACATCATTACGTTATACCACCTAAGAAAATCCCACAAAGGGAACATGAATCGTCCTGCCATAGCAATGCCATAAGAGAAAGGGAAATAACAAAGTGTTATTCTATCCAATCATCAAGTGTGTCCCCCATCACGCACCCACATGAGGACCATGTAGAACACCCCATCCTAGTGACACCAACATCATACAGCAACACACTAAGTTACTAAGCAACAACAACAACAACATCATGAAGCATCGACCTCCTACCACCATCATCTAACCCCTTGGGGGGCTAGAACCATCATCTATATCCAAGATAAGCATATATACCATGCCATAATGAGATAGCATGTTCCACAACCATTAAATATGTAACCAAGGGGTGATCAATAAGACAAGCACATTTGATAAGACCACCAACTAACAATCACTATCATCCAACCAAGTAAAAGTGAGACTCCCCAGCGAAAAGACCTCCACCGAATGAACCAATGCCATGAAGAGAAGGGGCTCTATGAACATGTATGCCCCCAAGTTGATCCAATGCTCCAAGAGTACCAACAACAAATCTCCATCAATGTGATGAAAATTCCATTGTGGAACCTCCTACAATGTGAGTTGTAACATGATCTATAACTTTCGTAGGCTCCTCAAATATATTGTTGTACAAGACCAATAAGAAACCATCACACAGTAATTCATACTTTGTTGCATACTTGGCATTCCATAAGTCTTGGCAATATACCTAGATGGGAGGCTATGGAGGATTCCAAGCCCAACCCATCACTGGAAAAGCATTAGGTGTGCAAACTATGTCCATCAAATAACAAGCCATGTATAATTCAAGAATCTAATTGTCTAGAGTTTCATGGAATAGTTGTAGCTAAGATACTCAAAATTGTCTCAACCAGTCAAAAATTAACACTTTGTAAAGGACGTGGTGTAGTAGGGGCAACCAATAACCTTGTTATGTATATCATCATTTTCACCATACATTCTACATATTAGTACCAATGCATATAGGATTATATACATCACAAACTTTTGTGAGAAACTCAAAGGTGCAAGTCGAACTTTACATGGAAATTGAAGCTCAATATGCCAGCTTAGACTTTTTCTAGCCTCTAGTCCTTGTGAGATTTGAATGTCTTTTCATACTATCAACTCAAAGGTTACTACTTAGAAGCTATACGGCTATGTCTTTGATTTGGCTTCAATCTCTCAAAAGGATTTGCGCATTCTTATTCGATCTGGCATGAGTAGGATGAACGCTCTTTAATTCAAAACTCATTTGAGTATTGGCCCTCCAATTATCCCTTTGAAGCATTCAAAACACGAAATAATGAAGGATTTCTTTTGGGCATCGTCCACCAAATGATATCAATGGAGGGAGAAAAGGGAAGAATCTATATAATCGATTGGTCTTTGAACCTTCGAAACTCCAACCAATGAGGAGGAAATTGAAAGCTAGGGATGTAAATTAATTGGATGCAAACCATTCAAATGAAGGGAAAACCTTATAATTCACCAAAAAAATGACAAGAATAGATATTCGAGAATTTGACCAGCAAAGGTGGTGGGATATTAAAGTTTCCCGTGAATGAGAATTCCTCGATCACTCCAGTGAAATTATAGACTTAGAAAAGTAAAAAGTCCATTATAACTTAGAAGCAAGAAAGGGGATCCTAGACCTTTTCAAGAGACTCTAATCCTTGAAAAGAATAGAAGGCTTAAGAGAAATATTACCTCGATGAAGATCATGAATTTTGCATAAGATTGACTAGCTAATTAATTCTACATAAGATTGACTAGCCTAAACTCATAGGTAGAAATTTCAAAAGGTTGTCCCATGTGCACATATGGAAATGGTACAAGATTAATAGTATCTAGATAAATGTATGCCTTTACTCCACTTCCACTATTATAAATGCACACCTCTAACCTCCTTCCTTTTAAATAAATATTATGTCCATTAAATATTACCATCAATCAAATAATCATCATCTTGGTCAACAAAAAATATATTATGTCGTATGTGTTTGCTACTATGGGATCATTGCTTATCGATTTTGTTTCTCTCTAAGGAATATTGTCTTTGTAGTGTGTCTCTCTTCTCTTACTTTGTTCACTTTGACTAAACCTTAAGCTTTTAGTAAGGCCCTAACTCTCTATAAGTTGTTTTACTTGATTGAGATTTTTTCACCCCCAATCAACAATAAGACAGAATTAAAAGGAGTATGTCATAGTGGGGACTTTGGAAGTGAAGTTTTGAATAGGCAAATAATGTAATTTGATTTGGGAGATCGAGGAAAATAATGCCTTGTGAAGTGAGAAAAGAAAGAAGGGGAATGAGGCTAAACGCATTCCTAAGAAATGAGGAAATATGTTTTATTAATTCATTTACAATGTTTTTTTTTTTAATGTGTGAAAGGAGAAATGAACTATAACTTCACATTAGTGAAATACAAATATCCATTTCAATACGATTGAGAGAAGGGGTGACAAGTGTGGGGGATTATTCTCAATCTTGAAGGAAACCAAGAAAATGCCTTCAAGTGGGGATTGGGTAGAACTTCAAACAACCAAGCAAAGCATTGGCATTATTCCAAGGGTTGAGGAATGTCAATGAAAACCATATTAAAAAACTTATTGTAATAGGCTACTTGGCTTTAATCATCAAACTTATGCTAAAAGACTCATTTTTTAGTGATGACAATCTTATAAGTACTATGAAGATAATTAGAAATGAAGTCATTTGGTTTGAAAGTGTTGAGTTAGTCCACAACCTAAGGTCACTCAACCATCAGGCAAATTGTCTGGCCAACAAGGCCATTCTTTTAGATCGTGGAAAATTCAGATTAAAAAGTGGGGAGGCATTCTTCCCATCCCCTAAATATCAAACCATAGTTATGAAACAACCTTGCATGATATACAAATGGCATGTCAATATGCATGGGAAGGTTAATTGTAATTCATGGTGATCAAGGATCATTTAACATGTGGTACTCTCACACACTCAGAGGTTAATGCAGAAACATACACATCAATTTATTTAGAGGTTAAGTTTTATTGCAGGTGGGATAATGGCTCTCATTTCAGGTTTGAATTTTGGGGAATCTTGGTAGTTCCTTGGTCTATGGCTCTTGGTTATGTCTCATCCAAGTTTGAATCGGGGCCCTAAATTGGACTTCCACTCTCCTAGATTATCTTTGTGAAACCATGACCCTGGTGGTTTGTTGGGTTTTTTCTTTGTTGGCCCTGGTTCATATGGTTTTGGTGGCTTAGTTTTCGGATCAAAATTGTGGGGCTTATGTTTTTGTTGGCTTGGAGTCTTAGGTGTTATCGGTTCGTGTGGTTTGGGTCATGTTGGTTAGCATGGCTCAGGCTCTTCAAATTTTGGTTCACATGCCTTGGTTTGGTTTGGTTGGTCTTAGTTGTTTTGTGTGGTTTTTCCGATCTGGTGATGTTTGTTGCTTCATAAGCACCCTTCTCCTCTCAATGTGAATTTGTAAAAGTTTGGTTTCTCAAACATTTTATTTTTGTTCTTCTTTTCTAAGAGAACGTTGGTCAACAAAGCTAGGTTTTCTAGATTGATTTCTATGGGTAGAGATAAGGAGTTCATTTAGGTGTTTTGTCAGGGTACCAAAATGGATCATGGACACTATGGGAGATGTCCATTGTGTGAAAATAATGAAATCCATAGAGATTTAAGAAGGCATGAGGATTATATCACTGATAATAGGAACTCACTTTTCTCAATTATTATTAGGATGCATTCATAGGAAGAAGCTAGAAATTTTTAAACTGCCTTCATACTAGAAACCTTGCACAATCAAAGGAGACAAATTGCATGCCTTCAAGTTGAGTGTGTTTCTCTCTTACATGTAGTTGTGGGTCTAGTTTTAAATTCAATATTTCCTCATATATAGGTTGCCACATGAAATTCTTCGTAGAGAACTCCCTTCTTGTCCATTTTATTACAACTTGGAAGTCTCCCATCACCTGAGATTTTGTAAACCTTTTCATACAAAAAACATTAAAACCAATTTGAGATCCATCAACTCGGCCATTTTATTTGAACTTCTACGTAGAGATGCATTAAATTTTAAGAAATGATTATCAATTAAGTGCACAATCCCACTAGTCCCACCTATAGGTGGATCACCTTCGGATGCACCATCAATAAAATCTTAATATCTAGGCTTATATTTAGATTCTTCCACCACTACCCTTGGGGGTTTTCCATTCATGGCCTATCTGAAAATCCCAAGAATATTCATACCCTAAAAAGTACATTGGAAAGGAGGAGTGATCTTATCTTCAAACAAAGCTAAGTTCCTAGCCAACTATATTCCTTGGACTAAGATATGCGACACGGATTTATATGGTTTAATAGCAGGATTCCCACACCACTCATTTAAGCATTCTTCCACAGATTTGCCCCTCCGCACATTTCTCAACCCAAACATATCTTATAAATCCGTTCATACTAAACTAGCATAACCATAAGATATAAGTAAGTGAGATAGGGTCTCTTCATACATTTTACATAAAGGACATTTACTTGGACCCTGCCAACTCCTTTTTTGCATGAAATTCTATGTGAGTGTTGGAGAAATTTATATTTTCAACACACTACTTCAGTGGGATTTAACTAACTAGTTATATTTTAGACTTTTTATTTAGACCATCATTATTATGCATACATGCATTCCAAAGGAAAGATAACTACTTGATTGATTTTCTTAATTATGGAATGTTCAGGCCTATATATGAGTGTATTCCACTCATTCATTGTATCATATTGACCATCATATGTATTAATCAGCATTCATTGATCAACTCATTGGAGTAGTGTGAATATATTTTCTCATTCTTCCATATTGAATCTCTCATCCTTTCTTGATAAGCTTTGTTTGTACTTGCTTTAGCTAGATCTCCTGGGTAGGTTTCGATGAAATATTGACATGGTATCAGAGCTAAGCTGCTTGGAGCAAGCCAAACAAGCCAGAGAATAAGGAAAATCGGAGTTTCATCGAGTAGAATCTGTGTAAAAGACAAAGGGATTTCTCCCAAAATATTAACTTTCTTAGGAAACGACCTACAAGAGAAGTAAATCGACCCATTCTGCAAGTGGGTTTTCAACTGTTTGGTGAAATTCCTCATCGTTTGCTCAAAAAGGAAGCTGGAAGATCGCCTACTGAAACTGATATGAATTTTCCATTTAAAGTGACCTTTATGCAATGATTTCTCCCAAAATATTAACTTTCTTAGGAAGTGACTTGTGTGAGAAGTAAATCAACCCATTATGCAAGTGGGTTTTCAATCGTTTGGCGAAATTACTCATTGTTTGCTCAGAAAAGAAGCCGAAAGATCGCCTCCTAAAACTGATACGAATTTTCCATTTGAGGTGCCCTTTCTGCAGTGATTTCTCAATGTTTTCACTTACAGATTGAGAGTAAAATTTTAGGGGTTTCTCAAACTCAGTGGGGAGAGAATCATTGTAATGGAGGAAAAGGATGCAGTTATATTGACCCTTCAGAGTCTGAATCTAAAACTTGTTAAAGAAGTTAGCAAACTTCGAGGTGAACAAGTGAGATCCAATATTTGTCTTCAAAACATGTGTACCTATTTTCCATGGATTCTGGACTCATTGGGAGTCTAATGGAGGATCAAGAAGCTCAAGTTGATACTTGGATTTCCCGCATTAATGAGATGGAGGAGAAATTCACTCATCTCAATGAGCATTTTTTGGTTGGTTTAAAAGAGAAGGAAGATATTATTGCTTGTTTGCAGAAAGATATGCAACAATCTCTTGCTTCTAATGTCGGTGTTGCATTGCTAAGTACTATTGGGCTTCCTTCACCAACTTTTGAGTTTCACACTCTTGGTTTTGGGTAAAAATTGATGCATAAGATGGGATACATTGGCGGTGGCCTTGGTAAGAATGGACAAGGGATTGTACATCCAATTCAACCTGTGATGAGACCAGTAAAAGTCAGACTTGGTTTTGTTGGGACTTCGTTGCCAGTAGCAAGTTGTCTCGACATTTCAGCCATTAAGACTCAATTTTTTCAATAATAAGAGTCCATCACACAAGATGACTCTTCTATTGTTGAGTTGCAATAGCCACCACCTACATCTCTTATTGATACAACTTTAGAGCTTTCATAACCAGATTCAACACCAACTTCAGCATTAGAGTTTCCATTATCAGACTCTTCAGCACCAACATCGGAGTTTTTGGTAGCAATAGACTCTTCAACAACATCTACAGGGTCTACATCCTCCATATATCGACATCCTTGACATCATGACCAGAGACAATGTTGTCTTCCTTTCAGGTATCCTCAACCTTTTGTTAGCTCCTCTTCTTTCAACTCACTGATGATGAGGCGTATACAACAACATCTTGGCAAGGTACCAACTCTGAGGATTGTGTGTGGTTGGATTGATAATTGGTCATGAAAAAAATTGAGCAATTGTTTGAGAACATCTTACAGATGTGTTTCATCCACGATACATGGGAACCATTCTTATTGCTCTTGACTTGACTGATTATGTCGCCTTTACAGTTCCATTCACCACTATTTTGATGACTTTTATGGTGTTTACTTCTATGTTTTGGAAGAGCACTGACTAGCCCGACCATCTTGGTGTAAGATAACGCCTTAATGTTTGGAGAGATCTTATTGTTGTTAACTAGTATAAGCTACAACATTTCAACTTCAACACACTCATTGAAGCAGATTATGATCTATCATCATCAGATCATGCTTCATTGACTTGTCATTTTTTCTTGGTTTTGCAGACTGTCTACCTACCACATGGTGAATCTCATCTGTTCTTTTCTTCTTTTGATGCATTGTCTTTTGAGAGGGGGTTTTGTTCCCACGTGGTTTTCCCTCTTTCCTCATTTTTATTCAGTGTTCATTAGTTGCATTGTACATGAGTACCTAATATGGCATAGTAGTCGGGATTCCTTTTTTACTCCATAGTGATGTTCAGGGGGGTGTTGGAGAAATATATATTTTCAACACACTAGTTTAGTGGGAGCTAATTGATTAGTTCTATTTTAGACTTTCTATTTAGACCATCACTATTATGCATGCATGCATTCCTAAGGAAAACTAACTGCTTGATTGCTTTTCTTGATTATGGAATGTTCTTGCCTATATATGAGTGTATTTCACTCATTCATTGTATCATATTGATCATCATATGTATCAATCACCATTCATTGATCAACTCATTGGAGTAGTGTGAATATATTTTCTCATTCTTCCATATTGAAACTCTCGTCCTTTCTTGATAAGCTTTGTGTGTACTTGCTTTAGCTAGATCTCATGCGTAGGTTTTGATAAAACATTGACAATGGGAATCTTGTCTCTAAGCACCAACTAAATAAAAATTATAGATTTCAGAGGACACTTGAACTTTCAGATTGATTCAAGCCATCACTCTAAACCCTCCAAACTTTCCTCCTCACTAAGAATTTTATATCCCAATTTAAAAGTATATTTTCCGCCAATCGGGTTTTTAGACCAAGTTATTTCATCCTCTATGTCTTTTATCCTAATATGACTAACCCTTGGAGTAGCACTATAGCCCTTCCATACTAGAACTTCATCACTTGTTAACCTCAATCTATTTATTTAACTTAGTCCAAGTAACTAATATGAAGAAAAAAAGATCAAAATTTTTAATGACAATTCTTTTTAAAAGTGTTAAATATGTCATTTTATTTTGAATTTTAATTGAGAAACACCACCACCTTGGCTAACCAAACTAACAAAATATATATATATATATATATATATATATATATATATATATATATATATATATATATATAACATTTTATTACATCAATAGGCGCTTTCTACAGCCTAATATGATGGAGAAGTGTAAATCGTTTCATGCTCAATATGGAGTTAACGCGTGTGGGGAGAGAGAGAGAGAGAGTAGATCAATCTTAACTTCGGGTCTATCATGCAAGGTGAGGGATCAAGCCCCTTGAGATGATAACTTTTTTTAAATTGAATTTTTTTTGAGGAAATGTTTGCACCTCGAGAGATTTGATCCCTCTTCATGCATGATAGATCCATAATTAAAATGAATCTACATTAACAATATAAAGAAATAAACACATATTCCTTAACAACAAAACATATAAACACTTCTTAAATTTGTGTTCCAATCTCCATTGATTAAGGAGGCTAAATTGTTTTCTTACATTAAGTGTTAAATGGATTAAGATAATGTGTTAAACGAATTGAGATAATTAAGTGTTAAATGGATTAAGATATTTGTGAGTGTATTTTTCTTTCTAAAATATGCTCACATTACATGCCAAAGATTGATTTGAATTTCTATAGTATTGTCCTTTTCACTCTTGTTTTGTCATGTGAGCCTATTGATAAAAATACATGGCCTCTTTTCCACAAAAGTGTGGGATGATTTGGCAAATATATTCTTCATGCCAAAATCGAAATGAAAACCCTTAGAGCTCATGCTTATGATAAACTGGAACCGATTGTATTTACTTGAGGCTAATTGAGACCTCCATTTATTTGAATTCATCTATGCCAAAATTTAAGGAAAAAATGTGGTGTGATAAAGAGTTAGAGGAAAAAACAAAATTAAGGTATTATAAAGATGTAATCAACCCTAATCTAGAAGATCAAAATTATCTATCTGTTTTGCCAAGTGGAAAGAAAAAAATAAGCATTGCTAAGATAAGAACAAATTCTCACGAGTTCCATAGTGAAACTGGGCGTTGGTCAATTCCTAAAACGCCATGGGATGAAAGAGTGTGTCACCTTTGTGACACTAAGAAGATTGAAGATGAAAAGCACTTTCTCTTAGATTGTCCAGCCTATACCCATATTAGATCTCATTTTCAAGATATTGATCACACTACCAACCTTCCTAACCTCTTAACTCAACAAAAGTATGGTGATCTTGGAAAGCTTCTCTTAATGCTTTTCGAGCACAAAAACAAAATTCTAAAGAATCACAAGTAATGCTTACCCTCTTAAGGTCCGATAAACCAATTAGGTCTTAGTGGACGTTAATCATCATCATCATCATCATCATGTACATGATTGGACGTTGGTTATAATTGGAGTTATAGAAAACAAAGTTGTTTATCTTTTTAAGAGAGAAATTACAATGAGTCTACTTGGACTATATTCTAAGAATTGCATTTTATAATATCATATGATATTATTATCATTTTTTAAATTAAATAAAAAAGTTTGTGAGTGTAGTTTATAGATTATGTATTTACATCTTTTCTTATTTGAATATTAATATTTTAGTAGTTTATGTGTCATGCCATGTTTTATGAGGTTTTTTGTTTTTTTAATTTGTAATTATTTTTATGGTATACTATGGTTTTTTTATAGTTTAATAGAGAGAAGATGTATAGCATATTATTCACATTAAAAAAACTAAAACAAATTGAAATTAATTTTTTATATATATTTATCTAATGTAAATGAAAATGGAAAAATCTACTCTAAATTCATTTTAGAAAGCGTAAATAAAAAAATATTTCTCTAAATTCATAAATATCAATTTTTTAATTTTTTAAAAATAAAAAAAAAATGATTTATTAATAAATTCAAAGTCAAAATAGATTTAAATTTATTAATGTGACATTACATACTATTTTATTAAAAATATGTATTCTTATTGTAACCCCATTTTACAATAATATTTATTTTTTTTAAATTAATTAATACAACTAAAAAATATAATAAAAGTTACAAGTTTTCTTTTAATATCATAAGATATATAATTTATCATAGTGATAATTGTCTTCGTTATCAATTGAACTATAATATTTTTTATTATTTTCAAATAAAACATATAATTAACTTAACTAATACCAAATATTAACATCTTAGAAAAAAACTATTTAAAAACCCATAAACCCCAAATCATAACAACTATATTTAAAACCCCAAACCTTATCTACAAAAGAGTTCGTTCTTAAAATCAATCAATCCTCATATCATAGTTGCATTGTAATAACTTGCCATGGGCACTATAACAATTTAGAACATAGTTGAGATGTAGCATTAGAGATGTGTATTTCATTGGAAACCCCAATTATTAAGATATTATGGTTATGGTTTTTTGTTATCTATTTTCTTGACAAGTTCAAGTTCATGGTGCTCAATTTTGTAAAGAGAATTTTTTTCACAAATTAAATAATAATGTTTTTTTATATTTTAATTATAATGTTTTTTTATATTTTAATTAATGTAGGTAATGTGTTTTCACTTTCTGGGACAGAGTCTATAAAATATAATAGGAGAAAGAGGCCCGAGAAGGAGGAGCAGGGACTAAGGTTTGGGAAAACCACACCAATCCCGGGGGACTCTGTGGCTAGGTTTTGCTAGCCGCATCCTTGAAAATTCCAGGGAGAAGGGCGAGCGGGCATGCGGATAGGGTGAGCGGGCATGCGGATAGGGTGAGCGGGCATGCAGACAGGGCGAGCAGGCAAGCTGGCATGCGGACAGGGCGAGCGGGAAAGCAGCAGACGAGTTACTGCGTCGTGAAGGGCGAGAGAGGGAGTTCTGCGGACGGGTGTTTTGGCTTTCTTCTAGCTCTATCGTGATTTACTCAGCGACAGACACCTGTTCGGGGCCGGGCTTTTCCCTTCCATCTTGGGGGTCGTCGGCTCATTCGGTTCCGTGCAGGGCTTTACCCTTCCATCTGGTGGGTCGTCGGCTCTTTTCAGTTTCGCTTTCCTCCTGGTTGAAGGTAGAGGGCTACTTCCATGGTGCGTAGGGGTGATAATTTTTGGAGTTTGCAGTGGTGGCGACTTCGGGGTATTTTGGCTGGAGTTTTGTCTCCTCGGTTTTTATGGCCTCCTCTTTCTCCTTGGCAAGAAGAGGTTTGGACTAGAGCTTTGAGGTCCTCAATGGGGGCGTGTAGTGTTTAGGTTAACACTTTGAGGTCCTTTGCGGCGTGCGGTGTTGCCTTAACACTTTGAGGTCTTTTGGGGGTGTGCAGCTTCTGGTTGTATTCCTTTTCTAGTGTTTTGTTTGGGATTATTCCCTGTTTTGAAGCTCTTTTTGCAGCTTGCGTGCTGGTTATCATTTGGTGACTTTCTGGTTCTTTTGGAGCCGTGGTAGTCTATGTAATAGAGCAAGGTCTATGGACTAGGTTTACATTGATCATCTATATGGTCAAGAAGATGTAAAAAAAATATTTTTTCACTAATATAATTGAGCAATTTTCTTTTTGGAAAAAGGTAATGTGTTTTCATTATGTCTATTTTAATGTGGTTTTTATAATTTATTTTATTAGTGTATAAGATGATCAAATTTATTTGTCTTCCATCAAAATTAAAGCAACTAAGTGGAATTATAACTTTGAACAAAATTCTTAAAAACAAATATTTAATTTTATTTACTTTTTAATTTATTCCATTTAAAAACTATTTGTTAACCATTACCAATTTTTTAACAAAGAAAAACCTTATGATTTTTCATTTTTTCAAAGGGAACCCTTAAAATTTATTCATAATTGTAATATCTAAATTCATAATTTTAATATCTAAATGATATATATTAAGTGAAAAGAAATGGATTATTATATATTTATAAATAGTGAAATTCATATATTTTAATTGTATTAATGTGTAAAATATATTTAATTATTTTCATTTTACAAAAAACTTTTTTTAAAAACATTTTATTTAAATTAATTTATTATAATGATAACGTTGATTATTATGTTCATTTTGTTAATTCAATTGGTTAAGGTATGAGTTTTGTTTTATAAGTGACCTGAATTCAATATTCTTATGGTGTGTTTAGTCGGGAGGAGACACTTGAAATATAGCCATGTTAAGGGTTGGTGTGGTCCATGTTGAGTGCGATCCTCGAGTGATTTTGATGTCTTAGATACCCATGAGGTGTGGTTTCTTAGCCAATGGTTGGAATGTTGGCCCCACAAGTGACATGCACTTCTAACAAACAAACAAAAAAAATAATGTTAACCATTACCATCATCATATTAAGCACTTTCTGATAAAATACCCTAGGTAAACCCAAATTAGATCTCGATTTCAAAATATTTGTCACAATAGTGATCTTCCTAACCTTCTAAGTCATCAAAACTTTAGTGATCATGGAACACTTCTCTTAATGTTTTTCAAGCATCTAAATAACATTTTAAAGAAATCCAAGTAATCTCCTACTTTTCTTAAGATCTGATAAACCAATTTTGATCTCAAAGGACGTTAACCATCATCATCATCATCATCATAATAATAATAACAATAATAATCTATTTTTAAGGTCACAGCCAAGCCAGCACACCAAATTGGTGTATGAGACCCCCTTGTTTGTGGGACAAGGGACCCCCCTCCGCCCAGCCATTTGACTGGTAAAGTCTACGAAGGTATACATACCCTACCCCCCTCTGGATTTGAACCTATGACCTCTTAGGAGGAAACACATGTTCTTAACCATTAGGCCCACTCAGACTATATATATATATATATATATATATATATATATATATATATATATATATATATATATATATATATATAATTAAAATCAATTAATCACATTATTAATTAAATAAATAGTATTTTACTCTAAATCAATTAATATATATTTAATTAAATAATATATTAAAATAACTTTATGCCAACTATTATTCAACTAAAAACCATTATTACTTTGAACGTGATCCTAGCATGACCTTGAAACTTCAACTCTATTCTTTACCTATTAACTAGCATACTCCCTAAATGAGAAAATGAAAATGCCAAAGTAATTTGAGGAAGTTTTCATATCTTTATGTAATATTTATGTTCAAGGTTTACCCTGGATTATGGTTTGTTGAAGTGTTCAGTAGATACATGATCTATTTATGATCTCAACACATTTTTCTCAACATACCTTATCAGATATGTTAAGAATATTTCTAAAGATGCAGAACTTAGTAGAATAAGTTAATTTAGGTCTACTAAATTAATTTAGGTTTTAAGTTTTTTAAAAGTATTTTAGAATTTTTGGCCTTGTCTTTTTTCTAATGAAGTAGGTTTCACAATGCAATTTAGGGTTTGTCTCCATTTCCATTACTTTTCATTATGTGGAAAGGACAACCTTCTATGTTCTCCATTTTCTACATTTTGTTGAGATAGGAGATATTGATATTATTTTGAAGATTTATTTTTAAGGAAAAATACACATAATAGTCCTACACATTGACCCATAGTTTACAAAAACAATGAAAAAGTAGACAATAAAATGGAAAAGCACCCTAGTTTACAAGAAGAAAATCAAATCATGTACTTCAATCAATACAAAAACATTCACCCATACTTTACAAAGACAATGAAAAAGCAAAAAATAAAATGGAAAATCACCCTAGTCTGAGTGGAAAATTAAATCATGCAATCCAATCAATACAAAATCATTCACTTAAGAGCTTATGTAAATGATAAAATCAAGGCCTATGTTTACTTGATTAACTTCACATCGATGCAACGAAAGGAAAGGTAACCAAACAAAAACAAAGACTAATGAATCTGAATAAAAGGACTTTAAGAGTTATTTCATACTCTGTTAATTTAGGATAAGTTTTATTTCACTTACGACCCATTTCAAAAATCCCTTAAATTGTTTCGATAAGTCAAAGTAAATTTTAGTGTATTATGTATTTCTTTCCCTTTTCTTTAATGAGTACTTTAATGATTTCTCATTTATTTAATAAGTGTTTTAATGATTTCCCAAATAGTCATTCCATTTCCAACATATGAAATTTTTTAGAGTAATCTATTTGACGACATATCTGCCAAAAATATAGTATATTATTTCATATTACTTACATCAAATTATCTAACAGACAAAACAAGGTCAAGTAATTCATTTTTTTAATCACATTTTAGTTGTTTTCAAAAGATTTACAAAATTCTTGACAGATAAATATAGTTGATATTTTCAGGATCGTAAAGGATTACCAAGGTGTCTACACTTATAAGAAAGTTTTGGTTCCTTGGCAGTGTCTAGGAGAATTTCAATTAACAACGATTAAAGTATAAGTAATTTGCCAACAAATTTTGAAGGCAATCTAAGAAACGACTGAGCACCAGGACTTTGGCATAGTATTTATTGACTTCAACCTCAACGAATATATTTAATAGAAACCTTACCATATCAAAATTACGCAAAATTATTTTAATTGAATTCCTAGTAATAATCAGTTATAATTCCATCAAAATAATTGGTTTAATTTAGAAAAACAAATTGTCAAAAATAAAGGAAAAAAAACTCAAACGAGGTCCTAAGATTTACAAAAACCGAGCCGAATTTTCCATACAAAGACAAACCAAAAAATAAAACGAATTTGCAATAATTGAGGAAAAAGGCAAACCTTGAGCAGCAATTTTTAATAAAACAATTCTGATCTCAGACCCTAATTTACAGAACTGAGACAAAAAAAGCAAACCCCTTACCTTTTCTTCTCGCTTGAGCTCTCAAGTAGGCGCGTCGACATAACCCAGAAGCTCCTGCGTCTGTCTAACAATAATTGTCCTCTTACAATCCCATTGTATCAGAGTACTTTTAACCCATTTAGGAAACAACTGTTACCTTAAGCATTCAATATCTTTCGAAGTCCAAACATGTGAAAATACCAAAACCCCAAATGCTTAATAGTATTTTGGTCCATCTACGGTTTACACGTAAATTATAGGGTGACAGTTCCTTAAAATGATGACACTTGGGACTCTCCATTTTCCATATGCGAGCAAGAGAAAAAAATAACTAAGATGGTAGGAAATGTGGTAAGTTGTTCCATGCTCACCACATAAACTCGAAGCCACCCAAACTCTCGTCACCCCATTAATAAATGCAACTGTAACAAATATTATTCCCTCTGTTACATTTAAAACCTTTTATTGGTCTGAACAAATGTGTTTGAATGTGAGATATAAATATGTGAATTGTTAACAGTACATGACATCATATCACATTAGTAAAGACTGCAATATTTTTCTATATCGAAGCAGAAGAAGAAAATTTTCAAAGGTTGCATAGAGAGATGGCAAAATTGCAATATTTTGCTATATCGAAGCAAAAGAAGAAAATTTTCAGAGTTTGCACAGATATATGGAAGCAGGAAGACCAAGATCCATGTCCTCCTCCAATGATATTTCAGGTGAGCCCAACAAAACCAGCACCAGATGATATTTTGGGGAAGCCCAAAAAAACCAATACCAGTCTGTTAGAAACCAGAATAAGACTCATTCAGGGCTTCACACCCATCAACAAAATTCATCGGCATCTATGCACGTATTAATTCACATACCCATTGTTGATTTCTTTGAGCAACAACAATATCACATTAAAATGCATGTATTAATTTGTATACCCATTGTTGATTTCCTGGAGCGAGAGAAATATCACATTAAAAGGATATTAAGTAGAAAATATTATCTCTGATAGAATCCTCATTGAGTATGGATTGCAGTGAAAATCACGTTTTTGGACAGTTGATGTCTTTGGGGAGAAAAACGCTCTCACTTCACTGAGTATTTTGTTGGTCAATAATTGTAGCTCAAAAGATTCCAATTTCATATTCAATGTTACGAAAATAGAAGACATATATGACACTCATGGTTGCAATTTCTCAAATAGGTACTCAATGGTGAGAAAAGCCCAAGCAAGACATTCCCGCTTGTTAATTTCCCTGCTCCTTAGCTTTGGTATTAGTATGGTATTTTATTTAGACACGATAGTAGTTGATTTGTAGGAAACATAACACTTTTTTCAAGCAGAAGACTCGAGTTTTCATAGACAAAATCGACCAAACAAAAAAGATCAAACACTAAGAGAAAAGAGGCCAAGCCATGAAGCAGAGAAATTTGTGCCCTAGAGTGTGGATTGGAGGGAGTGGGGATCGAACACAAGCAAACAAGATGAAGCAGGCAATGGAGGATTGGAGGGAGTGGGGATCAAACATGAGCATACGAGATGAAGCGACATGTTGGCTAGTTGGTAGCGGTGATGCGATGGAGGTGTGAGGTGGTAACACTTGACAGACCACTGGAAGTGCAAACGAATTAAATAGTTCGAATTGATTGATGGTAGTTTCGAAGGGATGGTTTTAGAAAACCTGTCAACTAGAAACCTGTCAACCAGTTGACATGTTTTCTACAAAACCTAACCCTAATATATGCCTTCGGTATAAAAATAATAGTAATGAACATTGGTCTAGATAGACAAAGACTTGGCAATATACCTTTCATTAAAAAAAACCTATGTAAAGAACCACCTTTAATAAACTTTACATTAAAAAACCCTTTGTAAGGAAACACCTTATGCATGCCTGAAAACTTTAACCATTAAATTTTAAAGCATCAAAACCATATTTTTAATATAAACACAAATAAAAGTACAACAAAATGGCGTTGTCTAAATGTTTTACATTTTGACTTTTTTCGTTGGAATTTGGCAATATAAATCTGGACAAAATCGTAATTTTTTGTTGTTTAAATCGCAATTCTGAATGCATAAATGGATTCAACGTGCTGAAAAACCCCTAGGGCACTCGAATTATATAGACTTAGCAACTCAAATCTGCGGATCCAACAATTTCAAGCAAAATTAAACAAAAAATATCCCCAGAAAAGGGGGAAAACGTAGAACGTTTAGACTACGACATAATGGAATACATTATTAATAAAATTTTAATATAAATTTTATATTACATATAATTAAATAAAACCAAACAAAATTGTATAAATTGAAATTACTTTGTTTATATTAAATAGATATATCTCCCTTCCATCCATAGTAGTACTCCAGTCTTGGATTTCCAATATTTGAAGTTTCAACTTCTCTTTCTTCCCATCCACTTATTATTTTGTTAGTGAATTGATTTAAAATTTAACTTTTAAACTATATATACATATATATTTTTCCCACCCACGTATTGTTTTGCTAATGAATTAATTTAAAATTAAACCTTTTTTTTCCAAGAAAAACTTTTTTTTTTCTAAGAAAAAAACGTATTTTTTATTTAAGGAGAATTAAACATTCCACATGGTGCATGATGCACAATTGTCAAATTTTGTGCTCTTTCATGTACATATCATTGAACTGCCTATAGATCTCCCACTAGTCATTAGAATGATAATCTCCCAAAATTGACATGTCCAAAAGACTTAAATTACATTTTTCATCGTAACACCTATCAAGTAACCAAATCAAAGCATGTTAAGGAATTACAATGAAACCCACCCACAAAAAAAAAAAAAAAAAAAAAAAAAAATTAGTGGACCTAGAGGATACTAAAATCCCCTCATGATATTCATCTTCAATGATCTGATTTTCCATCCACTGCAAACCATCTTTAGAAAGGGTATTAGCCTAAACATTAAGATTCATGTAGACATACTTGAAAGATACCTCTTGAAAATACCTTGAAATCTCCTTCAAATACTTAGCCAATAGAGATAAACTAGTACTATGGACTTGAAGCTATTCATGCATCCAATTTATAATGAGAGAAGAATCCCCAAAAATCTAAAGCTTGACAATCCCTTTGTTAAGTGCAGTTTTCATAAGGAAAAGTGAATCCTTGAATTCCCCAACATTATTTGTTCCATTTCTCAAATTAGCCTTTGTAGTGTAGAAATGAGAATTAAATAGAAATAAAACCAAACCCAAGTTGCATGTCTTCCCTAGCCCTTGACAGGACATGTCAAAGAAACTCCAAGCATAAGACTTATCCATTGAAAGTGCTACTATAACCCTCTACTCCTTTATACTGTCATTAGATTTGTAAACTAGCAACAAAGCCAATGCCTAGGAAAAGATTCAAAAATATGGGATCGTTTTATCTTCAAACAAACTAGACTTGTGGGCCAACCAAGTTCCCCAGGTGACTAAGAATGGAACTGCCCTAAAATGCTTCAACCCTCTTCTTATAAATCACTCTTGGAAATTGATATCCACATTCTCTTTACACCATAGATCATAAAAACCAATGAAGTCTCCAAATCCTTCCAAAGTTGCATAGAGAACAAACAAGACAAGAAAATATGAGTGGTAGTCTCCTCATTTGCTTTACGCAAAGAACACCTTCTAGGGTTGATCTTGTTCGTCTTTTGAAGAATTTCCCAAGTCAATACTCTATTATTCAAAAATGGCCACATGGATAGTATACTCTTAAGTGGATCCTTAAAATTCCACAATTTTGACTGCCACAATATGATCTAAGAAAGGTTGAGGGATTGCAGAGATAGATAGTTGAGCTTCACACTATAGTCATCCCCAATCTTGTTCATTACCCATATTAAATTGTCATGATCCCCACTCAACCTTATATGAACTATCTAAGTTCATTAAAAAATGACTCCCATCCTTGACTCATCTCATCATTCATCCCTAATTCTTGGGATAACAACTAGCCTTGGGAACATAAGGTAGTTTCAGTTGGATTGTTGACCATACTTAGTGTGCACCTCCCTAACTCTTGTAAAGTTAAGACTAGTTTTTCAGTAAGAAAGACCTCTTGGCCACATCCCATGATTGCATCAGTCCCCATCTTCACATGTTCCCTATTTCCTACCCTCCATGTCAAGTAATTACCTATCACAGGGAAGGCTAATGTCATGGTTTTCCATTGATTTGATACATTATGGATACTTTTCTTCTCCATTCTTACCCAGTCCAAGAATGAAATTGGTGCAATGTATATCTGTATGATGATCCTCCTCCAAAGACTATCATTTGTCAGTGAATTCCACAAAGACTTTGCAGCTAAGGCCCGAACAAACAAGTGAATATATTTGATCCCCCACCCCCCAAGATTTAATTGTAGTTATCAGCTTCCATCTATCCAGGTTAGAACCCGTATACGCATTGCCTCCTTTCCATAAAAAGTTAAAACATCATTTCCTGATCCTTTACAAAAACTCCTTTGGGATGTGAGCTAAAGTGTGCTAGAAGACAAGAATTGCCTCTAATATAGATCTTACAAGAACTAACATGCCCCCCCCCCCTAAGAGAGCCATCTATTGCACTAAAAAGACATGTGATTTCCAATGCTTATTAAAATCCAAGTCCAATCAACTTTACTGCAATTGTTGGTTTTTAGAGTGAAACCAAGGTATTTTATCCCTTCATTAATATCGATATGTTGAAAAAGAAAGATTAGTTCTATCCTAGGATTATGAGTGTCATCCAAGTCCAATATGAACAAAGTAGATTTATGCTCATTAATCTCCATACTAGTAGCATCACAATAAAGCTGTGAAATATCCTTGAAAACTTTACCTTCACCATCATTTCCAAAAAAGAAAATAAGTACATCATAAAAAAAAGGAGATGAGTTAATGATTCATTCCTTCCCACCTTAATGCCTAAAAATTGCCTTTGTCTCTTAGCCTTCTTAATCAACTTATTGAGTCCTTCTGCCACCAATAAGAAGAGGTATGGGGACAAAGGGAAACTTTGCCTGAGCCCTCTAGAAGGCTTAAATAAAGAAGAGGTAGACCCATTTATCAACACAACAAAGAGACTAGAAGACACACATCCCATAATCCATTTTACCAAAGGAAGAACAAACCCTAAATGAATCAACAAAATCTGAAGATATAGCTAGGAGACCTTGTCATAAGCTTTGGACATGTCCAACTTGATAACCGTAGCAAGAGATTGAGAGATTGTGATAGTATAGAGACTCTCTTGAGCAGTGCCTATGGATCCATGGATCTGCCTCCCCTCCAGAAATCCAAACTACTCAAGGGAGATAAACCTAGAGATAATGGGCTTAAGTCTAATAACAATGATCTTAGAAATAATTGTGTACACACAAATTACATAATGATATTGGCCTAAAACCATCGAAGCTCTTCGGATGATTAAACTTGGGGATTAGGGATATAAAGGTGGAGTTGATGCTCCCATGAACCTTCCTTGATAATATAACCTCTTCAGCTACTGTTAATAAATCTTCCCCAATCAACTCAAAGAAGTCCAAATAAAATTCAATAGTCCATCCATCCAAGCCATGACTTTTATCCTTTTGAAAAGTATTTAAAACAATGAATAATTCCTCCTTGGAGATTTCCCTGTATAGATTCTCATTATCCTCCTCATCCACTATCCTAGGAAAATAAGCAGCCACTTCAATAATTTATCCTATGTTTTCCCTCTTAGGTTCCTTAAAAATATCATTGACGTTTTGCACTATAAGGTTTGTCAATTCCTGAAAACCTCAAACCTTATCTCCTTATCTGTTGAATAGTTCCCAAATGGTATTATGAATTTTCCTAAACTTGGCATAATTATAGAAAAATTTTGTATTTTGGTCCCCTTGGTTGAACTAAATGGCCCTACTTTTTATTTTCTAGTCATCTTCCTATCCAACAAAAGCTTACATTTTTTGGATTCCAAAAGTTTAATACTATTTAGAACTTCCACACTAAATAACCCTTCAACATTGTCTTTAAAAAGTCTATCCAAATTATGTTCAACATCCTTCAATTGACTATCCATAACCATGTACCTCTCCCTTGCACAAAATGCAACTTTCTCTTTCACCAATTTTAATGAGCTAATAAATTGAGAACATGTAGAATCATCTGAATTTCCATCATAGTGATTCCAAGAGGTCTTCACCAAATCCTCGAACTTATATTCACCAAACAAACTAGCATTATATTTAAAAGGACCCCCAAGCTTCGAGGTGTCTTGATCCAATTCCAACATAATTGGCAAGTGATTCGAACATTGGAAAGAATCAACCCATGTCATGTACCTTTGCACCTTTTCCAAAAATACGTGATGTACCCAAAATCTTTCCAATCACTTGGAAACCCCTTCCACACTTGATCTATTATTGACCAAGTAGGCCCCAACTTAATAGGTTCAATATCAAACCAACCTTCCCTCTCAAATTGTTCAAGAAAGAAAACTGCCAACCTATCTTGTCTTGTAGAGGTACCCCAAATCTCACCTTTATTCAATGTGAGATTTAGATCACCCCCTCCACAATCAAATTTTCAACCTTTATCCATTGTAAAGATATCAAATCAGTAAAGGGAATTTTTTTTTCCCTTGTAACGTCCATATAACACGTTGAGCAAGGTCAATTCCATTCCATGACATTTGCTAAAAACCTCTATACATAGACTTAAACACACAATAAAGTTGATTAATGAAATGTTCTGATTCTAGCCAATAATGAGGCCACTAGAAAATCCTTTTGCATCTAGAGCCAAGAATTCCCATCCCAAAAAGGACTTCTTCAAATCCTTGACTATAGTATCCCCTTTTCCCATAGCTTCCTAGATACAAATCACCTTAGGCTTATTCACTTCCACCAACTATTTGAGGGCCAATTTTTTGGCTTGCCCCCCCAAGCCATAGATGTTAATGGAAATGATCAACATGGCTTAAGCCCACCATGGGTTATCCTTGCTCTAAGAACCCTAATAATAAGGCTCTTCCTACCCTAATTAACTTCTTTAATTGTTATCTCTTGTGCATGCTTCACATAAGCTTTTATGCTATTCTTTTGACCCCTAAGCTCCTTTAGAATATCCAATACCAACCCCCTATAAACCAAAAAGTCATGAGAGGAGGTACAAGGTCTTATGTGGTAGTGGCCATCGTTTCCAAAGAGAATGAAGCCCAAGAACAAGCCTCTCAACATGGTTACCCCCCCAATCAAATGAAGGTTCCAAGTCACAGGATATGTTAATATAAAAAAACCCTCCCCTCCAAACAGTCCAACTTCTGACTTGGAAGCCTCTAAAAAGGTATCCCTTACCCCCTCAACTTCATCGCAACAACGAACAATAGAACCCTCTTCCAATTCCAAATGATCATCATAATTCTTATCATACAAAAGGGAAGGAAGTAAAGTAGACATACCCAGAGGGTGCACACCCAAATTCCAGAGCATATCCAACTTTTGCAATTGAGAAGGAGAGAGGTTGAAAAACCCCAGATCCACTGGAGCTTCCTCCTTTATGCCTTCCATTTGATGAGAACCAGAAATTAAAGGAATAGAAATGTTGCCAACCATCAAACCCATATCCATTGGTATCACCTCTGTCTCACCATCTTGTGTTCACCCATCCCCCACGACTTCACCCTCAACGTGGCCCGCCAACTCAAGAGAAAAGTGATGAACTACTTTTGGAAGTACATCCTGATCCTCCCCCTACTAGAATTGTCCTCTTTTTTCCCAATAATGTCACGTAAAAGACTTGTCACGATCATGAAGAACATGGCCATACTGGTGGCATATCACATAATGGAAAGGGAAATTCACGTAATCTAGGGTTTGGGTGTACAATTTTTCACCAACCGCCAACTCCATTGATTCAAACAAACCCTTACTAACATCGATTTATACCAGAATCTAAGCAATAGATTGACTATTGTAGGATTTTTTACAGTCCTCTGACATAATGAACTTACCCAAGGTGTCACCAATAACCCGCAAAGCATGCTTGGACCACATCTCCAAAGGAAAACTTGGTAATTTTACCCATACCAGAGTATTAGAAAATAATTCCTCCTTTGCATTGGAGCAAGGATGCTAGGGTTTGATGGATAGGTAAGGCCTATCTAGAAACTAGTTACCTTTAAGAATTTTAGGGTATCCTCATCACACCTAAAAATAAACCTGAGCCAACCTTTTGTGAGAAAATGAAATATCGATCCATACCCCAAAATAGGAGCCCACTCTGGTTGAAGCCATTCATTCAAACATGCCATCGAAACTCTACAACCGATGAGTTTTCCCACCAAATTATTCCCTGTTAACAATCCAATTTTCTAGGGGTGGCAGGTGCTGGGGGAGTCATCTATGATTCTGATGGACAAAAGGTAGTTGACTTTTCCTGGGGTTTGGGGCAAAATACCAACAATAGAGCAGAAACTCTAGCAGTGTACATGGGTCTAAAATTAGCTCATGCGCGAAGCACCCGATCTCTAGTGGTGCTAGGGTTATCCAAAATAGTCATAAAGGATCTTCTGGGTCTCTCAACCTCCGCAACTCATCCTCCCAATGGCCTTTGCTCGCGACTAAACACCTTGAAACGTCACTTCATCAATTTACGCTTGTTTCATATCCTTTGCGCTCAAAACACCGAGGTAGATAGCCTAGCTAAAGCTGCGAAATCCCTAGAACAGAGCCACCTATTCACCAATCAAACCTCCTCTTATGATTGGCTACCCTAACTGCGCCCGTGTGACTGACCTCCCACTCACTACTAAAGGATTTTTCCTTCAGCCTCCTCTTTCTCCCCTAACCCCCCCTCTCACTATACCTCCTCACCCCTCACCTAACCACCCTTTCTCCCCCTCCTTCTCCCCCTTCCCCCTTTCCCCGTCCCCCACGGACTCCTCCCCCCCCTTCCCCTTCCCCGAATTCCCCCCCTCTCCTTGGCACGTGACCCCCCTCCTCAGCCCACATGCCTCCCTTCCTTCTCCCTATGTCCTCTCTCCAACTGCCTGTACTCGCCTTTAAACCTGCATATCTTCACATGCCTTCCCTGACGATCAACCGTACACTTATGGCGTCACCTCTGGTTTTTCATCCTGCGCGAAGTCACTTCTGCTCATGGGAAATATTGACACCCTTTTCTCTCAAGGGAACGTCGCTTCAACACTCATGGTTGCTCCAGCTATTACCCAATGTTTTCGCTTGGCTCTTCTGGACGTTCGACTTCCAATCGGGTTGGCATTTTCTCTCTGCTCATTTTGTCTGCGTCCATCTTTTCTTCAGCCTCTGCTCGATTTGTATGCTCTAATATTTCTTGGCTTATTTGCTCCTGAGTCTTTGCACCAACATGTAGTGAAGGTCAAGAGCACCCTGCTCTTGTTTGAATTGTATTTCGGAGGAGCTCCGAGAATAGTTTTGAGTGCTACGCATAGACGTTAGAAGGTCAGAGGAGCGTACAGATGCTCGTCACTGGGAATTCTAGTGAGAGAACCAGAGGATTTGTGAGGATTTGGCAAGCCTGCAAACACAATTGCATCAGTAGGAAACATGCCATAATCAAGACTGGCAATAACCTTAAGGGGAATTGACAGAAATACGAGACAACTCGGGGTTGTCACCCAACAATTGGCAAACCTGCAGCAACCAAAGAATTCTGTTGGCTCTGGCGAGTCTCATCTCCCATCCACTTTTCATTCAACAGCCAACAACGACCATCACTCGACACCCTCAACACCAGGACATGCAGACCTCCACCATGCAGAGGCAAACCCAACAGCGCGACAGGCAGAACAATAGGAAGACCCTAAGTTTTCTCTAAATCATTAATCAGGTTTCAAATGAATTGTAAAATTTTGTTGCTTTTGAACTTGTATGTCACCATTTTTACGTGGCAAAACTGCAACTCTTATGGACTGGCTGATACAGTTTCCATAGACCTCCATAGACAATTATACTCTTATGGAAGCAACAAAGGTTCTCTCACCCTGCCATATGTAATCTTTGAATTTCTTTTGTTCTTTTTTTAATATACAATCCTCCAACCGTTTCTGTTAAAAAAAAAAAATCCAATTTTCTCCACCTAAATATCTTCTCCAACAACCAGAGAAATAACACCTCCCCAAGATTTAATCACATTCCATTTCTTCTTCCCTTGTCTATCCACTGCATGAATAACCTCACGACCCTACAGATCTTCCAACTGCAAATTTGCATTGATGAACCCTATCCCCATATCATTCTGGTCCAACAAAACACCACATCCAACCTACTCCTTCTGAAGACTCGATAGATCTAATGAAAATCGCACATCGATTCCATTGACACCCCTATTACTTCTTCCCAAGGCCGCATTGACTGCAATCACATGAACACCATCACCCTTTTCTGACATGGCCACTAGGGAATAACCTTAATGGTCCTCTACTTTCTAGCTAGACTCCACCTGCTAGATGGGGCTTGTGTAGGGAATATATCTATTAGGTCTATTGACCCCAACCCCATTATCCAAAGTCTTGGCAGGTATAAAGTGATATGTACTTGAACCACCCATGGCCCTAGTGACCTTGACATCAAGAGACCCATGGGTGACAAAAATATCCTCTTCCAATATTGTTTCTTCTAAGTAATCAACCAATTGTAGCTTAGCATCCATCATGAAATCCTTGTTGGGTAAATGCTATATTCTTTGCATGTGTGTGTGTGGTCGTGTAAGGTTCGACAACTGCGTCTGACGATCCCTCTAGTAGTGCTCTCTATGTTGTGTGCATCGGGTGCTTCTTAGGGGGGTCCCAGGGGGGGGGGCAAGTATGGCCCCCTTGGTTACGCTCAGTGTTTGGGGCAGTGCCCCAAAATTTTTTTTGGGCGGTTTTTGCTATTTTTAGCGGTTTTCTAAATTAATCTCGGATTAAGGGATTAGGGTTTCGGTATCTACGAAATACCTAAAAACATTGTATATATTGTATGGTGAATGGTGAAATTCGATATAATGAATATATGAAATGTTTTCCCCGGTTGAGGGTTTCCGATATAAATCTCTGTGTACTATGTGTATGAGCCATTGAATAATTTTTGTTTTGCTTAAGAATCTATATGCATTGCTTTACTTCACATGTTTAAAACTTACAAGCCTAACCAAAACAAAATATATACTTCATATATAAAATCTAGATCAGGTGTATAGGTCTGTGAAAAGAGTCAACACCATCAATGGTGTAAGAGGGTGTGTAAAAACTTATGTAGCAAATCTGTGCTCAAGAAAATTTCCAAGCTACATACAATAGTCTGCTACTGTTGATGGGATTTCACATAGGAATCTGTGTTGACCCTATTCAACCCATCTCATCTCAGTTCAGTCTAACATAGTCTTAGCTCGCAGAAACATCCTTGGAACAAATCTCTTAACCCATATCTAGGACCGGAAAGGTCCCTGGACCATGTCTCTTCACTAATAACCTGGAGCATATCTCTTCCCTTCACCTAGCATTAGTCATCTCAAGTTCGTTTGTCCACTCGCAACTTTCTTCATTGCCTTGTATCCACCTGCTCATTGCATTTACTTTCTCAACGTAGACTCATGGGATTGTGAAAAAACAAATTCAAAGGATATAAGATTATGAGGGGTAGGGAAGTTGTTGACATTTCACTTGTTGTAGGGCCACAAGAGCAGGGAAGTCATTGAATATGTCACTTGAAGTTTTGCAGGGCCACAAGAGTAGAGAAGTCATCGTAAATTTCTGAGCTATTGGATCACCTTCTTACAACTGCTCTCATCTTGTGCTTTCTACATATATGGCAGAAACCCGTGATCCACTTTTAAACTTGTTTTTTGTCTATTGACAGAGAACACATGTTACCTCATTATTATCGATTCGAGGGCGTTTATAAGGTCGTCTGTCGCAATTAGTGCTCCCCATGATTCAAACCCCAAACTAGATGACTAAACAACATCAAAATGGCTCTTTTTCGACATGGCATCTCTTAGCAATCTCATCAAAAAACCTCTTACGATTCTACCTCTAAATCCTCTCTTATCTCCTCATCCACTATGGACGTTGTCTTGCTTTAAAATTTAACTTCACACACACACACACACACACACACACACACACACACTTTCTCCTTATTTTAAGGTTTTCTCGTATGTGACTCAAAGTCCAATTCTTACCACATCTACGATAGTTGTTTTCCTTCATTCCCCCTCTCCATTAGAGTCATTGACAGAGGTGTTTGATTTTCTTTCATCACCATAGTTGTATGATTTTGATTGTTGCATTTGCGCCTACATTTTGCACTTGTCCCCACAATATCTACACTTGTTTACCTATTTCTTATTTATATCCTAACGTCGATGTTTGTGATAATCCCTCATGTGGGGTAGTGTATATTTGTTGACTTTATTTTTTCGTTCAATTAATTTTGGTACTTGTATGGCATCTTCAACAGTTGTGGGTCTCCATAGTTTTATTTCACTACATATGTAGTCCTTCAACCCACCAATGTACATTTTTAGTAATTGTCAATATGAAAGACCAATCTGTTTAGTTGCAAGAAGCTCCCATTCATGTGTATAACCATTTACATGTCCTTTTTGTTTTAAACCAACAAACTTGGTGTAAACATCATCTTCTTCTTTGTTATGAAACCTTTTTAATAATGTAGCAGTGAAGTTTTTCTAATGGAAGGAGTGAGTGTCACACTTCCTGGACCACCATGAAAACCAATCATAAGCTTCTCCTTATAATTATGGGAGGCTTTCATTATTTTTTCTCTTTCACCGAGTGTGGGATTCAATTCAAAGTACCCTCCATTTTGTTGACCCAGATGATGACTCCTCTATGGTCTTTCCCATCATATTTTGGTAATTCCTTTTTTATTCTTTGATAATCTCTATCTTGAAATCTTGGGTAACTTGTATTCCATAAGAGAGATAGCCCTTGGATTCTTTACTTGAGGCTGGTGAAGCAATAGGTTCAATTTTGTCCAATCTTTCCATTATTTTATTGAACCTAATAGTATTCTCACTATTTAATTCCTCTCTATCAATTTTCTCTTGTCCTCTTTATATAATGATATCATGTAAAGTATTGTCTAATCTTTCTAATGTAATTTTATGTTCTATTCTTTGCTTGGTGATAATTTCCCTTAATTCTCCCCATTGTTTGTCCATGACCTCGTCAATGCTATCTAGACGATTTTCCATAAATTTTATGTCTTCCGTGTGGCTCTATAATTATTTAGTTGTTTCGTCATCGAGCTTTATTTTTGTTTGATGACTCCATTAAATATTTTTTAACCATGATTACAGATGGTATGACTACCCCAATTTATAATTCCTCTGAATTTGTTATACATATAGTCTACATAAGTGTAAATATGACTAACATGTGTATGAATTGCTTACGAGGGTGTATAGATGGTAGTGTAAGAGGAAATCGTGCAACAGACAACACTAGTACTACGATGGGGTTTGTGGATGTTTGTACAACAATGGTGGTCGTAGTATGGCTATATGGATGCATTGTTGTAAGGAAACAACGTTATAGTGATTCGTACGATGGCTAAGGAGCATATATTCTTGTACGATTATGATACCAATGTAGTTGCAATGTTTATGGATTTAGACTTTTAATTGGATAGACCATATATGTGTGTGTGTGAAAAAGAGATAAATGAAAACTGTTTTTACAATTGGGTGACCTGTATATAGAAACAACTTGAAGAGGGCCTTGTGCCTTTCATTGAAAATGTATGCCTTTTAATATTAGATTTATTTGATCTATTATATTTGTATTTATTTTTATTTTTAGTATGTTTTTATATTATTATTATAACATTTATGCGTATATTATTTTATGTATATAACACTTCTCAAGCTCACAATATTATTAATGCCTCGTGTCCTCACACTATCTCTTAATTAACCTTCAAATCTATCCATCCTTTTACTGATTCCCCACAACTACACATCATGACTTCACCGATCTATGTGCAACGACAAGTGCAAAAAATTGTCTATAAACTTCCCTTCTAGTGTCACAATGCCAAACCCTTTGTCTTTCCAACTACACATCATGACTTCACCGATTTATGTGCAATGACAAGTGCAAAAAATTCTCTACAAACTTCCCTTCTAGTGTCACAATGCCAAACCCTTTGTCTTTCCATTCCTGTCACAATGCCAAATCCTTTGTCTTTCAATTCATGTGCACTTTCACCATGTATTCAACATATTTTTTTAGCAAAATTTGCTTCAATGCTTGTGTCTATGCATTTTTCATATATAGTTATACATCATGACAAAAGGTGAAGTCAACTTTTTAACTCAATTCTGGCACACATGCAAAATGTGATGATAAGTGATGCATGATGATTAAGTTGACAATAGTTTTTTTTGTGGCTGACTTTCATTTATCATGATGTAGTTAACACATTTTATTTTATATAGTAGAGAATGTAACCAACACCATTCAAATTACATTCTTTTGATTAAGAGGTCACAATTGAAGGAATCTAATTTGTCCAACACATCCAAGATTTGCACACATCCAAGACTTTCACTTGGTCCAACCAACAACATTCAAATTGGGTTCCTTTGACTAAGAGGTTGTCAATGGGGGTTTCTATTCCATCAAAGGTGCCCAAGGCTTGCGCTTGGTCTAACCAACAATATCCAAATGGGATTCCTTAGGCTAAGAGGTTGTGACCAGGGGTTATCTATTCCATCAATGAAGCCCAGGGAATGCCCATGGTCCCAATAATTGTTGTGTGTATTGACACATCCACAAGCACAAGCACAAGTGCAAGTGTGTTATTTGTGAGAGTTAAACTCTGATAGGGTATCTATTTAGTAAAAAAACACCATATAATTGATAGAAATACTCACTCTGATAAAGCTATGCAAGAGAAACAAATCTAACATAGTGGAGTTGTATGATTTGGTGATACAAAAAGTCAAAGTTCCCATTGATCCAGAACTTTGATCAAAATTTTGACCATTTAGGTCGATTATGAATTGGGCGAAATCCTCGAGGGTAATGTTCCACCATGCATGGATATTGGATCATGGTAGAACTCTGCTCATGCCTAAAATGTCTACTAAATTTTTATCATATTTGTCACTAAAAAAATGTTCAATTTGTTACAAGATTAACTTACTCCAAATAAAGTCTCAAGAAAAGTAGAAAGAAAAAAATAACACATTCATAGTTTACACAAAGTTTACCAAACTCAAAACAATAAAACTAATTTAACAACCACAACTTTCTGATTCTAATAACTTAACCCTTTACAATACAAATATAGTTCATATATAACTCTACTCAACCTTAATCCACTAAGTTACATTATAATACTAATGAATATATAAAATCATGGACCAAAACCACCCATAACCCATACACGACCTACAACAAACCTAAACAATTTCTATGGAACCTAAAAATAAAAAATAAAATGTTGAGATATACAACCACCTTAAATTTTTTTTTCAACACATATCCAATTGGAACTTGCCCCTAATCTTACACCTACTCCAATCAACAATGTTAATATTGAATTCTTCAAGTAAAACATTACGATTAAGAGTATCTATTCCATGAAATACACTGAAAACTTACACATGGTCCCAACCACTATTGCCTAGTCCACAACGATAACACAATTATTCTAGTGAATATAAACCATGGAAAGAAATGGAAGGAGAAGATAGATTTATTCTAATTCCAAATTCCAAAAATAAATAACTTTATTTATGCACATTGCAGACCGTAAAGAGCAACATCATAGATTTGAACACGACACCTAGGCGGTAACACAGTCCCTTTCGACCTCGAGTTCCAACACTTGTTCCAAGGATTGCACATTCAATCTTAACGACGGCGGTGCTTCATGTTAGCCTCTTTAATATGCCCACTACCACTAATCATATTTTTCGGCGGTTTCAATGCGTGCAATTCAAGGTGAGATTTTTGAAGAACATTGTGAAGGGAAATGTGCTCGGAATACTCGATTGCACCCGCCTTCTTCAAAGCTACAACAATACCATGCTTATTCTGTGTGCGTGGTAGAGGGCTGCACCCAACAGCAACAGAACACCAATTTCGTTCGTCATATCGCCTGAGTTGCCCCCTTGTGGAATTTGGTTTTGTGGGCACCGTCTGCGATTGAGGGAATTCATTCATGCCTTCTTGAATCCTTCCGGCCGCCATGAAAGGAGGCTCCAGGGAATCTCAGGGATGGGGAAACAAGCGAGTTCAGTTCGAGGAGCCTCATAACAAGATGCCCAAATCCTCCGGAGCATCGTCCGGTAAGTCCTATTGAGTGAATGAATCCCTCTGGTTTTGAGTTTGATTCTCATGTCTTTGAAGGTGAATCTCAGCGATAGGACTGATCAGATGCAATACTTAAACCTAACAGCAGCATATAGATAGTTGGTTCTCTGGGCTCATAGAAAATGAAATTTTTCATCGAAAACATCCCACAGCATGCCCACTCTATGCATATATACAGAGCCCAGTTCCAAGGGATGTCTCAATATTGGATTTTGGGCCTCATGGACCGTTTTCTTTCACTCAGGGAACACACAGCCATTGCCCTTCTGGGGATTCGGGCCATTTCCAACAGATTCTTCTGTTTTGATAAGTTTTAATGTCAGCGGTAGATTTCATCTGTCTTACTAGATTACATTTGAAGTTGGTCTTTTGTAATTGCACCCAGTGGTGCCTACCGGATAGGGTTGTGGTGCCAAGCGTAAATAAATATTATCTTCACAACAGAGCTGCTCCTTATTTTCTATATATTCACAAGATTTCATCTTTAGATGGGCACAAGCTACCCTGGATTTTGCAAATAGCTTCAAAGCTTATGCTTATAGTTTAGTGAATGCTTGTTTATATTTACCCTTGGGGTTTATCTCTCTGTGGCTGGCTTTAGAGATTGGTTTTATGAAATTTATTCTTGAAAGGCATAGCTTCCGTTGTGTGTTGAATATAAGGGCTCCAGGGAAAGTTTCTGCCCAGGGTTGTCCATAGGTTATTTATAAACACTTTCCTAAAAATAAGGGTGACCAAAGAAAATAATTTGTAATGCATATTTTCCCAATCGATCAAGATTTCATATTCTGCTGCGCTCTCTGTAAATATTAAATGAAGGAAGTCTTGGAAACAACTTTTCACCTTTAGTAGCTATTTCCTAATTTTTTCTTATATGGTAAAGATTGTACCACTAACTGGGAAAACAAGACATTCCTTAAAACGCTCCCTGGTATTTACAGAAAAATGAGTTCCTATTGTTGGGAGTTGGGGTGTTAGTCACCTTGGGGTTTTTGTACCTTATCCATATTTACTTCCCTAACTCGATCTGTCTATCAATTGTGGTTGCAATGTATGGAAGTCTCTAGACAGGCCAGTGTTCTGCAATCATAACCATGAGATGACACAAACGAGAATGTCTCGTTTGGTACTAAGTAAAATCTGTGAACTGAATTGCATGTAGACACTTCAAGAATTCTTTCTGGTCAACTAGCATACGTAGACATAATGTATGTGGCCTTTGTATATGCTACTGGGCTGTTATAGGGACCTTGAAGCTGCTAATGGCCATTTCAAGCCTTTTCTGGAGAGAAATAAAAGGACCTGTTTTCTTGATCTGTTTATTGTGCTTTTGTACTCATCATTTGAATCTTTAGAAATATTTGTCTTTTAGCAACATGGCACCGAGCTTGCACTTCTTTTTTTCCCAGTCCCTGCCTATCAGAAATAGGGACTCAGAGGATCTTAAACCAAAAGTAGTCACAACACTCAGAGAAGCTTCTGTGCAGAAAATCACGTGACTGTTTTTGAAGAGAAAAAACACCTGGCAACACCACTAACATATAGGAGAACAGCTAAAAATGTATAACAATGTTACCTAATCCTTGTCCTTGATTGGAGATTAAATGGTTAGGAAAAGAATCTGAATGCACATACTTAACATTCTAGGATAAGCACGTGAGGAATAAAATGATCTACTCTATAACACAAACATGGAAAGAAGCCAGAGGATGGAGGTAATAAGATAAGATAATTTTGCTAATGGCCAACGAGATGATCACAAATAGGTCAAAGAGACTGCTAAGTACAATAGTGCGGATTACAAAATGGGAGTGCAAAGGCCACACCTATAAAATAGATATAAAAACAGCAAGGTAAAAGCAGATCTAAACTGTGCTATACTAGATAAGATTTTGTACTCTAGTACAATGAGACTGGAGAGCAGATTGGCAATGTGGAAAAATGTGAGTACTGTTGAGAACCCAAGAATAACTTTTTCAGCATGGGGGGAGGGGATGATGTCTCGCCTAAGGGGCACTGGTCAACCACCCCTAATGCTCCCACTCCTAGCATCCGGGGCACTGGTCAACCACCCCTAATGCTTCCACTCCTAGCATCCAAGGCCAAAGAGGAGAAATTAATGATATGTGACTGAATGGAGGATCTGGATGAGCTGGAAGATCTGGTCTGAGATATGTCTCTCTGCTTGGATAAGGTAGCCCCATGTCGATATTTGGAACAATCCCAGGATCTAAGATGACAGCCCCTTAAGGGCCTCACAGTCTAAGCATGGGGAGTCTCTCTGGTCCTCATGGATCTAATCCTTGATGAAGTGCTACTGTCCACTTGCCTCTTGGTGCCTTTGTTAGATGTGAGCATTGGAAAGAATGGAGTGATCGGTCTGGAGGTGTTCGATCTGGGGGGATGGTTAGATAGAGTGAGATCTAAGTTGAGGGCCTGTTGCATGTATAGGGCTAGGCATCTCTAGTCCAGGAAGGAAAGAAGATAGAGAGAGAGTTCCGAGACTCCTTGAAAAGACAATGAAAACATCCTCTAATCTTGTAATATATGGGGCATCTGAAGATAAAATGCTCCTCCATCTCCATCTCTTGAAGATGGTAGCAAATTTGGTAGTCCCATGCGATATGATGATTTGTCTTGACCTGAAGCCAATGGAAATCCAGTGAAAACTGCAAAGCAAAATCCAAAGAGCATGCATCTAGTGTCTAAGTGCATAAGGGGGTCGAACAATAAGGCCATCTCTTAGCTCCATGAAGTGTTCTGCATAAAAGGCCATCTTGGGGCTTAACCCCCTAGAGGATCTACCTGGGTAACCCAAATATACTGTTTGAAGATGTCCTCTCCAATAATCTTATTCAACTATTGCTTGGTTGGTAAGAGTCTACTGGGGGCATTAAGAGAATATCTGAAAGGGGCATTAAAATTAAGAGATTAGAGGCTGCATTAAATTGTTTTTTGGTTCACTCTATAGGTACATATTTCACTCTCACACTACGTCAGCGTCCACTCTCATATCTCTATATTGCCCAATATCATATATAACACAATTTGATGCTTGGTATGACTCACTCATGTGTTACATCTTTCATAACATATCTTATTACTTGATCTCTCCTATGACACTTCTTCACTCATCTCTTGACCCATAATATAATTAATAACTTTCTAAATATTAAGGCTTGTGACCACTGACAATATTAATTATGTGTGTTGATACTTTTCAACACTCCTCCTTAGCAACATGTAAAGTTATTGAATACTCCTCCTACATCCAACAATTGATGCAAACATCTACTTCCCCTGCAACTGTACACTTCGACAAATTATCGATGAAGAAACATCATTTAAACTACATGCAACTTCCTCTTTTCACATACATCAGAACCCTTCTTTGTGCTTCTAATTTCTACAACAGGTTGGCCATCTCTTTCAATGAAAGAAAAATCCATAATTTGATCAGGGCTATGAGTTCAGCTAAGCAAGACAATGAGCACCTTCTTTGTTTCCCAATACTTGGAGACTACCATAGACCCTTTCTCCAGGTTTGTGTTTTTATAATATACAATGTTAGTTCAATCCTTTTCCTGGTTTACTATTACTCTAGATTCAATCATGGTTTCTTTCTGTCAAACTCATCACTTTTCATTGAAATTTTTCGGATTCAGTTCTTCTCCTGATTACTGGAGGCTCTTCTCTTGGTTGTTGGAGTCTCTTCTCCTGGTTTTCGTGTGAAAATTCCTCCTAAAACCCAGCACTTAACAGTTTATTAATTTTCTGTTCCTTAATAACTGAATCAGCTAGGTAATTTTCTTCACAAAACTTAAATATGCAACAGAAATAATAACCGGGATCTAACAGTAAAGAAACAACAGCAATCACACAAAATTACACAAGATGTTTTGGACAATAGTCCCCAGAAAAACCCAGAATGGGAAAACCGGTACAGCAGATTTGAAGTTTTTTTATTTGCAGCAGCAGGAAAAATATAGATATCTCTTACAAGATGAGTTGACCTCCTCAAGAACTGAGAAAAATCTCAGCGTTATAATTTTCTAGGCTTAGTATAGCCTTTCTCCAGTCTTTGGAACAGAAACGCTTCAGATTAGATGGCTGGGTCACCCACAACGTCTCCCTCAAACAGTGACCTGTGTAACCCATGTCCTCTCCTCAATGTCCCCTTTTACAGTAATCTTCAGATCTGGAAAATAGCCTTTGCAGCACCTAGAATGTGGTCGCCCTCTGCTCAAGACGTCCTCTGTCTTTCCTACAATCCACCACTTCAAAGCCTAACTCAATCCCTCTCTCTAAGTGCTAGATCGAGCCTCCAACTCAACTGATACGCCCCTCCTCCTAGTCGACCTCCTATTATGCTATTGAGCAAGCGAAAACCCTAACTCATCAGTGAGATCTATGGCTGAGATATAATCTTGGCCTTTCAAAGAAATGGATGGTCCAGATTAAAAGATCCTTCACTTAAATTTTTCACTTTTTAACTTTAGAAAAGAACTCAATAAGTCAACATTAAATTAAAACATCTAATGTGACTTTTTCCTAAGTTATACTTTAGGAAAAGCATTAATACATCAGCTAGTCAGTTTCATTGTCCTCTCCTAGGCTGGAACACACGCCAAGAAGAAGACCTTTGTTGCTACACTCTTCTCAACACTCCCTCTTAGCGAGGAAGGGATTCTGTCTCAACCCCATCTGATCTTTGAACTTCTCGAACTTTTGTTTGCTCAGTGCCTTGGTAAAGATGTCTGCCATTTGCTCATCAATCTATATGTAATCAAGCCTCATGACTCTTCTTTGTACACAATCCCGGATGAAGTGATACCTGATATCGATGTGCTTGCTATGATCATGAAACACTCGATTCTCAGAGAGCTTGATGCAACTTTGATTGTCACAATGAATCACAATAGCTTCTAGCTCCTGCCTGAACAAGCCCAAAAGTAACTTCCTTAGCCACAATGCCTCACATGCTGCCAAACTGGTTGCCATGTACTCTGCCTCAGCAGAGCTCAATGCCACTGATCTTTGCTTCTTGCTGAACCAGGAAATGATGCCCGATCCAATGCTGAAGCAACAACCTGAAGTACTCTTCCTGTCCTTTGCACATCTTGCCCAATCAACATCTGTAAAACCTGCTAATGTCACTCCACCACTACGCTCATACAATAGCCCATACTCCACTGTCCCTCTGAGATAGCGAAGCACATGCTTCGCAACAATCCAATGTACTCTTCGAGGGTCCACCATGAACTGACTCAAAGAATTTTCTGCAAAGCTAATATCTGGCCGAGTGTTGACCAAATACATGAGCGATCCAATCAATTGACGATAGAGAGTGGGGTCTACTGTCTTCGAATTTGATGCATCAATCTTCCTCCAATTTGTAACCAGAGGTGTGGACATGGG
Source organism: Picea mariana (assembly GCA_032191745.1). Taxonomy (NCBI): domain Eukaryota; kingdom Viridiplantae; phylum Streptophyta; class Pinopsida; order Pinales; family Pinaceae; genus Picea; species Picea mariana. Next base: position 79,849 of record JASDQU010735970.1, on the reverse strand, counting down.
CCTACAATCCATCATCCGGAACCTGCTCAAAATCTCTACTGCATACTTCCCTTGTTCTAGGAAGAAGCACCCATTCATTTGCCAAACCTCCAACTCTATAAAATAGTGCCTCAACCCAAGGTCTTTCATTTCAAATTTTGCTGCAAGGTTGACCTTGCAATTTGCTATTAGCTGCTCATCTCCAGTGAGAAATAGGTCATCTACATAAAGTACTAGTATAAGAGGCTTCTCCCTTGCAAGAAAGTCCAAGTTTGAATATGCCTCACTTCACTGGAAGCCCATCTCTCTCAAGTAGCTGTCAATCCTCGAGTACCATGCCTGAGGTGCCTGCTTGAGCCCATACAAGGCTTTCCTCAGTCTGCACACATGCGTTTCTCTTCTGCCAACCTCAAATCCCTCTGGCTGCTCCACATATACCTCCTCCTCAATAACTCCATGAAGGAAGGCGATCTTCACGTCCATCTGATGAACGCGTCAGCCCTTCTTTGCTGCGAATGAAATGACATCTTGGATTGAAGAATACCTAGCCACTGGAGAGAAAGTCTCCTTGTAATCAACTCCCTCTCGCTATGAAAACCCCTTGGCCACGAAGTGGGCTTTGTACTTGTCCACGCTTCCATCTGCTGCATGCTTAACTTTGTAGATCCACTTGGATCCAACCACTTTTTTATCCTCTGGCCTCGGAGTTGAAACTACCTCCCATACATCATTTTTCATAATGGAGGCATATTCCTCCATCATGGCCTCCTGCCACACCTTATGCTGTGAAACACTCTCATAAATGGAAGGCTCAACATCAATGACCTGAGTCATCAATGCCATATATCCAAGTCTCTTTGGTGGTTTGCTACGTCTGAAGTCCCTCTCTGGAAGCTCTACCAACCTAGAAACATTTATTGTGGACTTGTACCACTTAGGCCGTGGCCTAGTAATCTGCTCTTGGGGAATTGCATCATACTGCTCCTCCTCCTCATCAAGTCACTCATGATGATCCTGTCCAACAGTCTCCCTCTGAACACATGTATCCTATGTCTTCTCTTGTGATCTTGTCTTCTGACTCTGTGCCTCCTGCTCCTAGATTCTTGTACTCTGTCCCTGCTGGTTCTCTACACTTGCTGGCAAATCCTTCGATCTCCTCAATGCACGTTCCTCCTCAAACTGCACATCTCTACACACAATAACCTTCCTGCGTGCAGGCACATAGATCCTGTAGGCTTTGGAAGCCTCACTGTAACCAACAAGTAACCCCTTCAACCGCTGTAGGGTCCAGCTTTGTCCTCTTCTTTGAAGGGACATGACAATAACATACACTGCTCCAGATGCGAATACGACTCACATCTTGCCTAGTACCTGAAAATGTCTCCTCAGGTGTTTGCTTCCCTAAAACTGTGTGGGGACTCCTATTCTGCAAATATACTGCAACACTGTTCGCCTCTACCCATAAGAACAATGGCAGTCCCTGATCATGAATCATAGCTCGTGCTGCTCCAACCACAGTCCTGTTCTTTCTCTCGACCACTCCATTTTGTTGAGGATTGTAAGGAACTATGAGTTCCTTCTTGATCCCCGCTGTTGTGCAATAATCCTCGAACTCTTTGGAGGTGTACTCTCCCTCATTATCCGATCTTAAGACCCGAAACTTCCTCCCAGTTTGGTTTTCTACTAGAGCTCTAAACTCTTGAAACCTCCCAAAGACCTCATCCTTGGTCTTTAGAAAGTAAATCTAGGTCTTCCTAGAGTAGTCATCGATGCACATACGTCAGAGTGTATCAGATCCAATACTCCCTTGGACCTGTGCTCGCTAGATGGAAAGGGTTTCCAGGCATACTTTCCGAACGCACAACCCTTGCAAGGGTCATGCCTCTCAGCTGTAATCTTAGGCAATCCAGTGACTGCCTCCCTCAAATGCCCCAAAGCACCAAAATGAATATGTGCCATCCTCCTGTGCCACAACTCACCTATATCTGTGGTGAAACTCTCTAATGCTCTCCCTGGCTGAACCTGTAACCTGTAGACCTTCTCCTCTCGAACCCCAATTATCCTGTCCATCTTCTCACCTGACCCACTCGGTCTGATGAACACCTTTTTTTTACGGAAAGTGACCTCATATCCTTTATCCTCAAGAGTAGAGATTGAGTTGAGGTTCTTGGTCAACCCTGGAACATATAACACATCACTGAAACAGAGTGGTTTCCCGGACTCCCTCTGAAATGAGACTGTGCCAACTCCTTGCGCCTTGTAGCGCCTGTCATCCCCTAACTCAATGACTAGATTTACGCCTCCCTCCTGTAGCCTAGTAAACCACTCTTTGCGCCCTATCATATGACAAGATGCACCACTGTCTACAAACCACATGTCTGAAACAACTGTACTATACATACAAGCTATGAAGCAAAAATTCTCCTCAAATGACTTGGCAAACTCATCCACTGCTGCTGAAGCTGCCATCTGTGGCTTCTTCTTCTTTCTCTCTAGACACTGTGATGCAAAGTGACCCATCTTGTGACACTGGAAGCACTTGAATTTTGAGAAGTCAATGTTTTTCTTTCCACCTTTCCTCTTCTTCTTGCCCTTTGCTTTGCCTGTAAAGGCCAAACCTTCTTCCTCCTCTGTATGAGTTGAAGATGATGGTCGTGCTTGACCAATCCTAATCTCTTCTTGCACAAAATCATCCCACAGCCGCTGCCAATTAGGGAGCTTCTCCCAAGCTACCTCACCACGGACAAAAACGTCCCATGACTTAGTAAAGCCATCTAGTGCAATATGCACCAGCTCAGGATCTTCAGTCTTTTGACCGACTGCTGCAAGTTCATCCCTAATCTGTGTTATACTGGTAAGATAAGGTATCATACCCTCACCTTTGGCCATCTTGGTCCCACGCAATTGCTTGCGCAGAGCCATTACTCTGTGTTCATTTTTGTTTTGGTAGAGATCACTTAGGGCTTTCCACATATCTTTTGCCTCAGCTTTTCCTAAGAGATGTGGGACCACATGGTCTTTTATCCCATCAAGAATCAAGCTTTTGGCCTTAGCCTCACCTTTCTTCCAGATGACCAATTCAGCTGCACCTGTGGGAGCCGCTGCCTTGTCACTGACATGCTCTGACATATCATTGACCTCCAGTATTATTGTCATCCTTTCTTTCCAGGTGGGGTAATTCTGAGCCCCTTGTAACCTGTCTTCTACCCTCAAACTCATGGCCATTTTTTGAAAGTGTTATGTTCAAACCCTTGCTGAAAAATTTGTACAGCTGCCTTGATCTGTGCTTGGATCCTCACGATCCACCTAGATCTGAATAGATCTATCTGTGTGCTGCTGCCTTCACTGTTCCTGCTCTGATACCATGTGAAAATTCCTCCTGAAACCCAGCACTTAACAGTTTATTAATTTTCTGTTCTTTAATAACTGAATCAGCTAGGTAATTTTCTTCACAAAACTTAAATATGCAACAGAAATAATAACCAGGATCTAACAGTAAAGAAACCACAGCAGTCATACAAAATTACACAAGATGTTTTGGACAATAGTCCCTGGAAAAACCCAGATTGGGAAAACCGGTACAGCAGATTTGAAGTTTTTTTATTTGCAGCAGCAAGGAAAATATAAATATCTCTTACAAGATGAGTCGACCTCCTCAAGAACTGAGAAAAATCTCAGCGTTACAGTTTTCTAGGCTTAGTATAGCCTTTCTCCAGTCTTTGGAACAGAAACGCTTCAGATAAGATGGCTGAGTCACCCACAATGTCTCCCTCAAACAGTGACCCGTGTAACCCACGTCCTCTCCTCAACGTCCCCCTTTACAGTAATCTTCAGATCTGGAAAATAGCCTCTGCAGCACCTAGAATGTGGTCGCCCTCTGCTCAAGACGTCCTCTGTCTTTCCTACAATCCACCACTTCAAACCCTAGCTCAACCCCTCTCTTTAAGTGCTAGATCGAGCCTCCAACTCAACTGATACGCCCCTCCTTCTAGTCGACCTCCTATTATGCTATTGAGCAAGCGAAAACCCTAACTCATCAATGAGATCTATGGCTGTGATCTAATCTTGGCCTCTCAAAGAAATGGATGGTCCAGATTAAAAGATCCATCACTTAAATTTTTCACTTTTTAACTTTAGAAAAGAACTCAATAAGTTAACATTAAATTAAAACATCTAATGTGACTTTTTCTTAAGTTATACTTTAGGAAAAGCATTAATACATCAACTAGGCAGTTTCATTGTCCTGTCCTAGGCTGGAACTCAAGCCAAGAAGAAGACCTTTGTCGTTACACTCTTCTCAACATTTCAGAGACTTTTTTGTATTAATATCTCAAAAACCTACCAGATACAATGACACCTAAATAGATTAAAGATCATCTTTTCTTATCTTAAGCCCTTAGCCCATGGTGAGATTGTGAGCTTAACATAAAGGGGGGACTTGAATGAGCATTTTAAAACAAATTTTTCGTCATTTAGAATTCTAGAATAAAATAAAATCTTGGGTTTGTCGCGTTTCTCATGGACATTGTGGTCAATCAAGGGATCCATAAATGTGCCCAAGATTGGGCATCCTCTCCCAGGTAGACAAATGAGTTGGGAAGACCTTGGAAAGAAGCAGAGACAGAGATGGTGAGGGCAGCCCTGCTAAAGTGCACAACAGTCTTGATATGTGGAACATGATTCTATGGGACCACCACTAGGCCAATTTGGCTTTGACTTTCGTAACAGTGGGTTCTCCGCAGTAAACACAGCAGAAAAGCAGGCAAATCACAAGGTGGAACAGTGGAACATTCTACTAGCATTCCTGTTTTTTTTCAGAAAATGGTGTCTTGTCTTTAGCGGTGTCTTTTATATTAATGTTTTTGCAGTGATTCAGTAGTGTTCAACTGATCAAGGGTTTCTCTCCTGCTTGATTCCCAGGTAAATCACAAGGTGGAACATTCCAATGGCATTCCCTCTTTTTTTTTCAGAAAATGGTGTCCTGTCTTTAGCGGTGCCTTTTATAGTAATGTTTTTGCAGTGATTCAGCAGTGTTTAATTGGTCAGGGGTTTCCCTTCTGCTTGATTCTTGCTTGACCTTAAGGGTTTCTTCTTTGGTCTCTGTTTTTTTTTTGTTCTACTTGTTTTTATGGGCATTCGGCCTCTCCTTACAATATGTTCAGCCTTGTTCAGCCTTCTGAGCTACTTTCTCAGCAATTGCTTCAGAAGCAGTCCCTCTTACAAGTGAGGGTTTCTGCAACTGAACAAACGACATCACATCTGTACTTGATTTTATCTTTTCCTGCAATTTCATGCTGCTTTGACTCTGATACCGTGTATGCATTTTACTTTCCGGGATCAGTTTCTGAGAAAAAATTGTATCAACACACACACACACACACAGAGACTGCAGAGAATGAAGACTGCATTGAGAATTTTGTGGTACACTCTACAATTACAGATCTTAGTCTTTTACTCTTCACATGTTCAGTCTCTAATGTTTATGGCCAGTCTTCATATGTTACAGCTTACACCCTTTGGTGCTTTACACGACTCATTCACATGTTAAGTCTTCAAAGTTCATATGTTACAGCTTACACCCTTCGGTGCTTTACATGACTCATTCACATGTTACATCTTTCATAATGTATTGATATTTTTTCACTTATCTCTTGGACCCACTATTGATTTATGTCCTCCTAAATATTAAGACTCACGAGAACGTTATTTTTGTGTGTTGATCCAACATAATCTTGGGCTGAATTGTGATGCATGAAATGACTCAGAATGTTTGTGTTAGTGGGAAAAGTGATACATATTTTTTTGGTTGTTAAAGACTTAAATCCCATGTGCTGTACAATTTGCAATTTGGGCAGTCTGATGAAGGGAGGGTATTGTATTAGCTATTAAGATGTCTTTCCATGTTTTGAATGAACAGAAACATATTTAGTCTTTTCTCCTCCAGGCAGTCTGCCCTTGGTAATTAACTTATTAAGGTTATCTGATCTGTTGACAGTGGACACACTTCCTATTTTGATTGATGAATTTGGTCATGATGTTTCTTTGATATATTATTTCATCAAAATGTGATGTTTTTAATTCAATGCTCCTTTGTTTTCATGTTTGTATGGATCCTATATTTTGTCCTCACCACGTAGTGCTTGTTTCTTGCAACTGCTATTTTCTCTTTCTTGTTTGGTCTGAATTTGCAGTTTGCACTCAGCAAGCATTGTCTAACTCAGGTGATTTCTATAGGGGCTTGGAAACCGAATATATGGTCTTGGGAGCGGGAGTTTTGTGAATCAGTGGGTCTCTCATGGGATCAAGTTTGTGACAACAATAATGAACTGGAAGGGTTTGAAAATATCTTACAGTGGGATGATTCGGCTGCATTAGAGGCCTTTAAGATGGCCAAGCAGAGGTACTGGGAAAAAGTCAATGGACGTGCTTGTGAGATTCCTTTACCCAGTCCAGACTTGTATATTGATGAAATTGACTGGAATTCACACCAACAAGAAGATTGTGACTTGCCTGACCGAAATGATTCTTCTTCAGAAGAGGATCACAAAAGATCATACTATAAGCGAGGGGCCAGAGGGGGATATCGAGGCCACAGAAGAAATATTTCTAGAGTGGCAACTCGAGAGCATAGGAAACCTACTGATAGGAGTGCACCTTACACTGAGAACATGTCAGTTCCTACTGGCTGGCCTGACAATGGTAAAAATACCTCCACAGATGTGCCAGGTTGGAAAAACCAAAGTTCTACGGAAATGGTACGGCCAATGGACTGGAATGAAAACAGGCAAAATGTGACAGTAATGTCTAAAAATTGTGCTCAAAACGAGGCAAATGCTACTATGGTTCATACAGGATGGGATGATCAATTTGGTTCTGGATGGGATGCCAAACCTACTGGTGGGTCAGGTTTGGGGATCCATGAAAATAATGATGCAAACTCAGCAGGATGGGAGCAGCAAAAGGATTCTGGATGGAATACTCACCTTACACGTGGTGCAAATTGCTTTGTTAATGAAAATGCTATGGAAACCTCTACAGGTTGGGGAAACCAGACTGAGCCAACAAAGGATTCGACAATGACAACTGGGTGGACAGATTCTGGAAAAGTTGCGGAGGCTTCAATATTTTGTGGAAATCAAGTTGATAATGGATTCAATACAGCTGCAGGTAGCTCAGGATGGACATCATACGGGGAAGATAAATATGCACCTGTGGGCTGGGGAAATGAGGAGAAATCTGGATGGGGTTCTAAGCCAATTGATAGAACAGGGTGGATGTCCTCTGATAAAGGATCTTATTGGGAGAGTGGAGCTGGCTGGGGATCTCCTTTCATCCCTCAGGAGCATCTTGTTGCAACTGAATGGGGAGGTCAGTTTCCCGAAGCAGCACATCCTCACTATAGTAATCATGCTTTTATGCCTGCACAGTGGAACTCTACACCACAGGCTGCACAGCAGTGGAAGAATCAACCGATTTCTTGGGATACAGGAGCTCCATATGCCCAATATCAATTCAATAGCATCTGGAGAGGTCCTCAATTCAATAGCAACTGGAGAGGTCCTCCTATTCATTTGTTCCCTCAAGGAGGTGTGCAGGGTTGGTTTCAACCTTCAACATATTCACAAGGCGATTGGCATCCGATAAATCCTAATCAAGGCATGAAAAGGAGCACTTTGTCATTTGGGACTTTCTTGCAGTTATATGTCATTTCTCTTTTCACGCTATTCTTTTCATTTTAATACGTGAGTTTACTTACTTAGCATTATTGATCTTTTCAGGTTACTGGCATCCCCAGCCCCAATATAAACAGGGTGGCTACCCTATACTCAACCGTCAGTATGCTCATAGAGTTAACAATAGACGTAATCAGAGATGAAGAATTGGGGGCATTAAAGCAACTGAGTTGCTGTGTGGGGTGTTTAACAAGCTCAGTGCTGTGCAAAATATGGTGATCTAGCCCTTAGTATGGAGTCCTTTTTACTACATTTTGTTTCGGGAGAAGTATTTAATTATTTTTTTGTTCTATGTACATATGTATCTAAAACAATGTCTTTCAATATAAAGCAAGCAGAAAACGGTGTCTATGCTTTATAGGCAGGTAAGTCGACTTTGTATGATAATTATCTTGAGACTCGTAGTTGTAAGGAGATGATGACTATGTGGGTGGTTTTATCCTTAACAATATTAAGATTGGTATTTACCCACTATGAAATTTAGACATGGCAGGTGAGGGGATATTTGCCATTTATATTATGAATAGCTCAAGTCTCCTTGGTTCAATTATTAGGAGTATTTGACATTTGTTGATATCATTCATTCGATGTATCTACATTTACCTATTGGGAGTGATATTGAAGGACATTTTTCTTGACTTTATTTTATATGAGAAAGGCAATAGAAGCATAGTTGCATGACTTTTCTTATTTTTCATAATTTTACATCTACAGAACTCTGTGAAATGTGTTAACCGTTCTTTGTGAAATTCAGCTTCTAAATGTACAGGTGCTTATATCGAAAGTTATTGAAGATCGAGATTGTGAGTCACAAATTTGGCAGAAATCATGGTGTCACGGTGTGGTAATTCTTTGCCATGTTAATCTGTGAGTTGAATTTTCAAATTGTCTGAAACCTATAGAGCCATTGAAGTTCTGATGGGTGTTTGAATTCCCTGAATCCTTGAAGGCATTCTTCGATGCATCAAGATAGGAAGACAATCGAAGGTCAAAAAACAGCAGGTGGGAATGATTTTGTAGATCATGCCTGCGTTCAGTTGTTGAGCATTTCCACATTCAAACGTTGTTCACAAATGAGTCGTTGAATGATAACTAAACCTGAAAATATTATAAAATTGTCTTTATATTGAGTAATATATTAACCCTTTGAAATTAGATGATAGGAAAATCAATCTTGAGCATTTTTCTTTTTCTTTTGTAGAAGAGTGTAAATCTCTTGTTGCTTGTATGCAAATATTAAATAGGTTGTGGTAACTATGCTAGGAAGTGCATCATGGCAGTGTTTTCATTTTTCATTATTTTATTTTCATTTTTAAATGGTGTAGTTACTCTCATTTTACCATGTGGTAGGCCTTCTTAAGCTATCAAGCAATGCCTTGTCCTAGTTTTATTTTTTTGGTCGGGGACAAGTTCTGGAAAGCTTCTGTTCGCTTGTCTCAATTGTTGGATACCTGCTAGATGCTTAGTTTAAAGATTATTTCTGGAAAGCTTCTGTTCGCTTGTCTCAATTGTTGGATACCTGCTAGATGCTTAGTTTAAAGATTATTTTATATTTTAAGGAATGCAGTGCTCATAAGCAATATGATATTTTAAACAGATGCTAATAATTATTCCGGCTATCATCTTTTATCAGGGAATAGCTCTGATCCATTGTGATTCATGAATTTTGTAACAATTTATAACTTCTAAAATTTTCATATTTCATCGTTCTGCCTTTTATGGTGTGTGTGCAGGATGATGCCGAGATCTTGCTGATTCAATTTCAACAAGGGCAAAGAGAACAAAGTTGTCATTGTGATACAGAAGTGATAGTTATGAATGCCTATTAGTCTGTACTTCAGACAAGAGGCAAACTTTAGGAAGGATGGTGGCATGGCTGTGTGTGTTCTTTGGATTTGATCTATGATTAACAAAATAGGATAGTTCTTGCAGCACCTGGTGAAGTTCAATTCAGTCATTATAGCTAAGAAGAGGACATTCTTCCTTATAGTCTTGCATCTAAGTTGCACGAAACGTAGAAACATGTACAAGTTTTGGAAAAAGGGAACATCTGGAAATGTGACACCCCCAAATGGGTACTTCGGAGGAAACACAATATATATATATATATATATATATATATATATATATATATATATATATATATATATATATATATA